>BSBM01000031.1:5235000-5835000 GCA_027924585.1 Larix kaempferi | reverse complement strand
TAGTAAAACAAGCCTTAAGAAAGACCAATTGACACAATCATAAGCCTTCATGAGATCAATCTTCAGAATGAGAGCCAAGATCTTTTTGACTTTAATAGAATGAATAATCTCTTCTGCCACACCTACGGCATAAAAAATAAGTTTGTTCTAAAGAAAGCCGAATCATTCACCTGAAATGCACCGCTCCAAGATAGACTTGATCCTGCCATCAATTACCTTTGTTATAAGCTTATAGACCAAGTTGCAAAGAGAAATTAATGAGGCAAAAGTCATAAAATGAATTAGGAGAGGATGTCTTGGGTATCAACGCAACATAAGTCACATTCTAACTCTTATGAACACATCTAGTCTGCTTCTATTCTTGGACCACCTCTAGTAGTTCAGCCCCCAGTACATCAAAAAATTGTATATAAAACTCAACAAAACCATCCATATGGTCCAATGATTTTGTCCCTAGCGAACGATTTCAGTGTTTTCTCAATCTCCTCCAATGTAACAGGAGCTCCAATAACAACACGGTCTTCTTTAGTAAGAAACAAGCAATGATTCAATAACCTGCAACTGCTCAAGTATCACATTTTTACCAGGATCTCGATAAAATTTGGAGAAATGTTTGATAGCTTCATCCTAAATATCAACTTGACCAGTGATGTACAGGCCTTGTTTGTTGAGGAGCCCCCAAATAGTGTTGTGACTCCGACGATTGTCGACAAACTACTGGAAATTTTTTATTGTTTTTGTCACCCACCACCACCCAAGTAGCCCAGCGCTTGAACCTTCATTTTTCTTCTTCCAATTCAAGAATCTCACTTTTACGACATTCAGAAAAAACACCAGAAGCATTCCTGCCAAAGCAATACTGAATTAATTGTTCAAGATCTTCCAATTCCATGTTCAACCTTTTCTTTTGTTTTAGCTCCCAATTGATGACCTTCCAACAAAGCTTCTTTAGATTAAGCGAAAATCTTTGCATGGACAAACCACCAGAAACCCACGCAAGAGATCTCCAGAAGCTAACAATTAAATGAAGAAATCCCTCCACACTAACCCAAGAATGATTGTATTTAAAGGAATACATGCAAGAAGAGAAAGACCCTTCTGTTAGATTTTTAATAATATAGCAGAATAATTTTCATCTCTTTCAACAAAATAACCATCCACAGAAACACAAGAGACACAATAGTTTACCCTGGAAAAACCTAGCAAACATTTCTTACTCATAGATTCAGTACATAATACAAGTACATCAGATATAAGAGTGATATATATTTATAGAGATAAAAAATAGAGAAGATACAAAAGAAAGAGGTCCAAAAACTCAATCTTCTACAACCCAGAGCGAACTTTTCCTTGCTTAGTGAACTTGCTTGAGATGTGTCCAAATGAGGAGGCATCCCTCCTATTTATACTTGTTTTTGGGGTGACTTTTCCAACTAGGGACGTCTTGTCTATTTTCCTAGGTCGACTTATCTTTTGCAATAATAAAATACATTTTATTTTTATTTTTCTTTTTGTAGGTCGGCCTAGCTAGTGAGGATACCTCACGTAGCTACTAACAACAACACTCCCTCTTAGCTAGGGAGGTATCATCATGCTCGAACACATCTAAGAAACATATGATCGTCATGGATTGTCTTGTACTTCTCATCATCATAAGAAAGGTCCATACACACAACTCAGTTTGTTGATAAGTGTGATCAATACAGTCCACACAGGACAAGAAGTTCACACAAAACTCATCTTGGTCTACACCAGAACCACAGTCCACACAGGACTAGGAGTCCACACATAACTCATCTCAGTCCACACAAAACCATAGTCCACTCAAGACTAGGATTCCACACATAACTCATCTCAGTCCACACAGAACCACAGTCCACATAGGACTAGGAGTCCACACAGAACTCATCTCGGTCCACACAGAACCATAGTCCATACAAGACTAGGAGTCCACACATAACCCATCTCAGTCCACACAAAACCATAGTCCACACAGAACTCTCAAGGATTATGATCAAATCAACTCAGTCCATCGAGGAGTATGATCAACTCAACTCATATGATCAACTCAATCCAGTCCATTGAGGAACACAATCCATCGAGAAGAACGATTAACTCAACTTAGTCCATCGAGGAGTACGATCAAGTCAATTCGTGTGATCAACTCGACTCAGTCCATCGAGGAGTATGATCACAATCCATCGAGGAGTGCGATCAACTCAACTCAGTCCATTGAGGAGTACGATCAACTCAACTCATGTGATCAACTTGACTCAGTCCATCGAGGAGTACGATCAACTCAACTCATGTGATCAACTCAACTCAGTCCATCGAGGAGTACGATCAACTCAACTCATGTGATCAACTCGACTCAGTCCATCGAGGAGTATGATTAAATCAACTCATGTGATCAAATCGACTCAGTCCATCGAGGAGTACGATCAACTCAACTCAGTCCATCAAGGAGTACGATCAACTCAACTCATGTGATCAACTCAACTCAATCCATCGAGGAGTACGATCACAATCCAACAAGGAGTACGATCAAATCAACTCATTCTCCATACAAGAGAATGTTCCACACAGGAACCATCCCACACAGGGATACACTCCACATAGGAGTCCTCTCCACATAGGAGAACGTTCCACATAGGAACCATCCCACATAGGGATATAATCCACACAGGATTCAGGAACAATTCTCGTCTTGTACCTCATCCCAACCATACTGGTCATCAATCTCCCTTCCGAAGGAAGGGAATCTCCGCCACCTTAAGCTTTTCACGGAAGTATGCAAACTTCACTCTTGACAAAGGCTTGGTAAGAATATCTGCAATATGCTCATCAGTGGAGATATACTGGAGCTTCACTATTCCCTTCTAAACTATGTCTCTGATGTAGTTATATCGGATCTGAATTTGTTTGGATCTATCATGGAACATGGGGTTCTCTAAAAGTTTTACACAACTCTAGTTATCACAAAATATCATTGTCGCATCAAGTTCATGACCATACAAATATGCAAGCAACTTCCGAAGCCAAACTGCTTCCTCGCTAGCTAGACTGTGAGAGATACTCTGCCTCTGTTGTACTGAGTGCCACAGAAGATTGTTTCTTGCTGAACCAAGAAACCATAGTCGATCCCAAGATAAAAAAAAACACCCATAGGTTCTCTTTCTATCAACAACACTACCATCCCAATCTGAATTTGTGAATCCCACCAGCTTCACTTCATTATCTAAGATATATCTCAATCCATAACCAATTGTACCACAAAGATATCTCGGCACATGCTTAGATCCTACCCAATGTACTTGTCTCGTCTCGACCATGTGACGACTCAATGTATTCAGTGCATAATAGATATTGGCCTGGTATTAACTAGGTACAATAAGGAACCAATCAATTGGCGGTACATGGTCAGATCCACTAAGTTTGAAGATAAGGTAGAGTCATGTAACTTCTTCAGATTAGCCTCCATAGGTGTGGCCACAGACTTACAGTCTATCATACCAAACCTGTGCAATATATCAATGGTATACTTCCCTTGTCCAAGGAAGATCTCATCCGGTCCCTGCCACACCTCTAAGCCCGGGAAATAGTGCATCAATCCTAGGTCTTTCATCTCAAACTCATAGGTTAACTCCCTCTTGCACCTGTTAATCAGACTCTCGTCCCTTATGAGAAAGAGATCATCAACATAGAGTACCAGGATCAAGGGATGACCTTCAACAACCTTGTAATAAAGGTTCTAATCCACTTCACTTCTAGTGAATCCTAACTCTGTCAAGTAATTGTTGATCCTACAGTACCAGGACCGAGGTGCCTACTTAAGCCCATAAAGAGCTTTCTTCAACCTGCAGACATGAGTCTCCTTCCCATGTATAACAAAGCCCTTAGGTTGCTCCATATATACCTCTCCCTCAATTACACCATTAAGAAAGGCAGTCTTTACCTCCATTTGATGTAATTTCCAACCCATGACAGAAGCAAGATAAATAATGACCCTGATAGTAGAGTATCTGGCAACTGGTGCAAGCATCTCATCATAATCTATTCCCCCTTTCCAAGAAAAACCACGGGCTACGAATCTGGCATTGTGCTTTTCTATGTTGCCATCTGAAACATGCTTGATCTTGAAGAGTCATCCACTTGGAAGCCACTACTGAATTCCCCTCAGGTCTTGAAACAATATCCCATACATCATTTTTCATGATGGATTGATACTCATCAATCCTAACATCTTTCTAGACATGATGTCCAACTGCTTCCTCAAAACTGGAAGGCTCTGAATCAATAATGTGACTCATTAAGGTTGAATATCCTGAGTATCTGTTAGGTCTCTTGCTCTCTCTAAATTTATCTTTAGGAGCTGCATGACCTTCTACATCTTGCAAAGTATCAAGAAGCCATGTTGGCCCCTTCCGGGTAACATCTCTGGGAGACTTTGGCTCTGGGATAGGCTCTAAAGGAATATCCTAATGATCTAGATTATGGTCCTCAAGAATATAAGGATCCTCTTGCTCCTCAATGTCATCATCCAAGTGAGATTCTCGGGATCTCCTGAATGCCACCTCCTCATCAAAATTCACATCTCTGTTGACATGAATATGACGATGCCCTAGAATATATACTCGATGTGCCTTTGAAGTCTCACTGTACCCAACAAAGATGCCTTTCTATCCCGAAGGCTCCAACTTGGTTCTCTTTTCCTTAGGCACATGAATGTAAGTTGGACAACCAAAGATCCTCAAATGTCCAACTTCTAGTTTCACACCTATGAAAACCTCTTCAGGGGTCATGTCCTTCAATGCTCAATGAGGGCATCTGTTCTGAACATACACTATAGTGTTGGCTTCTTCAGCCCATAAAAACATAGGAACCCCTTGATCATGGATCAATGCCTTTGTAAATTCAATGATGGATCTATTCTTCCTTTCAGCAATCCCATTATGCTAGGGATTATATGGTACATTGAACTCCCTCTTAATTCCTACACTCTTGCAGAAATTGTTGAATTCCTTGGAAGTGTATTCTCCTCCATGATTAATAAAAGTATTCTGTTGTGTTTCCGCTTTGTTGGTATCAGAGCCATTGGTATCTATTGCTATAGTTTGTGTTTCTCTGTTATGCTTCATTCCCTTTTGAGGTGGGAAGAGTTATTATATTCAAAGACTGGTAATTAGCGCATCGTTGGCATACGCATTCACCTCCTCGGCGTTGTCAGCCATCAAGGGTACTCAGGCGTTCTCCTCCAAGCATCGCGCTACATTTCTCCAGGTTCATACTTTGAATTTATCTCTTCCATTATGGATTCTTCAAATAGCAGCTTTTACTTCCCTGAATCTGCTTCTTCTAGAAAAGAGAAACATACTAAGCGATGGTCATGGTTAAACAAATATCTAAACAGAACTGATTTCGATACTCTGTATGATACTCGTGTCGTATCTCAAGAATATGAGCCTCAGCCAAACTGGTCTTTGCCTGAGATTGATGTTGATAAAATATATGATCTTCCTATGTTTAAGTTTCGTGCTGCTCAGCTGTTTCCTTTCACTTCTGTGAATATACCCATATATGTTGGTCAGTCCGTATACAAGTTCCCGTTAATCAAATCTGAAGATATTGCTTGGGGATTGGAACGTGAATATAAATATATCCATATTGGATTAGTACAGTTTGGTATCAATCCTCTTGTCCGTCCCGGATTGAATACTTCTTGTTTATCATGTGTTTTAGATTCACGTCTTAACAAGTTTGAAGATGCTTTGTTAGGAGGATTTCAGAGTCCTCTAAACAATGGCCCTGCATGGTCATCTCTTGTTCCCCGATATCAAGTTTCTCTTACAGATTCGTATATTAATGAGTTTTTGCAAGCCTATATCCAGTTTTCAGGCTTTGATGTTGCTCCACAATCTCATATCGCTCAGTTGCATTGTTCCATTTGTATTCGTTTTGTGTCAACTACCATGCCTGCAATTAATCCCAAATTGCAGAAAAGAGCATTACATGAAGGAGTTGTTGTTGGTCCGGGAAACACTACTCCCCTCCAACTTGGATTTTCTCAGGTAACCTTACCTGAAGAATGGAATAGCACATACCAACCTCTTTCTCAGAGATATCCAGAACTCCATGATGCTTCCTCCAAACAACTTCGTGTTGTCCAGCATCCCGATGGTAACACTTCTCTTAGATTTGCTCCTGCATTTCCTCCACCATCACCTTCAATTAGTAGATCTGTTTCCCATTCTCAGTATTTACCCCGCAGGTCAAAAACCCCATTACATTCATCTACACATATGCAACCATATGATTCTCAGCTACACCAACATATGGTTAACCACAGTCAGTTTCCTTCTGCATCCTGCAAATTTTGTAAAGAAAAACATACCCCACAAAAACAAAAAACATTTCAGTCTATTAATTCACCCTCTTCATCCTCATCCTCTGTTGATCATAAAGGTCAACATACTGATTGTCCTGATTGTTCTTCTTTGTTTCGAGATATAAAATTTTGTCTCTCCCTCAATAAAAATCTGGAAACTTGTCCCAGATTTCAGCAAGAAGATTAGATTCTGGCAATTCCAGTCCTTCTTTTAAGGATGGTAGTTTACAGTCAAATTTTCAATTTGTTAATTTGAGAAGCCCGAATGATCCTAAAGCTGCAGAACAAATCCAGTTACAGAATTATGCTAACTTCCAATCTGTATGTATAGCTCAAAACTTGGAGGATGTTGCTAGAGATGTTCTTGAGCTCAAGGCTCATCTGCAGACACTGCATGGATCTTTAAATCATATTTCAGATACTGTTGACTCTTTGGTTAAGAACCAAAAAGAGCAGACAGCTAGGCTTTCAAATATTGAAGTTGGTCTCGATGTTTTTACAAGATCTGTAGAAAATCTACAATCAGCACTTCCAGCTCCTTCTTCTCCTCTTGACTATAGTCAAATCAACCAAGAAGGCTATAAGTTCAAATATCATTCTAGTAGCTCAAGCCCCCAGAAATTCCTTAAACAGTTAAGTCCACATAGACTACAAAGTATTCAGCATGGTGCTGAATTGGCTAGAGAAAAGTATGAATTGTTGAAACAAAGAGTTCTCTCACTTGGTTGCCATGACATTAAAATGGCATCCTCCACTATCTCTATGGATTTTGAGATAGGTGAAGCCTCTAGCAACCCAAAAAGAAACAGAGTTGAGTCACATTTCTTCCAAAATCAAGCTAGAAGAGTTTCAGGTCAAGATGTCAGCCACAATAAGTTTCGCAGTCCATTCAGCAAATGGACAAATGAATTAAAAAATGTAGATATCAAGATTGATTCCAAAGATCTGTCCAAAGGTTTTGGTAACACACTGATTATTAATTTTGATTGGTTGGAAAATGATCAGATTCTAAATATGTTCCAAAAGATCAATGCATGGGCATTCCAGAGAAAAGCAGAAACTAAAGCATCTTGGAAAGATATAGCTATGCAGCTTACTTGGGCATTTACAGGAATAGCAAAGCTATGGTGGGAAAAACTTTCAGAAGAAGAAAAAGAACATTTACTAGAGAATGATGATCCTTTAGAATCTTTGTTTCAAGCCCTTGCTCATGAATTTCTTGGTGCATTACCTCCTGATGCATCTCATACTGCTCAATTGTACATGTCCCAGAAATTATGTGATATCAATCTCTTTCAAGAATATTTTTGTACGATGCAGACCATGTTGTACAAAATTACAAATCATCAGAATGTTGCCTACCTTCGCCATTATCTTGCCTCTCTTCCTGGCAAAATCCCAGTTCTTGTAAATACCTATTTGTCAGATCATCAAGTCAAGATTGAAGAGTTATCTCTTGCTGGATTACATCAGCATGTGCTCATAGCCCTCCAAAAAGAATGTGTCGCCATGAAGACACAGAAAAATCTCAAAAAACAAATTTTTGTTTCTCAGTCAGCCTGTCAGCAATTTCGTGAAACTGCCAATTATGTTTGTTTCAATCCTCGTCCACATAAAACATCTGCATGCACTTGCCATTCCAAAAAGTCTGGTGAATCCAGTTCTTGATCCCATCCCAGATTCTGGTCTTCCTCAAAAAGAATCTCGAAGTATCCGAAGAAACCTTTTTTTCAAAATAGAAAGAATAGGTTTGTCTTTAAGAAAATGACCCAGCCGCTTTGAAAGTCTACCTGTTACATCTGTGGCAAGCAAGGCCATTGGGAAAACAAGTGTCCAGAGAAGAAGACAAAGTTTCAGAATAAAATCTGTGAGATTTTTACAGTATAGTACAATCCTGCTGAGTGGGATGTAGTCCCTAAGTTACAATAAGAAGATGAAGGATTCTCCATTCATGAGTCTGCAGATGACTCTGAATATAATTCTAGTTCTGATGAGTTAGATCTCCATAAGCTTTCCATTAATTCTTCGGATAGCTCTAATGATGACCAAACCTTTATCAGTAATTGTTTTATGTTTTCTTTTGCTTCTCTCAAAAGTCAGATAGAAGAGTTAGAAGAAAAAAAGGCTAGTCTTTCTCCAGGCCTGGTCATAATCAGAAGAAGACTACAAGAAAAGATTGACGAGTTGACAAAAAAGTTTCCAAAACCTTCACAGTGTGTCCCTACATATGAAGGGTCATATCCAAGTGAGGCAGATCTTCTCATAAAAATTGTTTTCTTTGAAAACAAATTAAAAAGAGAGAGAGAACGGTTAGCTAACTTAGCTACAAGTATACAAGGATCTCTACATCAGCTCGATGAACTGAACTCTGAATATATCCAGCTAACAATGAGAAAAGCTCACAGCTTTACCCCAGCTCCAGAAACAGCAGAAGAACCAATCCCTGAACAAAAGAGTTTAGGAGATCAGATGGTTGTACCTATCCAAATCAAAACGGAAGGGTATAAAACTTACGACTTGGATGCACAAGTAGATACAGGCGCCATGAACAGTTGTTGTAAATACAAAGCCATTCCAGAATATTTTTGGCAGCCTATATCTATTCACTTCAGAGCAATTGACAAAGAACTCATCAAGGTAAATTTTATTGCTCCAGATTTTCCTATTTTGTTAGGAAAAATCAAAACATATGTTACTTTATATTGTTTAGACACAGGAGCTGACATATTACTAGGACAAGATTTTGTCAAGAAACACCTGCCAATGTCAGTTAGAGAAGATTCAGTTGATTTCACAGTCCAAGGAACTGTGACTTCCATTCCAGTAAGTTTGCTTTCACTATCAGAATTTCTCCTGAAAAGCCAGACATTGTCGAAGAATCAGCCAAGGATTTGGCAAAAATAAAAAAGATTGTCAAACATGCAGACCTACATGGTCAAGACATCCTTGCATAAATAACTCAGAAGTTACAAAAGGAATGTACTTCCGATCATCCAGATGCCTTCTAGAAGAGAGAAAAATACTATGTCACTTTGCCATACAAACAGAATACAAAAATAAAACCTCAGAAAGCCTCAGCAAATAATATGAGTCCTACGGAGCAGCAAGCATGCAAAGAATAAATCCAATAGTTGTTAGATAGGAAGCTGATAGAACCTTGCAAAAGTGCTTGGGCTTGCCCAGCATTTTATGTCAATAAGCATTCTGAGCAGAAAAGAGGAAAGAAAAGATTGGTAGTTAATTATGGAGAATTGAACAAAGCTTTAGAACCAATCAGGTATCCTCTACCTCATAAAGATTTAATTTTGTCAAAATTAGCAAAAGCCAATGTCTTTAGTAAGTTTGATCTTAAGAGTGGTTTTTGGCAAATCGGCATAGCACCAGAAGACAGGTACAAGACTGCGATCGTAGTCCCTCATGGCCAATATCAGTGGACAGTAATGCATTTTGGCCTGAAGAATGCTCCATCAGAGTTCCAAAAAAGGATGGAAGACATTTTTCGTTCTTTAGACTTTGTTATTGTATATATTGATGATTTGCTCATTTTTAGCAGAGATATAGCTGAGCATAAGATCCATTTAGAACAAATTCATAACTTTGTTTTTAAGCATGGTATTGCACTTTCGTCATCCCCAGATAAGTTTGTTATTGCCAAGACTTCCATTGAATTCTTCGGCCTCCATATTTCACAAGGAAGAATAATTCTGCAGCCACATGTTTGGCAGAAACTCTTAGAGTTTCCTAACAGATTGCAAGATACTAAACAGGTTCAGCGATTCCTCGGCTGCTTGAATTATATCAGACAGTTTTATCAAGCACAGGCAAAAGACACAAAGCTGTTACAGAAAAGATTAAAGCCTGGCACAGAATGGATACCAGCTATGATTGACACAGTCAGAAGAATCAAAGCAAACATCCAGAAGCTTCCTCCCCTTGCTCTTCCAGTCCTAGATCTACCTTTTATTTTAGAGACTGATGCTTCTGATCAAGTTTGGGCAGCTGTGCTGTTGCAAAAGCATTCAAAGAAAGAGGAGGTTTGTGCTTATACTTCTGGAACATTTTCCAAAGCAGAATCCAAGTACCCATCATCACACAAAGAGATCCTTGCTGTCAAGAAGGGTATTCATCGTTTCAGACTTTTCCTCAAAAGTGTCTGTTTTACCGTTAGAACAGATCTTAAGCATATGAAGGGTATGCTCGGTAACAAAAGACTTCTAAAACATGGTAATGCTAGAGTTTTAAGATGGGCAGTTTGGCTTCAAGGTTTTGATTTTGAGATTGTTTACAAAGCCAGCAAAGATAATCATCTTGCTGATATGTTAACCCGAGAAGGATCACAATTCCAAGAGATCAAAGTTTTTGAAAAAGGCGAGTCTTCATCCTCAGCAGCAGACAATTCAGTTCTTGTTTGTCATGAATGCATTTATTGTTATTGCAGCGATTGTTTTCACAACAAAATCTAGACTCTTCCTTTTGAAATCCAACAGCAGATACTTCAAGATCGGCTAAACTCTCTAGAGGGACGCCGCAGCTACAATATCAATTTCAATAATCCCCTTCTCATAGTCAACCATGCCAATATGATTATATGGCATTTTCATTTGCTTTCAAGGGAACAACAATTTTTTGTTTACATTTTTTACCCTGCTATTAGATGGATAGATTTGTATGCCATTCACCAACTTTCCAGAGCAAATGGCAAAGTTATTGTATGTTTCCTCTGTGATGATCTCCATACTCGTCAATGGAGTCCTTGGATGAAAATTTTACTCTTTTTGTATGTTCCCAGAATCTCGGCCTTAGAGCATGCCTCTCCTCAGGTTTTCATTCCTGTCCTGAAAGATGAAATATATGGTGCCTCTCTCATCTATGGTATTTTCCAGTTCAATATCCTTTGGAAAGGTGCTACTGTCCACCCCTCAGTTACTCCAGGACAAGAATTTCGGCTTGTCATCAAACATTGTTTCTTTGGTGATGTTTCTGTTCCCAGCTACATGAGGCCTGAACTTTTCCGGCAGACTCCTTTGTTTGCATGTTTTCGAGAAGATGCCCCTCACTGGATGGAGGATGTAATACATTATGGTACTGATTACCACCGCCAATACTTTCTACAAGATTCTTCAGATGAAAGCGACATAGACCATGATGGATTTGGATCCGAGGGATTTGATTCTGATCATAGTTCGCCTGACTATGGTTAGCAAATCTGATTTTTGTATATTTCTCTTTATTTGTCTTTCGTGGGTTCTCTCATGAATCTCCACTCTATATAAATCTGTCCTGCAGATCTTGTCTAGTTTCAGGATCTTACTTTATGATTGTCTTCCGTGGGTTCTCTTACGAATCTCCACTGTGTAATAAGCTTTAGTACAATACAATCTGTACTATAGATTTGAGATGCCTTTCGCATTATTATTTTCTTAGTGGGTTCTTTGGAAAAGAATCTCCACATTGTACAAATAAGTCATCTCATGGTGCGGATGTCTCTTCGTGAGTTACCCGAAAACCAAAGATGCCTTGTTAGTTACAAGAAAAGCAACTCCGTGCTTCATGAGTCACAAGTTTAGGTACAAACAGCCTCTACTGTTTAAGTTGTCCTACTTAATGAATCATTGATTCCTTTCTTGCGAGGCACTCCTCTCATTTTGTATTTATAGGGGCACAAGGGTTCATTCTAGGCATTCGGAATTCAGAACTAGAGCCTTTGAGTCTAAGCCTGAGTCGAAGAGTATGCTCTGCAAGTTGCTCGTCTGAGTATAACATTGCATCATAAATTCTCTGTCTGTAAAGTCTCCCGATATTAGTCTATATATGCTGATGTCCCCAGGTATCTTGGTATTAAGCTTCAGCCTAGCCGATGTCTGAAACCTAAAAGGGCTCAGTACTTTGTATAGAGATATCATTGTCTGTGTGTTGCAGTAATGATCTTCGCTCTCCGAAGACGATCTGCAAAAATCTGATGTGTTCATGTACTCTGGTGTTCTTGTGATTAATAAAAGTATTCTATTGTGTTTCCGCATTATCTGATCTAAGGACCTTGATCTTCCTTTCTATCAAGTTTTCTACTTGAGCCTTGAATTCTTGGAACTCGGAGAAGACTTGTTCCTTGTTTTTCAAGAAGTAGACCCATGTATTTCGAGAGAAGTCATCAATAAAAGTAGAAAAGTACAAGTATCCTCCCAAGAATGGTGTTGACATAGGTCCACAATTATTTGAGTGAACCAAGTCCAAGATTCCCTTGGATTTTCTATCACTAGATGGAAAGGAATGCTTGGAATTCTTTCCAAGTGCACATACCTTGCATACATCTTCGTGTTCATCTAGAAGGTCAGAGAGGCCTGAGACCATTTGTCTCAAGGATGGAAGATCTTTATAGTGTAAGTGAGCAAATCTTTGATGCCACATCTCACTTAAATTGTAAGAGTTATGAACAAGAGCTTGAGTTGGATGACCTGTCAATTTGTAGAGCCCCCGAAATCTAGTACCAATGACTCTGGCTAAATCAATGCTTGAATCTTTAGACCACATGAGGACTTTCCAATCCACAAAGGCAAATCTCATGCCCTTATCTTCCAAAGCTGAAATGGAGATGAGATTCTTCTTTACACCTGGTACAAGAATCACTTTTCCCAAATGTAAAGAATCACTTAAGTCTAGCTGGAAATATGTTGAACCAATTCCCTTTAATTCATACTTGGTATTGTCACCAAGTTCGACCTGGAGAGAAGCATGCTTATTTGACAAGTCTGAGATAGGGTTCTGAGAACCTATCATGTGCCCTAATGCACCAGTATCTATCAACCATTCATCATTGTTAGAAATAAAACCTAAGATAGCAGTAAGAAGAAGGTATTCTTTCCAAATTTCTTCTTGTTGTTTTTATTTGTCTTGGGCTCCCTCTGGCTCTAGAATATCTCTAAGTTCAACAACCATCTTGACAGATCCAGTGCATAAACCCTAGTAGAAGAGGGTAAAAAATTGAAACTTGGACTTTGATAAAACGAAATCCATGGGCTAATGTGCCCTTGCAAGGCGAGTTGGATAGACCTCCCTTTCTTCTAGATCAATGGTCAGAACAACTCGCAAACTAAAACCGTAATTTCTTTGGTTTCTACAGAATTTAGGTCAAAATTGAAACTTCACCAAATTGAAGTTTGTCTCCACAGAAGATGTGCCCTCCTAAGGTGAAATGAGCACTCCTCCTTTTCTTCTAGATCTGTGGATGGAAACCCTAGAATCAAGAAGCCCTAGTTTCCGGCAGTTATGCAGCAGAAGCGTGGTGTGGGCCCATAACCTATTAGAATTTTAATAATATAGCAAAATAATTTTCATCTCTTTCAACAAAATAACCATCCACAAAAACACAAGAGACACAATAGTTTACCCTAGGAAAACTCAAACTCGAAAAAACCCAACAAACCTTTCTTACTCAGAGATTCGGTAGATAATACAAGTACATCAGATATAAGAGTGATCTATATCAAGAGAGATCACAAATAGAAAAGAAAAGAAAAAAAAAAGAGCCCCAAAAATCAATCTTCTACAATCCAAAGTGAACTTTTCTTTGCTTGAGCGAATTTGCTTGATATGTGTCCAAATGAGGAGGCGTCCTTCCTATTTATAGTTGTTTTTGGGGTGAATTTTCCAACACCTTCAAACTATAAAATAATAAGCATATGGTCAGAAATGGAAATACCAACACTGTAAGAACGATATTTCCTGAGAGAGGGAAGTAAATCTTTGGCCAAAAGGAAACAAACTAGCCTTTTTGAAACACCCAAACCACCTGTTCTACCATTCCTCCGTGTAGGAGCCAATGGAAGAGGCTCCACTTCCACTAACCCGACCTCTTTGAAAATCTGTTGGAACCAAATTGAGAGCGGATCACCGTGTGGATTTGAGCCCCAAATATCCCTCAGGCCCACAACCAAGTTGAGATTCCCCCAGGAATAAGAGACTACAGACTCAGGAGGCTTGAGTCCACCAAATTCTGCTAGAAGGCCTGCCTCTCGGAATATAGTCCGTAGATATTCAAAACCACAAAAGAAACAACAAATTTCATGCCAACACATTCCACCAATAACAGTGTTGCCGTCATAAAAGGCCTGCAACAAACCCTTCTCAAGTTCCAAGTAGTGAACAAACCACCCAAACACCCCCTGGCATCAATAGAGGAGCACTCCCATCCCAAGAGAATTCACAAAAACATCTCCCTAGCCTTATCACTTGATACCATAGTTTCCTGTAGAAGTATTATATCAGGATCTTCCTTCACAAAAAACCTTCTCAGGGCAAGCATTTTGGCCTTTCCCCCCACCCCCCTAATGTTGTAGGATACAGTTTTCATTAAGAACTCCCTGCATGGGGCATAAGTGCTCTAAGGCCCCTCGAAATAGAGAATTGTTCCACCGAGTCTAGCTCATCACTGGCCACCTCTAGCTCAACCACCAAAGACAATTTATACATAAGTGAGCAGTCGTTACCCACCATCCCCCCACGAATAGCAGCACCCTTCAAAGATTTCATATTTTTCTTATGAAAAGTGACATTAGTAAACCTCTCAAGAGGAGTGCTTGAGGCATCCCGTCCCTCCAGTGAATCAATAGAGAATATCTTCAACGAAGTCATATTCATGACATCCTTATAGGATGGCTTGGGTGTCGAAGAGGCCAAAAAAGCCTGAGGCAAGTGCTAAAGAGAGAAACCCAACATGTCATCATATATTGATAAATAATGTAAAATAATTAAAGTTTTATAGAAGCATCCATACTTGGGAGATAATCCATGTACCCAATGAGTGTAACTTGCCATGCAACTATATATATTTGATTACATAAGTACAGAGAAATATTTGTATTTATTCTTTTGTTCACACTAATATTAAGATATATTATATTTTGATGTTTTTATTATTTTTTTAGTTTATTATTCCTTGCCAAGGGATATACTAACCAAGTCAACTTGCATTAATTTACTTTTTTGACTAAATTTTTTCCAATGTTTTGTATTGTTTGTTATAATTTTTATATTAATCATTTTATTTTGAAAAATCAAAATAAATTTATCAATTTTTAAAATACAATATTTTGATTTTCTAATTGGTTCAGTAAAGTTTGGATGGGGCATAATTTCATGATGGAGTGAATTTTATTTTTAGAATTTAAAAATAAATAAAAATATTTATAAAACAAAAAATTATAAAAATTACACACGTTATCTATTACTTTGCTGCATTAAATATAATAGTACTTTGTTGTGCATTAAATATAAGCCTTAACTAAAATTGACTAACTCGGAAAGAACTCGACGACATAAATCAGAGAGATTTATTGCTCCGATCATAGAGAAGAAACTCAGAACCCCTCCGAAGAAATGACAGTATGAGCCAACAGTGAGGCAAATGGTAGTACAAAAAAACCTCCATAAGAGCCATGGAAAAAGAATCTGCTGGGAATACACCCCTTGACAGAGTTGTAAGAAAATGCGTTGTTTATATCTTCATAACAGAGGAAAATTATGATCTTATAATATATATATATATATATATAACAAGGGTGCAAGGCATCTTGATGCGAGGCTGAACATATTATGTATACTTACAGCTGCTACTTCCATATTTCAAGAAGGTTAGCGTTCTGTTTATTGGAAAGGATAGAATGTTGTAATTTGTATGGTAAGGTGCTTCATGATTTATTGATTCCCCGACCTTGTCTCCCTATTTATTAATTCTACAATTTTTCCACGGTTCCAAGCCATATATAGAATTCCATGAAAGTAGGCATGATTTGTCCAAATCAATTATTTTTCCTTTGCTCCTTGAATTAATTGTATATATCTCTTATTTACACACTTGATTTCTTAATAATTGATATGCAATCCCTTATTTCCACTGAGATAAGGATAATTCAATCAGAGAGTCTACTTGATCATGAATATATAGTGCATCAACCAAGATCTAAAACAGTACAAACCCTCAATTAACTACGACTCTTCCTGGTGCAAGCTTCGGGAGGATACACCCCAAATTCCAGTCCCCAAAACGTTAGTTCAGACTTCAATGTGATAACCAGCGATTCCCTTCTTTGTCAATGACTGGTATGGAGTTCTCAATTTCTACCCAACATGAACTAGAAACCAATTTTAAAAATAAAAGAAAAATTAAACAAAGTCACAAGCATTCGCCAAGCCTGTAGTGAGAAACACAGAGAACGCGGGAACACTTTGTTTTCGATTTTCTGCCTGTAACCTTCCAAATTACCTTCACTATTTTCCTGGAAACGTTGAAGGAAACTCACACGACTTGATCATGGTTAAATGGAACCCCAATCCCTTACTTCTTGAGAGAAACATCGGTATCAAACAACGATTTGTTACAGCAAAGAATTCATTCAGACAAGCAAAAACGTTACCAGAATTGTCAAGTTCTTATTCTTTAATTCAGATTTGATAACCCACATTCAGAAACGTTTAAGATCATGTAGTAAATCAGGAATATAGCTCTTCAACTTCATTTAACATTCTTAAACAGAAGAAACAAACTCTACAGAGTTCTGCGTAGCTGAACCCAAACATATTCTTCATTCCAAATCAGAGGACACACATTCACATGTGCCAAAACCCATGCGTTCCACCAATAAACAGAATCTGCGTTTCACAAAAGAAGACTCCTCTGTATTTTTTATTTTTTCCCAAAGCTCTCCACACTAGATCCAAAAATGAAGGTTTACGCATACAAAAGATAGAGGGGCTCCCTCTCTTCCTCGAATGAGGGATTCAAGATCCAAATTTAGCATAACTCTCTAAATTATCTCAACTATAAAAATAACTCACAGTTATCCTATTAACTGGAACTTAATATTATCTCAGTCTACTCCTAAATAAATGGGAATTAAAATTGGGTTAAACATTCTCATTTGTTACTTTGAAACCTCGTACCCTCCACCTGCCATGTGATCACATTATCACATTGTCATGTTGAAATTCATGCCCCTGCATCAGACTCTTGAGGGTAAAATTTAATGAGCTCCTACTCATGAGTTCATTCACTGAGTAACCTTTCTTTTCCAACTCTAGAACATTCATCCAAGTGGAATCTTCCTCCGGATGATCTTTCCATTTCACTAAGTACTTTTTGTACTCCTTTTTCCTGGTTTTTCTTGCAATTTTAGTGTCCAAAATGGCTTCAGCTTCCAAAGGTTTTGCCTTGGGCATTTGCTTCAACCACTGTATGTTTTTTGACCCATCATCATTGACATCTTCTACAGACTGACCTGTGTCATCAGCCAAATAAGGATATAAATCTGCCACATTAAAAATGGGAGAGATGCCAATACCTGTAGGTTTTTCCAACTCATATGCATTTGTAGATAATCTTCGAAGAACCTTGCATGGTCCTATCTTTTTTAGTTTCAGCTTGTTGTATTCTCCCTTGGGGAATCTTTCTTTCCTTAAGTGAGCCAACACCATATCCCCAACTTCGTAATTGTTCTCTCTTCGTTTCTAATCTGCTCTCATTTTATACTTATAATTGTTGTCCTGTAACTTTTGTTTGACCTGTTCATGTAGCTCACTAATGGCTGCTACAAAATCTTCTCCGTTAGCACTCCTTCGTTCAAGTTTGCCTAAATATTTGAGTTCATACACACCCCTAGGATGCATTCCATATAAAATATGAAATGGACTCATTCTAGTACTCTTGTTCGGCAGATCATTGTAAGCAAACTTAGATTGAGCTAACACTATATCCCACTGCCTATGATTTTTACTTACCAAACTTCTCAGTATGTTTCCCAAACTCCTGTTCACTACTTTGGTTTTCCCATCAAACTGTGGGTGATAAGCTAAGCTGAAATTAAGTTTGGTACCAATTTTTTTCCACAAATTCCTCCAAAAGTGTCTCATGAATTTAGTATCCCTATCTGAGACAGTACTTATTGGTAAACCATGTGATCTAACAACTTCATCAAAGAACAAGTTTGCAATGTGTGTGGCATCACTTGTTTTATAACATGGAATGAAATGTGCCATCTTCGTAAATCTATCAACAACTACAAATATAGAATCATTACCTCGTTGAGTCTTTGGCAGACACAATACAGAATCCATACTAATTGAATCCCAAGGTCTACTTGGCATTGGTAAAGGAGTGTATAACTGTGTATTTTGACTCCTTCCCTTGGCATGTTGACAGATCCAGAACCTATTCACAAACCTTTCCACATCCTATCTCATCTTTGGCCAAAAATAAAAATGGCCCAACTGTCCCAATGTTTTGTCAATCCCAAAATGTCTTGCCATTCCGCCATTATGCTTCTCTTGTATCAAATTTTCCCTCATGGAGCAGCTAGGAACACATAATTTACTGTTTTTAAACATCAATCAATCTTGCAACATGTACTCATTCCAAGGACCCCGATCTCTATTCACCGAATTTATGCATGCTTCAAAAACATCTTGAAAATTTGAATCAGCTTCATATAGGTCCTTCAAAAAGTCAAATCCCAAGACTTGAACTTGGCTCTCATGTACAATCAAATTTCTTCTACTCGGAGCATCAACTACTCTATTTGACTGCCCATTGATGTGTTTCAATACAATGGTGAAACCTTGTAAGAATTCTACCCACTTAACATGCTTTTGGTTCAATTTGGGTTGCTGCATTATAAATTGTAAAGCATGATTATCTTAGAATAAGACAAACTCCTTGGGCATCAAATAATGTCTCCAATGTTTTAGAGCTTGTATAACAACATAGAACTCCTTATCATAAGAAGAATATTTATGTCTTGACTCATTTAGCTTCTCACTGAAATAAGCAACAGGTCTGTCCTCCTGACTTAGTACATCCCCAATGGTTGTTGCACTAGCATCACACTGAACTTGGAAAGGCTCATTAAAATCAGGTAGCTTGAGTATAGGCTTTTCAGTGATCGTTTTCTTCAACATCTGAAAATTCTTTTCAACTTCTGCTTTCCAATAGAATGGTTGTTTATCTTTTTTAATGGTGCCAATAATCGGTGCACAAATGGCACTAAAATTTCTAATAAACTTCTTATAGAAACTAGACAAACCATGGAAGCTTCTCACCTCAAAAATACTCTTGGGTGAAGGCCGATTTACAATTGCTTCTGCTTTCTCTGGGACCATTTTCAACCCATCTTTGGAAATAATGAAACTCAAGTACACAAGCTCTGTCTTCATAAAAGAACATTTCTTCATGTTTATTAGTAACTTCTCTTGTTGAAGCCTTTCTAGAACATATCTTAAATGCCTTAAATGTTCTTCTTTTATTCGACTATAAATCAAAATATCATCCAAATAAACAATAACAAACTTACCGTTGAAATCCTTTAAAACCCCATTCATCAATATCATAATTGTACTGGGTGCATTTGACAGTCCAAAAGGCATGACCAACCACTCATACAATCTGCCATTTGTCTTAAAATATGTTTTCCACTCATCCCCTTCTCTGATTCTAATTTGATGATAACCGCTTTTCAAGTCAATATTGGAGAAACAAGTTGCTCCACTAAAACAATCCATCATTTCATCCATCTGAGGCAAAGGAAACCTGTATCTGATAGTAATTTTGTTGATTGCTCTGGAGACCGTACACATCCTCCACTCTCCATGCTTCTTCGAAGTAAGTACTGTAGGCACTACGCATGGGCTCAATCTTTCTTGGATCAGCCCTTTGTCTAACAACTCTTGGACCTGCTTTCTAATCTCTTCATTATCCTTGGGTGTCATCCTATATGCAGCCTTGTTTGGAAGGATTGCTCCCGGTATGAATTCAATGTGATGACTTATGCTTCTCTTAGGTGGTAGGTCATTTGGAAGATCATCTACCACTATGTCACTGAATTCATGTAACATTTCTTGAATTTCGAAAGGCAAATCTGTTGGAATATTTTATATTCCTTGGAAGGTAATAATGTCTTTGTATTATGTCGGAAGATATCCACAATCTTATGTAAAAGAGTAATACATTATATCCCATATTCATTATGGTAAAGTATACTCTTGATATTCATTATTATATAAAGAGATGTTATTACGAAGAATTATATTATCCCACATGTAATATGTGAGAGTAATTCCTCCTCATCTCTTAGTATATAATAGAGTCAAGGGAGTCACATCTCACACATGACCTTTACTTATTCACACAAGTATTGCTATATTGTATTGGGCTTATTGGCATTGCTCTCTTGTAAGCTTGAGGGAGATATTCTGGAGATAATAGAATACCACTTTCCCGTGGACGTATCCCAATTGGGTTAACCACGTATATATGGTGTACTATTTTCTCTTGTTCTCTTTCTGTACTTATTGTTGATATATTGTTGTTTTGCATAGATAGGTAAGCTAGTTTAGTTAGATCCATATCTCTGACATGGTATCAGAGCTTGTTGTTATGATCTAGTACCTTCTATTGCTTTCAAAACAATATTTTATCATTTGGGAATTGCTTATTTTGTAGATTTGCTTTCTATCTAGTAGCCATTAGGATTCTCTTCAGATCAATGCATGTTTCTGCAGTTTTTTGTCTAACCCTAACCTTGTTGTAAAGATTTTTTTTTGCAGAAATTTTTCAATGGTTTCTTGATGTTATTTTTGTAGCTCTGGATTCTCCTCAAGGAGATCTATCTTCCGGTTGTCAAAATGACAGTTTTCGTCCAAGTTTGGTAGACTTTGTGTAGGTTTCCGTCTTCGGCAGATTCAACACTGTTTTTGGCCTTAAACTGGACACTCGCGACTTTTTCTTCACAGAACCCGTGGTTAACCGCAACTGTGCCTACTGTGAACCCGCGAGTATACTGCAGACCCATTCCAGTGAGCAGACCCGCATGTGCTACGGCATACTCGCGACTATTCTCACTGTTAACTCGCGCTTACTTCAGGATACTCGCAACCCTCATGTGCAGAGACCCGCGAGTGCTTGGGAATAGTTGCGACTTTACTGCATAGAAACCCACGAACACCCCGATCAGAACCGCGACATGCGCCTTTACAGACCTGCGAACCCGCAGCTGACTCTACTGTAAACCTGTGAGTAACCGCGACCTTTTCCGTGCAGAACCCACGAGTATCAGTGTTTATTCGCTAGTTTCCTGTTGGCAGACCCGCGAGTGGCTTTTTTTGACACTTTTTTCAAAAGGGTTGTAATAAAAAGTCTCTTTTCCTTTACTGTGTTTCTGCAGATTCAGATCAGTACGATAAAAGTATTTCAGTTTTCTATTATTCACTTTTTCTCTTGTCATTTCTAGCATTTGGGTTTTATTTTATTTACAATTATGACTTCAGAAGTAGCTTTTGTTCCTGAACTAGTTGGTCCTAAATATCTTGCATGGAAGAGAAAAATGATTGATGTTCTCAGGAGTAAGAATCTATGGAGGATTGTTAATGGTGAACACACAAAACCTATTGATGCTCAAGCTTTGGCTATATGGGAAGATATATGTGATCAAGCAAGAGGGATCATTGGTCAAACAGTTTCGGATAGTCTTCAGGTAAGTATAGAGGCAGAAGACAGACCCGTTGAGATATGGAAAATTCTTGCTTCTTTATTTGATAAATCTGATGATGTTTCTGCTTATTACCTTGAAAATAAGATTTTTGAGCTAGATCCTACTAACTTTGAAAGAGTAGAATTATATCTTGCTGAAGTGAAAACCTTAAATGAAAAATTAAATAATTTTGGTAAAGATTACAAGAAAATAGACACTGCTTTAATAATTCTTGTAGAACAAAAATTGCCATCTTATTTTGATATGTTCATTCAAACTAGGAATAGAGCTCTTGAATTGTCTTTAAATACCACGAAACCTACTTTTGATGATTTTTGTAAAGGGTTGATTAATGACCAAGAAAGGTTAATTGTTTCAGTGTAAAAATCCTCACAACAGATCATAACAGATCTAAGAGATGATGTATACCTCACAATGAAAGAATTTAGGAATAAGATTAAGAGTGGTTAATGCAGTAAAATGAGCAACAGAATAATAATACAGTAGAACTCGGATAAAAGCAAAATAACTTCACACACACTAATTCATTAATCACAAATGGACAAATAAATAATATAGTGCATGAGGATTCGAATGCCAAGGTGGAAATTCGAATTAGTCTTCATGGAGTGATCAAAAGATCACTAGAGTGTCATCAAAGCACAACTAGAAGTCTATCTCATCATCGGTGGAGTCATCAATGCACAAGTAACTGTCAACCATCAGTCTAACTGAGTGTGGTAGGTGTGACTGAGTATAACTGGCACATGGAGACACTAACTGAATGAAGGAGGCTCAGTGGAGGGCGCATGAGGAGATAACTGGAGTTAGAATGGGCAGTCTAGTCTCATCGGAGGTCCATCGGAGTGATACAGTCAGTTGAGAGTCAGTCTAGCCTTAAATCAAGGAAAGAACCAAAGATAACTCAACTAACTGAAGTGCAACTGAGTGGTTGGTGAGGGAGGACGAGTGGCTTCCTTAAATCAAGGAAGAAGGGTGCACTAAGCTCTAGGAGGGCTAAAACTAATCAGTGAGAAGCTTCCGAGGGTTGGCTAACTGAGGGCTAGGTGCTGGGACTGATGACTGGGATGCATGCATGCATGAAGAAATGCATGCAAGACTGAAAATGTTGGTAGGACTAGGATGGAGTATAGGAATATCCCAACATTCAAAACAAATCTCACCTAATAAAGCTCTTATGGCACATAATAAGAATCATAAGAAAAGTTTTAATAATGTTAAAGGTTCTTGTTCACACACTTCAAAACCTACTAATAATTCTGGTAATGCTTCTAATGCACATCATGAATCTAGTAAGATGAAGAAAGTGTTAGCCCCAAGAGTTAGCTTAATCGGTCGAGCACCCATAGTTAGGCCTCCCAGCATGTGAGGTCGCAGGATCCATTCTCCTCGACACTCTTGGGGTTAGGTACGCAAAATGTGCCGAGGGTGTGAAGGCCCCTTCGGGTGGGCCCGCTAGCTATTATTCCGTGGATGTAGCGATGCCGACCGGTGGGACCGGTACGTGAACCACATTGAAAAAAAAAAAAGATGAAGAAAGTGTATGATCCTTGTAAGCATTGTGGTAAAACTAATCATCCTGAAAAGAATTGCTTTAAATTGAAACGTTTAAAAGCTAAAGCTAAAAAGAATGATTCTAATGAATCACAAGTAGCTTTGTGTGCTTCTATTATTTCTTCTAGTAATTCTTCTTCTAATGTGGAATGGATAATGGATTCCGGTGCTTCTAAACATATGACTGGTGATGCTTCTTTATTTACATCTTATGACAATAATAAACACACATCTCAGAAAGTATCTACAGGTGATGGTAAACAACTTTCTGTAATTGGTTATGATAATGTTAATGTTGCTAATGGTCAATTGGAAGATGTTTTTCATGTTGAAAATATGCCCATCAACTTACTTTCTATTTATCGTGCATGTCAAAAAGTGTATAAATTTGAAGCTTGACCTGATAAATATGTTCTTAAAGACATCAACCATAACTTTAAAGTAGTTTCTTCTGGTCCCGTTGATCATACTGCGGGTTTATATAAATTTTTTGGTTTTAATTCAACTATAAGACAACCTTTTTATTCCTATGTTGCTCATGCTGATGAACTAAGTAAATTATGGCATAAAAAATTAGGTCATTTGAATTATGGTAAAATGCAAATGTTAACTACAATGGTACATGGCTTACCTAATATTTCGTCTACTAACGGTGTTTGTGAAGGTTGTGTTCTTGGTAAACATCATAGAGAAATGTTTGATAAAGGTAAAGCTTAGCGTGCTAAAGAACCTTTGCAATTAATTCATAGTGACATTTGTGTTCCTCTTGAAGTTCCTTCTATATCACATGCAATGTATTTTCTTACCTTTATTGATGACTTTAGTAGAAAATCATGGGTTTATTTTTTGAAACATAAAAGTGAAACTTTTTCTAAATTTCAAGTATTTAAATCTTTGGTTGAAAATGAATCTGGTAAAAAGATTAAGACTTTAAGAACTAATAATGGGGGGGGATTCATTAAGAAAGAATTTGAAGTATTTTAATCTAAACATGGAATTCAACATCAAAAGACTGTTCGCCTTACACACCTCAACAAAATGGTGTTGTTGAAAGGAAAAACAGAACCTTAGTTGAAATGGCTAGATGTATGCTTTATTCTCAAGGATTACATAAGAAATTTTGGGCCGAAGCCATAAGTTGTGCTAACTTTATTTTAAATAGAGTTCCTACAAAAGTTGTTAAGCATGTTACCCCTGAGGAAAAATGGAATGGTAAGAAACCTGATATTAGTAACTTTAAAGTGTTTGATTGTGAATGTTGGGCTCATATTCCTAATGAAAAATGGAAAAAGTTAGAACCCAAGTCTCACAAGTGTATATTCATTGGTTATTCTGAGGATTTTAAGGCTTATAAGTTGTTTGATCTTTCTAATCAAAGTGTCATAATTAGAAGAGATGTTCAATTTATTGAAGTCTCTCCACCACCTAAGTCTGTTGAACCTCATGTTACTCTGAATATTCCCTTATCACTTGTTACTCCTATCTTGGTTACCCCTTCCAGTTCTGTGACTGATCTTAGTTCACCTTCTTCTTCTTCTTCAAGTATTCCACCTGAATTTCTCGAAGATCTTGAAGTGACTTCTGTCCCTTCTAACCTTCCTGTTTGGGCCCGGAAAACTCTTGAATTTGCAGGAAGTGATATCGGAATCGCTTCCGATAGTCGTAGAACTATATCTAACTTTGCTCTTATGACCAAAGTTTTGGCCACAGATGATCCTACCTCTTATGCTCAAACTAAGGGTAAACCTCATTGTGAACAAGCTATGACTGTTGAGTATGATTCTCTTGTGAAGAACAAGACTTGGTCTCTTATTCCTCTTCCTTCATGAAAGAATTTAGTTGGTTGTAAATGGGTTTATAAAACCAAATTTACTGCAGAAGGACAGATTGAAAAGTATAAAGCTAGATTAGTTGCAAAAGGTTTTAATCAACTTGAAGGTATTGATTACAATGAAACTTTTGCTCCTGTTGCTAAAATGAATACAATAAGAACCATTTTATCTATTGCTTCATCTTATAAACGAGAATACACCAAATGGATGTTAAAAGTGCCTTTTTAAATGGTGATCTTAATGAAGAAATTTATATGCAACAGCCTCCTGGTTTTATTAATGCTGAATCATCAAGTTTAGTATGTAAATTACACAAGTCTTTATATGGTCTTAAACAAGCACCTAGGGTTTTGTACAATAAAATTGATACATATTTCTTGAATAATGGTTTTAAGCGTTGTATATCTGATCCTAACCTGTATGTTAAGCATGTTGTTGATAATATCATTGTTATTGTTTTATATGTGGATGATCTTATTATCACTAGCAGCCAACTTGTTATCATTCAAAGTATGAAAAGTGATCTTCAAAAGCAGTTTGAAATGACTGATCTCAGTATATTGCACTATTTCTTGGGTCTTCAAATTTGGCATATGGCAGATGGTATTTTTCTCTCTCAACCAAAGTATGCCACATATTTATTGGCTCGTTTCCACATGAGTGATTGTAAACCTGCTCCTACGCCTTTTCAGTCTGATGTAAAGTTAACCTACTCCTCTTGTTGATGCTACTCTTTATCGTCATCTAGTCGACAGTTTGATATATTTAACTCACAACAGACCAGATCTCTCTTTCGCCGTCAATATGGTTTCACGGTTCATGCAACAACCTCATGAAAGTCATTGGAAAGCAACAAAGATAATTCTGAGATATTTACAGGGGACATTGTACCATGGTGTTTTTTATTCGAGCGATACTACAGTTTCACTTTTTGGTTATACAGATTCTGATTGGGCAGGTGACAGTTATGATCGACGGTCAACTGTTGGTTATATATTTCAACTTGGTTCAGGTCCGATTTCTTGATTCAACAAAAAGGTGAAGACTCTTTCTTTATCTTCGTGTGAAGCAGAGTATAGAGCAGCAAAATAAGCAGTTTGGTTACGACATGTTCTCACTGAGCTTGGTCTGGTTCTGAAATCATCCACTATGTTGAAATGTGACAATCAGGGTGCAATTCAACTTGTTTATAATCCAGTATATCACTCCAAGACAAAGAATCTCAATCTTGATGCTCATTACATTCGAGGTCTTGTTGCAGATGGTGTTCTTTCTCTTGAGTATTGTCCTACAGAGTAGCAAGTGGCTGATATCTTCACCGAATCCTTACCAACAGCAAAGTATGTGCATATTCGTTCCTTACCTGGGATGAGGGAAGTTGTCATCAAGGGGGAGCAGTAATGACTCCTTCCTTCCTTTGTTAGCGGGCTTTTCTCCCAGCCATTATTAAGGGGGAGTGTTGGAATATTTTATATTCCTTGGAAAGTAATAATGTCTTTGTATTATGTCGGAAGATATCCACAATCTTATGTAAAAGAGTAATACATTATATCCCATATTCATTATGGTAAATTATACTCTTGATATTCATTATTATATAAAGAGATGTTATTATGGAGAATTATATTATCCCACATGTAATATGTGAGAGTAATTCGTCATCACCTCTTAGTATATAATAGAGTCAAGGGAGTCACATCTCACACATGATCTTTACTTATTCACACAAGTGTTGCTATATTGTATTGGGGTTATTGGCATTGCTCTCTTGTAAGCTTGAGGGAGATATTCTGGAGATAATAGAAGACTACATTCCCGTGGACGTAGCCCAATTGTGTGAATCTCGTATATCTGGTGTACTCTTTTCTCTTGTTCTCTTTATGTACTTATTGTTGATATATTATTGTTTTGCATAGATAGGTAATCTAGTTTAATTAGATCCATATCTCTGACAAAATATGTAATATTAGTTTTCATAAGCACAACTTTTGGTTTACAAATCACAACAAAACTTACCTCTTCTTCCTCAATATGCTGCAGAAACTCTTTGCCACTTAGCATCAATGCTTTAGGGTTGTCTTGTTCAGCTACACCTCCTTCTTGCAAAGGAAAGGGAATATGCTTAGTCCCATCCTTTTCAAACTTGTAACAGTTGCTTCTCCCATCATGTATCACCTTTAGATCAATTTTCCATGGTCTACCCAAAAGGATATGGCAGACATCCATAGGTATGATGTCACAAATCACTTTGTCTTTATAACTGCCCACTTGGAATTCTACTTCACTTTGCTCACTCACTAATATATGATGGCCTTTATGCAGCCATGACACCCTGTAGGGCGTTGGATGTTTGGTCTTCTTTAAGCCCAACTTGTCCACCATCTCTGTGGAAATTAAATTTTCCATACTTCCACCGTCAATCACCATTTTGCAACACTTTCTTTGGGCTTTGCAAACTGTACTGAATAAGGCTTTTCTATGGGCAAGTTTTTTTTTTTTTTTTCCTTGGAAAAAGTCGTAATTTTATTTCAAAAAGATGAACAAAATTACATTCTGCACATGTAATAGGATCACATAGATCCCTACATTGTCACATATTACATTCCCATTAATATCATATCTATAGTCTCCTATATGAAAAAACACAAAACAATGAATGACTGTCCATACAGCCCGCATATCCATCTATATATAACATATAATGTTTTAGAAATGAAAGAAAATGACCATCTCTGGTCGACGATATAACTGCTGTCCATACAGCCCGCAAAAAACAGTAACAGATATGAAAGAAAGTGATCATCACAGTACATCAAAAACTGTGCTATTGCTCAGCCCGAGCCTCAAAATCTTCATGGAATGGTCTGTGGTAATAGCTATAGGTGCCCCCAGTAGTGTGTATAGTAATCCGCCAAATGCCATATGTTAAATGTTGTTGCGTCGCTTCCTTGGAAAGCTGATCGGCCATCCCATTTCTCTCCCTGTAGACATGAGTGAAAGTAATGTGATTAAATATCATCTTGATTCTATGGGCAAGTTCTACAACCTCCTTCTTTGGTTTTAAGAGAATCTTATTCGTCATTAAAGACTCTCCAGTCTCTGGCATGTTCTCAACCACAGGTGCATGCTCTTTCTCTTGCTCTGCTTGAACTACATAGGCGCTTTTATGTCCAATATTCTCATTTTTAGGACACTCGAAAGATCTAAGACCCAATTGGTTACACTTGCAACATCTATACACTTTTAACATCGATAGGAAATCTCTTTGCCTCTTCCTCTACCTCTACCTCTACCTCTCTGGTAGGGTCTTCCTCTACTTGAGCCGTCTCCTTTTTCTGACTGTCCTTGTTGATTTGAGTTGCTTGCTTCACTTTTCTTAGCTGAAAACTTTCCTCTTCCAGTGGACTGTCCTCTTCCTCGAGCTGAACCTCTGCCTTTGCCTGAGTTTTGCTTCCTCACTATCTTCTCTTCTACCCTTAAAGCACATTGATATACTTCCTCCATAGTCCTAGGTGACAACATGTTAATTTCGTCTTGAATATCCATTCTTAATCCATTAATATATCTTGTTGTCTTCTCTGAGGAGTCTTCCACATATCTCGCTCTCAAATTGACTTTGTAAAACTCCTCTGTGTACTCCCTTACTGTCAGCAACCTTTGTCTCAGGTTTTGCACCTTCCTGTAAAGAGCTAACTGATGGTCTTTTGGCAAAAATTTGGCCTTCATCTTGGCTGCCATCCTATCCCAACTTTTAATCACGAGCTTGTTCTTTTTCCTTCTTTTAGCTTGCACATTATCCCACCATAGGGATGCATGTCCTTTTAACCTTGTTACAACAAATTTGAGCTTCTTGTTCTCTTCAACCTCATCATACTCAAAATACTCAAAATACTTATCTAGGTCATTAATCCAATCTAGTAAATTTTCGGCTACCAAATTATTGGAGGAACCTAGGGCGTCTGCCTGACTAGGTCCTTCGTTCAACCACTTCATAGAACATGTCGAACTGTTGTGTCGATCACTACATGTCGGTTCGGTTAGTGAACTGACAGGTCGTTATGTAACTGTTTGTAAACCATATATATAGGATGGAGAGCTAGATACATAGGGGCATGAAGGCATTGTAATGCATCTCTGTAATTGTTCTGAGTAATAAAGACTTGTTTGCTCTACCTCCATTACTTATCTATGTTCTATATATATAATTGCTTATTCTATATCATGTATCGCTGGTAACTATGCAATCCACTTAACTACAACACAAACTCCCATCGTAGATTGGGAGTTCAGGTTTAGGCCTCAAACTTGCCCCCAATATTGACCTTAGGAACCTGAGCTCTACAGGTTCTTGAGCTATTTCTTTTTCCTCTGCTTGGGATTCTTCTTCCGGTTCACTCACATCTCCAGCTTCAAAGTATCACTTCCTACCAATCCCCGGAGCTTCCAATCGGGCTTGCATTCTTCTCATTTCTTCCCTGAGTTCTTCATTTTCCGTAAGTCGACCTCGGCCCCTCTGACCTCGTGCTCTACCTACTCGAAGAGCCATCTCTTGGGCTCACCATATAGATTTATTGCAAATCTTTAATGGAAAAACTCCAAATTTAAACAAATATGTCCTGCTCTGATACCAAAATTTGGTGCAAGCTTTGGGAGGATACACCCCAAATTCCAGTCCCCAAAACGTCAGTTCAAACTTCAATGTGATAACCAACGATTCCCTTCTTTGTCAATGACTGGTATGGAGTTCTCAACTTCTACCCAACGTGAACTAGCAGCCAATTTTTAAAATAAAAGAAAAATTAAACAGAGTTACAAGCATTCGCCAAGCCTATAGTGAGGAACACAGAGAACGCAGGAACACTCTGTTTTCGATTTTATGCTCGTAACCTTCCAAATCGCCTTCACTCTTTTCTTGGAAACGCTGAAGGAAACTTACACGACTTGGTCATGGTTAATTGGAACCCCAGTTGCTTACTTCTTGAGAGCAAACAACCACCGGTATCAAACAATGATTTGTTACAACAAGGAATTCATTCAGACAAGCAAAAACGTTGTACTAGAATTGTCAGGTTCTTATTCTTTAATTTGGATTTGATAACCCACATTTAGAAACGTTCAAGCTCATGTATTAAATCAGGAATATATCTCTTCAACTTCATTTAACATTCTTAAACAGAAGAAACAAACTCTACAGAGTTCTGCGTAGCTGAACCCAAACGTATTCTTCATTCCAAATCAGAGGACACACATTCACATGTGCCAAAACCCATGTGTTCCACCAATAGACAGACTCTATGTTTCACACAAGAAGACTCCTCTGTATTTTTTATTTTTTCCCAAAGCTCTCCACGCTAGATCCAAAAATGAAGGTTTATGCATACAAAAGATAGAGGGTATCCCTCTCTTCCTCGCTTGAGGGATTCAAGATCCAAATTTAGCATAACTCCCTAAATGATCTCAACTATAAAACTAACTCACATTTATCCTATTAGTTGGAACTTAAGATTATCTTAGTATACTACTAAATAACTAGGAATCAAAACTAGGTTAAACATTCTCATTTGTTACTTTGAAACCTCGTACCCTCCACCTGCTAGTGATCACATTATCACATTGTCATGATGAACTTGATGCACCTGCATTACTTCCCTTCTTTGCAACTTAGAGAAAAGATTTGAGGTTGAGAGTAAGCTTGAGCCCAAGTGGAAATCACAGATTGCACAAGAGTTGGGCCTCCAGCCCAGGCATGTTACTCTTTGGTTCCAGAACAAGCGTGCCAGCTGCAAGACACAAAAACTCAAGAAAGATTACGATTCTTTTTAGTGAAATATATATTTAGCCATTTTTAAGGTGAATTTTCCATTTTTCATTCCATCTCTAGCTCAAAAATGTGCCAAATGTAGCTTAAAACTCTTTAGATTTTTTGTTTTAGCAATGAGACGTAGTTGGTGGACTTATTCCTCCGTCATTCTAAGCCTAGGGGGATTAAGGAACAGCAGGCCCCACACTTGGAATGTATCTCTGTAACAAGTATAGGGTCGTTCTGCCAGGGGAAAAAAGGTTAACAATAGGCGAATTATATTATTATGTAATCACAATACTGCTTGGTCGTCATTGGGCATTACTCGGCCCATAGGTTCCTCTTCCATCCTCACTCACTCCCTTGGTAAGTACATACAATGAGTGACAACGAATTCGTCAATGTGTATATATAAGGATATATCAACACGTTAATGTAATATGCCAATCTGTCTGTCTGTATGGTAAAGCCAATTATAATACATATATAATCGAGCAAGCCTTTGGAGCTCCTCTCCATGGGACTATTTTTTTCCTTCTTTTGTTCCATGTCAAGTTGGTTGCTAAATGCGCTCTAGTGGGATTAAATTAGGTTTCATTTTATTTTACATTGCATTTAATAGTAGATGCATTTTATTTATTTCATACAAGGATTAAGTGGCACCTAACCTTAGGTGGTGCTCACTTCAAAACTAAATTTCCATTTTCTTACATAATGTGTATATATGGTAGTGCTTACATCAAATATTTAACTTTTAAAGTAGCGCCCACCATAGCATGCATAAAACATAACCCTACACTCACCATTTGCGTTAGAATAGATTTAAGTTAGCATGTGGTGCATATTAAAGCATAATAGGGTGCTCATCTTGGTTTTAATATCACATAGGGCTAAACCTATAGGAACACTTGTATATTATTAACTACAAGTTTAAGTAATATTTAACAATAACCAAAGCTGTAAATATGTAAAGCTTGATGATGACATGATAAGTGTCAAGCCTCCGTTTGTTTAAACTTTAGAGTTATGATGGCATCACCATAAGTGTGATGCCTCTGCTAGCTTACAATTTAGAGTTTCGATGGCAACACGATAAATGTTAACTCTTCGCACTTCAATCCTTAGTCGGATGATTTTTTAATAACGCATCTTATCATATGTTCCTCCAATGCTCTCTAATTGGCGGGTTGTTAATAATATTTCTATGTGAAGGTAACAATTCAATAGTATTTTCTTTAAAAGTTATTTGTATTATGTTTTACTTATTCTCATTTCAACCAATAAGAATAAAAATAGTTAGTTTGTAACTGGTGGGATTGTAAAGTTTCATTTAAGTTATATATTGTATATTTTTATTATTTGAGAAAATAATTAAGTTAATAAATAAATAAATTCAATTAAGCTAAATAGAATTTATTATATATATTTTATATTTGAATAAATTGTAAATATTGCAATTTTTAGTTTTTTTTTATTGGATTCAATAAAAAAGTAGCCGAAAAAATGGGGTGTTTTAGTTAGTTTTTATCCTATGAGATTTATTAGATGTATTTTGGGTAGTTGGGAGGAATGATTGTTATCTCCACCAATTTTTTGTAAATGACATAATACTCTTGTTATGTCCCCGCAGGGGTCTATATATTTTTCGGTTGGTCTTATTAACATCCTAGTACATGGCAGAAAATATTTATTGCCTTAAGTTTCTACTAAAGTTATATTTTTCCAGATTAATTATATTTAAAAAAAAATCATTTATTTCACTCCTTATTGGCTCTTAAATGCCGGCGTCCGCCTCGATTTTTGCTTCCTGGGCCTCAACGGCGGGTGAACGTCAGCAGGGTTAGCGGGGTGTATGGGAAGTGAGTCGAGTCTTTTCTCGTGCAGAGTGGAATTAATTGAATGCAGGGTTAGCGGGGTGTATGGTCAGTCAGCTGAGTCAGTGGAATTAATTGAATGCGGATTTGTTGATCGGAGTTCTCTAATAAAGCGACGTTTTGTATTCTCTGGCGATGTCTAATCAATAGTCTCTGGCCTTGTTCTGGCAACCCCACTATCATCACTGAGTCTCTGTTTCTGTTCCTGTTCCTGTCCAGCATGGAGTCCCAGCGGATCTTCCTGTCACCACCTTTAAAGATATTTCTTTGCAAGTTGCAACCTGACATCGAGTTCAATGTTGATCCATCATTAAAAATTGTCGCTGAACCCAATGGAAACTGGTGGAAAATGGGCTTCCGAAAAACTCAAACATGGATTGTGTTCAAGGTATTGGGTCTACCATTAACGGTGAGATTTAAGGTTCAATTAATTATTCTTTGGAGAATCGAATTTCGATGCTAAGAAATGCTTTGTTGGAGCATGATTTGAAAAAAATCGAGTCCCCTTCATCCATCATTTATATAGAAATAGTTTATAAAGTTTAATGCATTTCGTCGGCATCAAATTCAGAATATACACCTCTTTTTTTTCACACTGAAAAAACATATACTTGTTATTCCATATTGAAATCAAAGTATACATAGAAAATCTATCGGTCTCTGCTGTGTATAGACTTATACATCCTCATTCATTGGTATTAACAAGTATTATAACTTACATATTGCTCATAGATAATCTATACTACCTGTTCTAATATCCACAAAAATAAACCATAATTCATCATTTTTTCACATTGATCTATCATAAGGTAACTGATTTCCTTTACATCTTGCACCAGCGTTCCCCAATTATTTATAACCTGGAGACCGATCCTACATTACATAAGGCAATTGTTGTTTTCCTCCCCTCGAAGGCTGAAGAAAACGAATATGTGACCACTCCAATTGAGCAAACTATCTGTAATCACCTATGCAGGATCATTTACCAGTGATCCGTATGTCACAAGTTGTCTCTTTTAAAAACGTATATGCATGTAAACAAGCTGAATTAGGATAAGGAGTCCACGTAGTCTTATTCCTATCTTCCTCCTCCAACATCTGGACCTAGATAGTGCCCAATGACCGGAGTCATTCATGAATGCACGGAGCTGTGACATTAATAGAAGTCCAAAGTTCCCTCACGCATCATTCTATTGGCACGCTAGTGTTGATAGTAGATAACCCCCTCTGGACTTTGTAAAGCCTATTTAGACAGTCTGTCTCGTTGTATATCCTAGGGACGTGAATGTAGTGGATAGTCTGGTATAGTGCCTGTAATCCTATGATGCGGGCTTTCCAACCCTCCAGTAATGAAACTCTGATCTCAGACTTAAACTGATCCTAGTCCAAAATAACCATCGAATCCCCCACCACTGTCAAGTCCCTTATCTGCTCTGTATTCGCAAAGAATAAGAGCATTTCCAATCCCAGTAGTTCACTTCTAGTATTAGTCCCCCTCCTGCAACCAATTCTCAGTCTAAACAAGTTATTGATGTCCACTCTCAACAGTACACCAGCCCCAGATATCTCTCCATCTAATTGGGAGGAGCCATCGAAAAACCTAATCAGCACGTTTGAGTGTATAAATGGAGGTGGTTGCACTCTGTGCTCTGTCTCTATCTTTGTTTTATGAAATCTCATCCATGACTCCAATGCCTGCACAACAATTTTAGCTCTATGATCTATATAATCTTAAAAAATAATCTTGTTCATGTGAATCCAAATGTACCACATGAAAAATATCAGTAAAGACTCCCATTTATCCCCATATGCTCACCATCTCATCATGCAGTCTTCTATACTATTCCCATACCACCTCAGATTCGTCTTTGTCCACCTTCTTATATCCCCCCAGATCTGTAGCGTGAACCTACAATTTACAAAAATATGTAGTGTGTTCTCTCCATCCCCACAGCAGTGAACACACCTTCTAGGGCCTATGTAGCCCCTCCTAATGAGAACCTCCCAAGTCAGAACCTTATTGTGTATTAGAATCCAACCGAAACATTTTAGCTTATAAGGACAATGCCAGTTCCATAGCCATCTGGTCCACCAAGGAACATCCCCATCAGATAGCTCCCACATCAACAAATCGTAAGCAAGCTTAGTTGTAACTTGTCTGCACTGGATGTTCCAGGACCAGACTAGACAGTCTTCCTCTTCATTGAGTAGTAATCCTGAGCGCTTAATCAATCGCACATATGCATCCCAATCTTGTCCTAGTTCGACCCTGAGCTGCAGGTCTGTCGAGGATAACTAATTTGACCTGTTTTGTTGCCTTCTCGCTCCAAGTGAAACCTGTGCTAGAAAAAATATGCCTCTTTGTCGCAGAGCACATAGCAGATTTTGTGTAAGTGAGGGGTTCTCCATCCCCACAAAAGGATCTCTTCCCACACGGATCTGTAATCCATTCCCTGGCCTCCAGACTAACCAGTTTAATACAACCGTTGACGCCTTAGTGAGTTCCCGCCAAACATTTGACACTTTCTGTGTGGTCTGTAGCTTATTCTGGATCCAATCCACCACCGTGCCATGCAACATATATTTCCTCTCAACCACTTCGCTCCAGAGCCCCCCTCTAAAGAGACACCTCCAGAGGTTCTTTGCCCTGAGGGCAGTCGCAAACTTAGAGATTTTGTCAATGCCCCAACCCCCAAGTAGTTTCAGTCTAGCCAGTGCTTCCCAAGATGCTAAGTGGATTTTTTGCTTATCTGGAGAACCTGCCCAAAGAAAATGGAAACATTTTATGCGTATCTTGTCCAAATTTGATTTGGGAATGTTTGCATGTGACATCCAGTAAATTAGCAAGTTCTCCAGTACCGATTTAACAGGTACCAACCTCCCCCCCTAAGGATAGCATTCTGTAGCACCAACAACCCAGTCTTCCATCCACCTTCTTGAATAGCCATTGCCATTCAGCCACCCTGTATCCATTTGGCTTAAGGAAGTAGCCTAGATATTTGAGCCCACCTTCCAACGCAGTTACTTTATAGGGGAGCATCTCCTGTAAAGATTCAATAATGTCTTCTCTAACACCATTAGTAAAGAAACCAGATTGTAAAGCACTAATCACTATACCTGTAGCTGCTACAAAGGTACCGGGGCATGATTTCAAAGTCGTCCATTCTTCAAGGGTGCCACGTCTGAATATGAGTACATCATCGACGAAAAATATATGAGTAATAAACAGGGTTTGTGCCATCTTGATACCAGTAATTCTCCCCTCCAGGAATGCCATATGTATCAGCAGGCTGAGCCCCTCAATGATAAGAAGAAAGAGTAATGGGGATAGTGGGCATCCCTGTCGCAACCCCCTAGTGACCGAGAAGAATTCCGGTGGAGACCCATTTATTAAAGCTGCAAAATTTGCTGACATAATGCATCCCATGATCCACTTTGATGCCTCATAACCAATTCCAATTTGTAGTAAGACTAACATGAGGAACGACCAACTGACTTGGTCATAGGATTTTACTAAGTCTACCTTTAATATCGCTGCTCTCATCTTCTTCTCTTTTATCGAGTGAATCACCTCCTACACTACTCCAATAGCATCATGTATCTGACGGTTCTCCAAGAAGCCAAACTCTTCTTGAGTGGTAAAAGTAGAAAGAAAAGGTTTGATCCTATTCGCTATAATCTTAGAAATAATCTTATGGACAAGATTACCCAATGAAATTGGACGGAAATTTGAGAATTCCGTAGGATTAGAGCATTTAGGAATTAAAGTAAGGAAAGTGGAGTTAATGGCACCCAAAACCTTGCCTGTAATCCTAGATTCCTCCACCGCATCCAGTATACAAGGACAAATCAAGTAAAAAAATACCAGGTAAAATTCAACCATCCGAGCCTGGACTCTTGGCCTTTTCAAACCCCCTGAGTACATATTGTATCTCTATCAAGGTAACCGGGTTTGCCACCCCTATTCCATCCTCATCAGTGAAAAAATCTGGGGTAGTTCCTTACCACTTCAAGCTGAAAGAAAATATTATTGGTAACCTGTTGGGTGAAGATCGATTTGAAGTAGTACATAGCTCCCTCTTCCAGCTCCTATTGAGACCTAAGATGTGTCCCTTGTGGAGTAGTAATATCCCAAATGGAATTGTTTACTCGTCGGTATTCTGCAAATTGATGGAAAACGCGCGTATTCTTATCCCCGAGTTTGATCTAGGTAACCCTGCTTTATTACACCTCTTTATTTTCATAATCAATCCATATTATAAAAGAATTTGGGCCATATTATAAATAAAATCTTTTCAATATCCTAAAATGTGGATGGCACCGGCATCATAATGACGGGGATTAGTGAAAGTTTGAAAAGGAGTAACCTGCAACTATTGTGCAAGTAAATAACACATTGACGGTAGTTAAAAACATTTAACAACAAAGTAACTTGCAAAATTTTAAGACAATGAAGGCATTTAGCAAAGTTTAAGAACCGAGTAGACATCAATATATTGATATAAGGTATCATGATGAAAGACGATTTTAATTTTTAAAGTGTAAATTTTTTATTTTTTATTTTAAAATTTTGTATATAATATTGTAAGTAATATGTTATTTAGGTATAATTTAAGAGGCAAAATTATTATTATTTTATTTAAATTTAAATTCTAATGATTATTGATGAACTATTTATTATTTATTTATAAATTATTGATCATCTAACTTAAATACAATATTTGAAAAACAAAAAATATATTTTTATGAAAAAATGATTTTCAATCGAATCAAATAAAATTTATTTAGAAAATTTCTATAACAAATATTTTGTTGAAGCAATTTGGAAACCTATGTAAAGATTTGAAATTTCGACATTTCGGGCTAAATAGCGTAGCCCATCCTCAGGAAGATAGAAATCTTGATATTGCATAATTCAACTTTTTAATAACTTTTATACGATGATATTCTTCATTGTGATATGAATTTGGAGTTGCTAAGTTTGAGAACAATTTGATAAAGTATATTGTTTTGGTATGAAGTTTTTTTAATCCTTTGAAGTAGTTCACGGTCCTATAAATGAGAGTAGTAAGAGTTTGAGACAAATTGCACACTTAGTAAAGAAAGAAGATGGTATAAAGCACACATTATATAGAAAGGTTTTATAATTTCAAAATTTATGTACATGATATAGGCACAAAATAATATATGTATTAAAAAAACAAAGAATATAGAGGTCTTATGCATGGGGTTGTCTTAGATTTGGATAATAACTAAAATATAAGTATGTTTGGACTAGGGATAGCCATGAATAATGAGGTAGAAACACTAGCAATATGTTAATGACTAATAATGATGAAGAGTAAATCATGTAATAAGAGGCTCTTCCTTTATCATTTGACATTTTCGTTTCCATTCATCATTTCGAAATACACATTTCGATAGAATTGTTAATACAGTCCAAGCCTTGGTTGAGGAATTTGAGGCAATCAAATTATTCCACATGTTCATAAGGAACTACTCACTTGCTAATGCTAAAGAAAATGAGGGAGTAGCTCTAGGGGAAGGAAATTGCAGTATAAATTGGAGGTTGCTGTTGTGATTCCAATTCCCATCCCATGATATCTAGACAATTATAATTTAACTTATGCAATTGGTTGTTCCTTTCAACAATGTAAGAGTAGTGTTGGTGTTAAAATCTCAATGTTTGTCGATACTCCATTCATTATTAGCTGCCATAGAAAAATTAAAACCTAGTGGGATAAGACAAGAGATTTCATGTGGTTTATATCATAATTTTGTGAGGTAGAGCACATTATGCTAGATGTTTCTATGCTATTGAGACTCTTAGAATTCACCAATAATATTTATTGTGTATTTTTTAAAGAGCATAGTCTATGATCGAGTGAGTTGAGTAGTGTAAAGTTTGTGAAAATTTTGTCCCTGGGGCCTAGAAGTGTTTTATGTTAATTTTTACCCACTTTAGCATGAGTTCGCATTGTTTTTAAGTGATCAATACTACTACTGATGCTTTTCAGAAGGTCATTTTTTGCTCAACAAGTATTTTTACAAATTTGGTGACTTTTTAATGGTTCGTCAGAGGTCCGCTTATCATGTTTGTGTTTTGTCACTAGCATTTAGGATATGATTCAATCCACCATGCATCTTTGCATTATCCTTACTAATGTCATCACAACTTAGGATACCCTCGTGGAGTTGTGACATTAGCCCTTCTTTATTAAAAGGTCGTAATTTCCATGGTAGAGCCTTCCAAAAATGGGTGCCCTAGTTTAAAACCAATGTTCTATTATGTCGCCCATGTGGAAGTTTAATTTAGGTTCGAGAGTCCTTATTATACCCACCACGACTTTGTGTTGAATCCACATAACTTCTCATCAATCTTATTCTGGTCATTAACGATGGAGGACTCTCAATTTTATTGCATTATGTATTGCTGCATTGCATATCACTACTAACGCTTCTAAGTCTAATGTTCCCTGGAATTCGTCATAATTCGCCTACTGCTTATGCATTCTCCTAGCCGCTCACCATTGCTACTATTTCAATCACATCTTGTAACATTTACTGGAGAAGACACGCTTAATGAGTGTCCCCATATTGCACATCCCTTTTTGTGATTTTTGCATAGGTATGTTTCGCACACTTGGAATGTAGTTGCACGCCATACAACTCTCATATTCTCCATTGAATTAAATCATTTTTTTACTCTTTTACCTAAACCATTATCGGGGGCAAGTATTCAAAATGGATAGTGATATTGCAAGAATTCGATCTCGAATTTGCCAATTCCATATCCAAGAAGTCTTTGGTTTTTGTTGAACTCGTGTCTGAACTCCCTCGAAACATTGATGAAACCATGTTTTTTGAATCCTTGCTAGATGAAAACTTGTTCCTCATTGCTTCCTCCTATCCCTAGCATGGATACCTTTTGGTTTATCTCCAAACTCGGTGATTCACCTCTCACTTCTCTTGTGATGAGCGAATTTGCATTTGAAATCAAGCTTGGAGTTACCTTATCATTGGGGATACTCTATATCATTGAGGCATCAACTTAATCTTGTGATGATGTTTATTTCATGAGGAATCTTAGAAGGTGTTGAATGATTGTCATGCTAGAGCATGTGGCAGGACTTCATCTTTTTGAGTTAGCTACAAGTAAGAAAATTTTGCACGCAAGATATTTCTGAACTACTCGTTTTAAAGATTATATCTATGTGATCCAAAAGCGTCATCCTTGTCAGGTGTTTACCAAAAAAATGTGTGCTCATCCTGTTCCATTACACCCTATGGTTGTTGTTGTCCATTTACAAAATGAGATATTGACTTTATGATGTGTAATCCTTCCTCAGCTAGCGGCCACCACTTTATCATTGTGATTGTTGATTACTTTACTAAGTGGGCCAAAGTGACGCTAACATCCAATAGTAGCAATACTACCACATCATCATTTATCTTCAATCATGTCATAGCCCGAGTTGGCATTCCTAAAGAGATTGTTACTTACAACGACTCTCATTTTTGGAATTCAACCATGCAAGAACTTACCATCAAGTTGGGTCGCTGGCAAGAATGCTCTATTATTTTGTATATATTGTTTAGACATAATAAATTCAATTTATGTCAATATAAAACAAATTACATTATTGACAAGTATGTTCTATGTTCTTTGTGCATTTTATCTTTTTAATATAAATGGATAATTTTTGTTAAAAAATGGATTGCAGTTGACTTGGACAATTGGAGATTATATGGAATAATGAAGAGTCATCAAATGCAATTCAAAATGTTCAAAATGTTCAAAATGTTCAAAATTTTAAAAATACTACTCAAAATTTGATCTATCATATCTACCATATATACCTATGACCGTAAACTAAACATGTATATTTCCATATAAACTATACTAACAACAACATTACCTTATATAACATAATTATAACAAAAAAAAATATACTAATTGGCCCGCTAGTGGTTTATTCTTTGAGAAAAACCTAATATTGCTTCATCGACATAGTTAAATGTATTGCCCAACACTGAAACTGATGTGCTATTGCTCCTAGATCAAATCTCTAAAGTGGAAAGTAGGGAGACTACAACCCTTTTGTTTCCTATTTCATCAAATATGAAACGATGAAATGAAACTACATAAATATTAGAGCATTGTGTAAGTTTCGAAAAGAGATGAAAGAAATTTGTTACTAGATGTTGTATACTCTCATTCCTCTTACTATCTTGATCATTTGTTTGCCAAGGTTGATAACTCAACCTATGCTTCTGTCAACTAACATGTACACAATTTCTAATCTCTCTCCTTGCCCCAACTAGGCCATACAAACATAATGTCCAAGATGTCATTGATAACCATCAATTCTTGTTTATTTTCTAGGCTCGAGGGACAAAATTTCCATAGACTTTACACTACTTAGCTTATCGCGCCGGATTGCTAATTAATTTTCAAATTATCACATCAAATTACCGCAAGAAAAGCGTAGATTCCGACTCTGTGAGTTTGTTATCATAAATTTATTACATAGAAGAGATGGCATCAATTATGCCTCAAAGCGCTGCAAAATGTTAGTTTATGATTAGATTTGGAGATCATATGTTTAAAACATGGAATTTGAGCACCGTGAGAGGAGGATTCGTCAATGGTTGTGGGAGCAGTTGTTAAATTACAGTGGACCATGATTAGTTGTAACCAATTCGCATCTTGAAGAAGGTCCCTAGATTATTTCATTTGTTATCACGTTCCCAGATCTTGATGAAGGAATTAATGGAATATACAATATTCGCATTAAACGAGAATAGAGTGGTATGCTCGACAAATGTAGCTCGCCATTCCTTTTGATTTGGTGAAGATTTGACGGTATGACATCTCCTTGTGCAATGCACCGACGTTCCTTGGTTGAGATCATAGAACAATGTAGGAATATGGCGAAGATTTGCTTCGCAAATATTAGATTATGGTTTCACAAATTTTGATGAGTGCTACGGTTTTGAAGGGAGAATTATTACTCATTTTGAAAAGAGAAAAACCATATCAATACATTCTGTTAGATACCAGAATTTGTAGATAGAAGATAACCGAAAGATGGATGAAGATTATAGAAGATAGCATTTGGAAGAAGCCAACTCACCCAATAAATCATATCAATGGTTAGTAAGATCATAGTTTAAAAATTAAATTGTTATTATAAATATCACATCAACCACACTAAAAATTTAAAACACTAACATAGTATAAAATTAATTTGATTTCAATTCAATCTTATATAACATGGTATAAATATTCCAAAAAATAAAGTGTGTGTTGGGATAGTTTAAGTACAAATTGTATGTTTTAACAAAATTATGGTTTAACAAATTGATTTAAAAGAAGCAAAATTTACATAATATATCAAATTATGATAAAATTTTAAGTTTCATCATCTATTGCAGGTAACTTGAGGTTCTATGGCTAAGTAGTTTTGTGGCAAAAGATTTTTTTTCCTATTACAACTTTGTGGCAAAAGTATCGTATTTCTATAGCTTTTGTCTTATAGCAATAGCTGTTATTGCTATTAGCAACAGCGGGGACATTGCCACCTAGTGGCTCTTGTTTATAAAGAATTGAGTAAATTATGTATTGAATATATAATTAATTTAAATTTAAAAAAAATTAAATAATTTTTTAATCATTTTAAATTTTAATGAGGTTAATAGTGGAAGTGTTTACCATTGAAAAGCAATTGGTTCAATTAGTTATTACTATGGATGGACTTTGCATTGGCAACTCTGAACAACAGGGGACAGCGATTCATGCAAAGGTGAAGCGTAATGCCATTTTTCACCTTGATCAAACGTATTTCCTTATCAAACGCAAAGCCAGTCGCAAATGACAGATATTGTGCCATGAGAGCGGTATTGAGCACACTCTGCAATGAGCATGGAGTTTCAATGTCAGTGGACTGTAACCTGTTTGCTTCTCTTTTGGAATCTTGTGGGCAATTGAAAACTCTGGAAAGAGGGAAGCAAGTTCATGCCCAAATCATATTAACTCAAATTGAGCAGTCTATCTTCTTATCGTCCAAGCTTGTGAGCATGTATGCCCGCTGCGGTAGTCTTGAGGACGCTCGCCTCCTCTTCGACGAAATGCGAGTTCAAAATCTGTTTTCGTGGAATACCATGATTGCAGGGTATGCGCGGCATGGCTTCTTTGAGGAAGCCCTTAAATTCTATTATCGAATGCATAGAGCAGGTGTGCAGCCCGATAACTTCACCTTTCCTCGTGTTCTGAAAGCGTGTGCAGGCCTGGCAGCCTTGCAACAGGGCAAGGAAATTCATCACTCTATAACTAGAATTGGGTTGGAATCTGATGTTTTTGTCGGCAATGCGCTTATAGATATGTACGCCAAATGTGGGGTTTTAGAGATTGCATGCCAAGTGTTTGAAAAATTGCGTCAAAAAGATGTGGTTTCATGGAACGTTATGATTGCAGGGTATAGCCAAAATGGATATTTTGCTGAAGCCTTGAGTCTGTTTTATCAAATGGGTATTGCTGATGCTAAGCCTGATGGCACTTCAATAGCCAGTGCTCTCCCGGCATGTGCATATTTGGGAGCTTTACAGCAGGGAAAGGGAGTGCATGGCTACACAGTAAAGAGTGGGTATGAATCGAATGTTTTCGTGGGCAATGCTTTAATTGACGTGTATTCTAAATGTGGCAGTGTAGAGGATGCTCGCCAAATGTTTGTCAAAATGCACGAAAGAGATGTGGTTTCATGGAATGCAGTCATAGCAGCATATGGGATGCATGGACAGGGGAAAACTGCACTGTCATGCTTTAGCCAAATGCAACTATCAAGCACAAAGCCAGATCGCATCACCTTCCTTAACCTTCTGTCTGCGTGCACTCACACGGGCCTTGTTTCAGAAGGCTTGCACTTCTTTGATAGCATGAGTCAGGATTATTGTGTAATTCCAGGGTTGGAGCACTATGCATGCATAGTGGACCTGCTTGGCAGATCTGGATTCCTCAGTGAAGCACACGACTTTGTCCGAAGAATGCCGATGAAGCCCACTGCTGATGTGTGGGGGGCCTTGCTTGGTGCCTGCAGAATCCATCGCAATACCATTTTAGGAGAATATGTGGCGGATCAGCTTTTTGAGTTAAAACCTGAAAATCCTGGATACTATGTACTCCTCTCAAATATGTATGCTGTGACTGGTAGGCGGCATAGTGTAGTAAATGTTAGAGCACTGATGAAAGACATGGGCTTGAAGAAAAGCCCCGGATGCAGCTGGATTGAGGTTGATAAGAGTGTTCACACATTTCTTGTGGGGGATCATTCACATCCTCAGTCAGAGGAGATCTATGCAACTTTGAAAAACTTGGCGATACAAATGAGAGAGGCAGGGTATCGGCCTGACACGGACTTTGCTCTTTGTGATGATGGGTAGAAACAGAAAGAACACATATTTTGGTGTTCACAGCAAAAGGTTGGCCATTGCTCTTATTAACCAATAACGATGGATGTATGACACATTCCTGGCTGTACTTACACATCATGACGGGCATCCACTTCCCATGTATATCAAATTCATGCAAAGCTAGGTGCCCACAACATTCACCCTGAACGTCATGAGATGGCAATGTCAGAAATTACTGTCATGATGGGCATGCACTCCCCGTATTTCTTCATAGATGGTATTGCCAGAAATTATTTTCAGAACTTCATACGGCATTGTTATTTCAAGGATAAACTGTGTTTGTATGGGAATTGGGAGCAGAGCCGAACTTGTACCCAGCTCACTTCCGAATTGGCAAAGCTTTTTAGTGCAGGTACACCTCTTTCTCACAATTAGTATATTTACACACAAAAACATAATTAAAAGGAGTCTAAGGATGTGCAGATTTGAGCTTCATCCGTAAGACATATATAACCATAGTTATCAAGTTCAAGAATACGATAGGGGATAAATTCAGATGCAAAAAATCCAGTATAGAAAAAATTGGGGAGCATATACACTTAAAAAAATGCATTTTTTTTAGTAATTCTAAAAAATGTAATAACGATTTCTTCAATAGGGATAGGAATGCTGGCTTCGTTCTTAAATACATAAGTCTGAAACAGAGTAGTGCTGTGGCTGAACTGACTTACACAGTAGCTTTGCTTTTATTATGCTTTGAAAGTTGGATTCTCACGAAATTAAACCTGAATCTAATGCTTTGAGAGTTGATATGGACGGAACGAGGGGTGTTTTTCCTCTGAAACAGAGCAGTGCTGTGGCTGAACTGATTTACACAGTAGCTTTGCCTTTATCATGCTTTGAAAGTTGGATTCTCATGGAATTGAAGCCGAATGTAATGCTTTGAGAGTTGATATGGAAGGAACGAGGGGTGTTTTTCCTCTGCATCGACAGGATTTTTGCGTTTGATATGGCAGGAACTAAGGACGTTTAGCTTATGGGTTTGTGGGAGTCGTGATAGGGTTGGGCCGGTGTCGGTTTGTTCCAGAAATGAGACGAATTGGGATTATTTGGCAGCTTGAGACCTAAGTTGCAGGAAACTTGGGTCCAACACCTGTTTCACCCTCGGAAACTCGCTGAAACTTGGAAACCCGTATGGTACTTGACGGAAACTCGTTTCTATCCATATGAAACACGTTTCCTAAATGGGAAATGCCTCCATATGAACGGAAACATGTTTCCATCATGTTTCATCTCTTGTACGGTGCGTTTCCTGCCAGGTAAAAGCCCATCACTTAAAAAACCAGCTCGTAAAGTCTCTTTCCGCCCATGGATTTCAGTAATTAAGGATTAATACATTAAATTTTAAAATAAAATTTAATTCTAGATGCTTCTAATCAGGTTGAAGATAGTTATAAAGAGAACATCACTTCATTCTCTCCTCACACAAGCGACTTCAACACTCAGGTCCCAGAATATAGCAATAGGCCTTGTGCAGATTGGGATGTCGAGTCAAAATTTGCTGACTTGGACATCTCTCTTGCTGCACTAAGTTGAGGAATCTAGAAATGGAATTGGAAATACTTCTTCCGCTTTACATTCTGCTGCTGAGCGTGGTTCTTGTTCTATTTTTGAGGAAGACTATGAAAATGAGGACGATTATTAGTATGAGCTCGTGTTTTACTTTTATTTCTATGATAATTTTGTCCTTGTTCATATATATATATATATATCGCGTTTCCTCGTTTCCCCGTTTCGTGCAACTTAGCTTGAGACCCTTTTTGACCAACCAAATCTGATTTAACCCAAATAATTTGGACGAACCAAATTATGTCTGAATTTTTGAATTATATGGTCTAATTTGACCAAACTTGGCAACTATTTATACAATAGAGGCTGGCTAAGTCACAAACCATATCTAGAACACTAGTTTGTAAACAACCTTATGAGGAATCTAGTGTCTTGTTTCATCATTTTTTTAAGCTAAACTGTTAATTCTTTACTTCCATTTTATCTTAGTTTGAGTTGGGCTGACTTGTTTCATCATTTTTTTAAGCTAAACTGTTAATTTATTACTTCCATTTTCTCTTAGTTTGAGTTGGGCTGACTGATCTGACTGATACTTTGAATAAGAATCATGATGAACCTTATTGTGCATTTGGTTGCATTACTTGAGTATGCTCTATGTATGTACAAGTGATACTAGGCATTTTATATTATATGGACCACGTCTTTATCCAATTTGTTCCTCCCAATGTGTTATTTACTATATTGGAGTAATGAATACTTGGACTAAGTTAGAGCATTACAAACTATTTTTTACCTATCATCTCTATTGAGCAAACACACCCGAATGTCGAGGACAACAACGCATAACAAAAACTTCCTTTGATTTAGGTGTCAAGTCCGAGAGGTAACTACTCTGCCAAAAGCACCTGACCTCATACATTTTTAAGATATATGATCCAAGTGGGTAGACTACAACAAGAATGGAATCCCATGGACAAATTAATACTTTGTCAACCTCCCCAATGAACCAAGGGCTTGTTGGTAAGTTTCCTCTTTTTGGTTTTGGGATGTTAATATTTTATGAGTTACTTACCAACATGAGGAGGAGACTAGGTTTAAGCACTAGTCTCAAGGAGGAGACTAGGTCTGCCTTAGACCAAAATAGAATAAAATACAATAAAGTACAGTAGTGAGTTTAACTACCCAAAGTTCATCCCATTAAAGGCCTCAACTGCCCACATAGTGGACTGGCATGTGGCTACAAGTGAAGATTTTCAACAACCCCTCTTAATCTGAACAGGGAGCTATGCAAGATGGTATTACAATGCATCATGTTCCCCACTTAATGGAAACTCACATATATTGATATTTATCCATAGATATGAGTGAAGGTGGGCTCGCATATATATATTTGCAAGCTGATATAGAAGGATCAAAGATTGGCACTAGTTTTCCCTAAGCATGGAGGTGTTGAATGTAATGCATTCAAATCTCAATGTGTTTGGACTTCTGATGATTCATGGATTATGAATGAGCTGAATAGTACTTTGATTGTCACAAAATAGGACAAAAGGACAATGTCGAGCAAGATCTAGCTCTCCAGGTAACATGCACATCCAGGAATGATTCTTTGTAGTATGAACTACAATGGCATAGTTGACTTCAATGGAGGAGAGTCCCACACATTGTTGCTTCTTGAACACTAATAAACTGGTCTAGAACCAAGAGAGAACAGATACCCTGAGGTGGAGCATCACTCTCTCAATCGAATTTAGAAAAGGAAAGAAGGAAGATGCTAACATTTGCTGAGTAGAGAATGCCCATGTGATTGGTGCCCTTAAGATAACACAAAATCTGCTTAGTGGCCTGCCAATGACTTTGATGGGGTTCTTGCATGTAGCAAGAACACACATTGACAACAAAAGAGATATCTGATCGAGTTTATGTAAGATAAACTAGACTATCGATCGATGGTCAATAACTAGTCATAGAAATAAGGGTGAAGGACATTGGACCTCAAACCTAATCCCAAAAGTAATTGGCATACCAATTGGCTTGTTGTAGTCCTCCATACTAAAGGGATGCAAGAGACTCAGGTGTACCGTGGTTGAGAAAGGAAAATCCAACACAAGTATGAGAAATCTGAAGTCCCAAAAAGGAGTGAAGCAACCCTAAATCAACCATCTCAAAGGAGTCCTTGAGCTAGCACATCAATTTTCAGAATTTACTTCCATCTGATCTAGGATCTTAACTGAGAGAACAACATGTACAACAAATCTACAGCACATCAATCATGGACACAATAATGCAAGCACACAAGAGACACAAAGTTTACTTGGGGAAAACCATAAAGGTGAAAAACCCCAATAACTTCCTCAGAGATAGATAGAGAAATGATACAACCAAAATACAAGAGATAGTCTTCTCCTAGCAGCAGAGCCTCCTCCTCACAAGTGCGCCACTTTTCGAATGAGAGAAGTGTGTGAATGAAAATGATCAAATAGAGATCTCCCGATCTCTATTTATACTTGTTCTGTCCTGCCCAATAAACTAATGGGGCCTACATGTCTAGCTTAACCCATGGTTAACTTAATCCGGGCCGACCCCACACTTGGTTGTCTAATAACCCTTTGACCCACATGGCTGACCCCCAATAGGGTGGTCTAATAACCCTTCGACCCACATGACTTATATAGGGCCGACCCCAACAAGGTGGTCTAATAACCCATCAAGTATAAGTTACGACACTTACAATATAAATGACAACACTTCCGTATAGAGGAATAATTACATCTCTATAGGAATACAAAATACATATATGAAATACATGGGTGAAATATATTCCGAAGTTACATATACATCAACACTGAAAAGTACTTTGATTGTCACAAAATAGGACAGAAGGACAATGTCGAGCAAGATCTAGCTCTCCAGGTAACATGCACATCCAGGAATGATTCTTTGTAGTATGAACTACAATGGCATAGTTGGATTCAATGGAGGAGAGTCCCACACAGGTTGCTTCTTGAACACTAATAAACCGGTCTAGAACCAAGAGAGAACAGATACCCTGAGGTGGAGCATCACTCTCTCAATCGAATTTAGAAAAGGAAAGAAGAAAGATGCTAACATTTGCTGAGTAGAGAATGCCCATGTGATTGGTGCCCTTAAGATAACACAAAATCTGCTTAGTGGCCTGCCAATGACTTTGATGGGATTCTTGCATGTAGCAAGAACACACATTGATTACAAAAGAGATATTTGATCGAGTTTATGTAAAGATAAACTAGACTATCGATCAATGGTCAATAACTAGTCATAGAAATAAGGGTGAAGGACATTGGACCTCAAACCTAATCCCAAAAGTAATTGGCATACCAATTGGCTTATTATAGTCCTCCATACTAAAGGGATGCAAGAGATTTAGGTGTACCGTGGTTGAGAAAGGAAAATCCAACACAAGTATGAGAAATCTGAAGTCCCAAAAAGGAATGAAGCAACCCTAAATCAACCATCTCAAAGGAGTCCTTGAGCTGCCGCTTCAGATCGCCGATCATGGATGTGGAATGATTGGTTAGGAGATCATCTGCATATGGCACATTAATAAGAGTTTGGCCATCTTGACAGCAAATATAGATACCATGCTCAACCTTGCAGTAAATGAAGCCACCATTGGTAAAGAAATTGTGGATCTTCTCATACCAAGCACTAGGTGCTTGTTTAAGGCCTTGAAGATATTTCTTAAGCTTACAAATTAAGGGAGCAAGAACAATCTGTACAGACCATGGTGGTTGCTACATATACATTTCTTCTTGATGATCTCCATGGAGGAAAACACTTTTGACATCCATTTGATGAACCACCCAATTCAATGAAGCAAATATTAATAGAATCATCCAAATGGAGTCCATATGAGCAATTGGAGCCAAATTCTTTGAATAACTAATGCCTTCGTTCTAGGAACCGTTATCAACAAGATGTGCTTTATGCTTCTCGAGTCTTCCATCTACATTATACTTGGTTTTGTACACCCATTCACAACCAACCAAATTCTTACCCTTGGGTAGGGGACTATGTCCCAACTTTGATTTTTCATTAGGGCAACTTATTTGACAACCATAACATTAATTCACATTGGATATTTTTTGGATTGATTGAAAACAGTAGGATGTGTCAGCCTTGGAGACAATGGTCCATGAGATAGGAGGTCTTTGTCGTAGTCACGGTTCTTTGTTAGGAGGAAGGTATGGAATCACATCCTGCAAAGTAGGGGTAGCCCAATTAGCCATTGGTTGCAGCCTAGCTAGTGGGGACGCAAAAACAAAAGGTTATGTTGTCACACTGTGATAGGGAAGCTCAATGCTAAGAGATCAGGGGGAGCCACTTGAGTAGAAGAGATTGCAATGCTAGTAGTACTATACAAGTGGCCAATATAGGCCTCATTGTGGATTGTTAAATGAGTCACTATAGAGGAGGTGCTAGAAGAAGCACCCAAAAGAGGAGGATCATTTGGTCTTGAAAGAGAAAGATCCATTGAGACAGTTGGAGGTGAATCTTTTGCAATTAGAGAGTGGTAAGATCCCAATGGAGCATGGGGAAGAACTTGTTATACACCAAATTCTCAAAATAGCATAAAAATAGAAAGAAAGAGTAACCCAATGCCTTGAGAATGGAATAATGAGATGAATAAGAAGCTTCTTCGAGAGGGCAAACTCCTTTTACAATGTATTAGATGAACAAGACGAGATGATACTAAAACTAGGTCTCCTTGGTAAAAGAGATTGTTCTGGGCATGGTGTAGAGAGCATACGTTTCAAGGTTTTACAGACTCAATATGACATATCTAAGTTTGTTTATGGTTTGCTAAGGTCACATAGAGCACAAAGCAGAGAGCATATTCAAAACTTAGATTTACAAACTCTTACAGAATGACTCAGAGCTCAGATAGGAGGGAGCTCATAAAACCTAGAGTCCTAGACACTATTAATTTTTGTTGTGATCTAAAAGATCGATGACTTGCACCCACTATTCAATGATTTTTCCGTCCAAAATCCAACTGAAATTGTTGAAATGGCAGTTTTAGGTTGTTGGAATTGCATAATTGGGGTGCCCCTAGGGTAATCGAGGGCGCTGAATCCATTTATGCAATGAAAAATGCAATTTGAACAAAAAATCACATCATTGGATTCTGGCAAAAATCGCCGGAAAGGTGCAAATTGTCGACCTTTGAGCTTACTCCTTAATTTGTATTATTTCATTTTGTTTGTTTGTTGTGTCTATTTTTCTCTTTCATTAATTTCTTTCCCTTATGTTGAATTTTTCTCATATACCAGTAGAAATACAATTTTCAGATCATGATAATTATTTCCTAATGTTTTCAAACATTCATTTCATCCCATTGTTTTCATTGAATAATTATACACTGAAAATTTCAACTTTAAATTGCATCGGAAACAAAAGATCATAGAAGGACAACCATGCACAATAGACACAAAGATTTTACCCTGGGAAACCCAATATTGGGAGAAAACCCAACCAACTTTTCTTAGAAGAAATCAGTCCAATAATTGAAGTACATCACATGAAGAGAAACCTTAGCAGATAAGAAGTGTGCTCTTACTCACAAGAACCCAAGAAAAGATAGCGAACCTCCTTAGCAATGATGAGGACCTTAAAAAATACTCCTTTTGACCTTCACTAGGCCTCCTTGGAAAGTGCGCTCAAGTGGAGAAGAGAAGATGTTGTGTGATGATGATGAAAATGAAATATGTGAGCACTTTAGTTATACACTTTAATTGACCTTTAATTCCACTATGGGGCCGACTTGTACATTTGATGGGGTCGACTTGTTCTTTTTGCTAGTGCCGACTTCTTCTTTCTACTAGAGCCGACTTGTTTTCTTGTCCTCAATCTTCCTTGGGGTTTATTCAATGCTATCAGGGACTTCTTCAATGGTTGACTTGTCTTCCTGGTTATTTGTTCTTGCTAGAAAAGTTGTCCATGTTGATGATCATATCCTCACATGCACGTCTATTCACACACAGAGCTCTAATGTTGAATAGACCCATACTAAGAAGTCTTAGACACTTCTTAGAGTTTATGTCAATTCAACATTAGACTAGACTTTTATATTCCATAAGGGGACGAAAGCCCCTATCAAATAAATAAGTCAAATCTCTAATATAGAATAGATCACTCCATCACGGAGCAGGTAATGTGAGAGCACCCTGGGGCCAATCTCCCAGGCTCCAAGGATAAATATATCATCCTCCCTTGGTCAAGTCAGCATGACCAATTTGGGAGAATGTCTGCTTGATGCTGCAAACTGGAGGAACATCAACACTCCCTCTCAGCAAGGGAGACATTCTGCATCACAACAAGCTTCCTTGGTGAGAATGTCTACAATTCGCATCTTGAGTCTTTCACTCCTAGCCAAATCAACATGACTATCTGGATAAAGACTACGCTTGGGCCATTCACCACTAGCCATATGACTCAGGCTCCGAGGGTGAATTTGTTCCTGATGCTGCTCATTTGTATAACCATCAACACTCTCTCTCATTGAGGGAGACATTCTCCATCATGCCAAGCTTGTCTCTGACGTATACAAACTTTGCCTTAGACAGAGGCTTGGTGAGAATGTTTGCAATTTGCTCATTTGTGGATATATACTGGAGCTTCATTGCTCCATTGTGCAACATGTCTCAGATGAAGTGATATTTGATCTCAATATGCTTCGACTTGTCATGAAATACTGGATTTTTTGAAAGTTTGACACAACTTTGATTATCACAATGTATCAAGGTTGTCTCTAGCTCCTGATTAAATAGTCTTGAAGCTTCCAAAGTCACACTGCTTCACGACTTGCGACACTGGCTGCATAATATTCCGCTTTTGCTATACTGAGTGCGACAAAAGGCTGCTTCCTGCTAAACCAAGATATCATGGTTGATCCCAAGATGAAGCAGCACCCTAAGGTGCTCTTTCTGTCCACTGCATTCTCTACCCAGTCAAAATCTGCATAACTTTGCAGCCTCACTTCACCACTTGAGACATATCTCAAACCATATCCAATTGTACTACGCAAGTACCTCAACACATGCTTTGCTGCAATCCAATGTACATGCCTCAACTCAACCATAAATTGGCTTAGGGTGTTCACTGCAAAGCAAATATCTGGCCTGGTGTTAACCAGGTACATCAAGGATCCAATTAGCTTCCTGTACATCGTGGAATCCACCAAATCTGAATTTGAAGCAGAATCACTCAGCTTCTTTAGATTTGCCTCTATAGGTGTAGCCATGGACTTGTAGTCCATCATACCGAATCTCTTCAGGATCTTGACCATGTACTTCCCCTGACTAAGGAAGATCTCATCTGGTCTTTGCCATACCTCTAATCCTAAGAAGTAATGCATCAGGCCAAGATCCTTCATCTCGAACTCAGAGGCCAACTCCCTCTTGCACTCGTCTATGAGCCTCTCTGCCCTTGTAAGGAACATATCATCAACATACAACACCAAGATCAGAGGATCACCATCAACAACTTTGTAGTAAAGGTTGGTATCTGCATCACTCTTGGTGAAGCCCAAGTTCATCAAGTATCTGTCAATCCTGGCATACCAAGCCCTGGGTTGCTTGAGTCCGTATAAGGCCTTCTTTAATATGCAAACATGGGACTCCTTCCCATGTATGACAAAGCCCTGAGGTTTTTCTATTTACACCTCTTCCTCAATCACACCATTGAGGAATGTTGTCTTTACATCCATTTGATGCAATCTCCATTCCATCAATGAAGCAAGAGAAATAATAGTCCCAATGGAAGTGTGCTTGACAACAAGAGCAAAAGTCTCCTCATAGCCCACTCCCTCTTTCTGGGAGAATCCTCTTACCACAAACCTCGCTTTGTGCTTCTCGATGCTGCCATCTGCTGCATGCTTGATCTTATAGATCCACTTGGAAGTCACCATTGACTTCCCCTCAGGTCTTAGAACAATCTCCCACAAATCATTCTTCATGATGGACTGATACTCTTCCATCATGGCATCCTTCCAAACCTGCTGGCCTGTTGCCTCCTCATAATTGGAAGGTTCAGAATCAATGATGTTACTCATCAACGCCATATAACTTGAGAACCCGTGAGGTCTTTTGCTCTCCTTGAAAGTACCATTGTGAGCTGCATGCTTCTCTGCATCCTGCAAGGTATTACGAAGCTATGCTGGCCTCTTCCTGGTCACGGCAACATCTCTAGGTATATCCATTGGCTCTACTGGTTCTACTGACTCCTCTTGATAGTCTGAAGGATGAATAACTGGACTAGAGGGTTTTGTACCCTCGTCCCTTGGAGCCTCCTACTCCTCACCATCAATCTCCATGTGAGAATCTCTAGAAATCCTCAAGGCTACCTCCTCATTAAAAGTAACATCCTGACTAACCTCAATCTGACGTTGTCCTGGAATGTAGATCCTGTATGCCTTTGAAGTCTCGTTGTATTCCACAAAAGTACCCTTCTTCCTAGAAGGTTCTAACTTTGCCCTCTTCTCCTTGGGCACGCGGATGTATACTGGACAACCACAGATCCTCAACTGACTGACCTTTGGCTTCACTCTTGTGAATGCCTTCTTAGGAGTCTTGTCCCCCAATATCCGGTGAGGACTTCTGTTCTGAACATATACTGTTGTGCTGGATGCCTCTGCCTATAAGAACATGGGTAAATTCTGATCATGTATCATCGCCTTCACAGCCTCCGCAATGGACCTGTTCTTCCTTTTTGCAACCCCATTCCGTTGAGGGTTGTAAGGAACTGTCAACTCCCTCTTGATCCCTGCCTCCTTGTAGAAATCACTGAAGTCCTTGGAGGTAAACTCTCCTCCATTATTTGACCTCAAAACGTTGATCTTCTTCCCTGTCAAGTTCTCCACCTGAGCCCTGAACTCTTGGAACCTGTTGAAGACCTCATCCTTGGTCTTCAGGAAGTAGATCCAGGTCTTCTGGGAGAAATCATCAAGGAATGTCACATAGTGTAAGAAGCCACCCAAAACTTGATACTGTCATCAGTCCGCATACATTTGAATGCACAAGATCCAAGATCCCCTTGGATCTACTATTACTGCTCGGAAAAGAACCCTTGGCATTCTTGACAAGTGCATAACCCTTGCAAACACCCTCATGCCCCACCTGGAGCTCTGGAAGGCTTGTAACCACCTTCCTCAATGCTGGAAAAGCCTTGTAATGTAGGTGAGCAAATCTCCGATGCCATAGCTTAAGTCACCTAGTTCGAGTTCGTGTTCGAATTCGACATGAATGAAATTCGGAAAAAAATTGTCAAGCAAATTTTTTTGATAAAATTAGTCATTAAATTCGAATATATATATATAACTTACCCAAATTTTATTTTCAATAATATAATTTTTTAATTATATAATATAGTTTCTATAAAATGATAAAAATATTACATACATATTATATAATTTTATATATCTAAATTTATATTAATATATACAGAACTTAACTTTAGAAAATTATATTACAATATATGTAATTTTATGTATTATTTTATTATACTTTCGATAACCCTAGCCAAAAATCAGAAAATAAGCGTCAAGTAACCAACTGCAGCCTTGGCCTTGGGAGAGTGGTTACTAGACTCGGGAGTTGAGACTACCATGAAGACTGAAGATTGCACCCTCTGTGTACTGCGTCAACGACTCTACATCGTCAACAACTGTAGCCTCGGCCTTAGGGGACTGGTCATTGGAGTCCTGAAGATTGAAGCTTGAACCCTTTGCAGACTGTATCTACGACTCTATGCCGTAAACAACTGTAGCCTCATCCCTCTCCGTCCGTGACTCTGCGCCCTCACAGATCCTCGGCCCTCTGCGGAGTGCGACTCATGGATTCACACTTCATTCATGGATTTGTGATGACGGCTTCGCACAATGAGTGTGGTGATAGTTACGGAGGAACTAGCGTATACCCATGGGCCACCGAAAATCACCGATTTTCAACGATTTAATTCGTCAGCTGCAGAAAATCGTTGGATTTCGAATTTTAAGGGGAAAAATCACTAAATCCGGTGACTTTGGCCATAGCTCACATAAACTGATATTGTCATGTACCAATGTCGTGGTTGGACGTCAGGACAATCTGTATAATCCTCCCTTTTCGAACAACAATCACTCCTACTGAGTCTATGCTCGAGTCCTTAGGCCATATAAGAACTTGACCATCCACAAATGCAACTCTGTAGCCTCTATCCTCCAATGCTGAAATGGAGAGCAGGTTCTTCATCAATCCTGGTACAAACAATACATCTCCCATATGTAGAGAATCTCCGGACTCTAGCTGAAACGATGATGTCCCAACTCCTTTCACTACATACTTGGCATTGTCTCCAAGTTCCACTTGTAATGTTGAGTCCTTCTATGTCAAATCTTTGAAAGAATCTCTGTAACCTGTCATGTGCCTAGAAGCACCACTATTTACCAACCAGGTATCACACTATCTGTAATAGTGCCTATAAGAGCGGAGACAAAGAAACACTCTTACTGAAGCTCGTTTGCAATCTCATCAAGTTTGTCTTCTTCTGTGGTGGATGCTCATCAACATCGACTGTTGATGCATGGTGTTTTTCCTTTCTTTTCTTTTGATGACATTGAAAAGCATAGTGACCAAGTTTATGACAACTGAAGCATTTAACTTTTGAAAGATCCTTTTTCTTTTGTTCTTGAGTTGGAGCTGATCCTCCACTTGTATTTTTCTTGCCAAATTTTCTTCTTCCTTTTCCTTTTCTTGCATGAGCTGCAAGAGGTTGATTTTCTTCATTCCGAGGTCTCTGCAAACTATTCTTGGACAATACTCTGGCCTCCTCTTGGACACAATCAACCCATGGTCAATCAAACTTGGGTAACTCTTCTCTTCCACAAATGCTCTGAACAAATGACTCCCATGAAGAAGGAAGTCTATTAAGAGTTATTGTAATAAGTTCCGCATCATCGATGGTGTCTCCAATGGCTTTAAGTTGATCTCTCAATTGAATGACTTTCATAAAATAAGTGGCAACTGAATCTGATCTGGTCATGCTGATATAGCAGAGTTGGTTCCTCAAGGCTAATTTTCTGCTAGTATTCTTACTCTTGAATAATCTCACCAAGGCATCAAACATTCCTTTGGCAGTCTTCAATGTTAAATTAATGTAACTTCAAAGAATATTCTACTTGTACTTTATTATTGTAACTCCGTCGGGGATGTTTTATCTCCGTTCGGAGATGTCATTATTAGATTTGGTCATGTAAAAGTCATGAGATAAAACCTCCATTGTAAGTCGGGTTATTAGTACCCTAAAGAATGTAATATAATATTATGTGAGTCTTTCTAGGAGAGGTCGGCCCAGTCAGTTAAAGTGAGGTCGACCTAGCTGGGTAAAAGTCAAGTAAAAGGTAAAGTATAAATAGAGATTGAGTTCCTCTCATTTGTACCATCACTCACTTGTGCAATTCACATTAGAGGAGAGAGAGAGATATCTGCGAAGGAGGAGGAGGATTGGCTTGGGTCTAGAGTTTGGGTTTGTCTCTCTTATTTGTGAGACCTATTTTGGGCATTGTACTTTGATCATCTATATTGAGGAAGTTCTTGCTGGGTTTTCTTCCCCTTGAGGGTTTCCCAGGGTATATTGTTTTGTGCTTTGTGATTGTGTATCTTTCAGAGATCCTTATTATGCTGCTATTGTGAATAATGTATTGAATGCTAATGAAATTGGAATCTAGTCTATATTAGCATATAATCTTAGCATGGTATCAGAGCTAGCCTGAAAAGAGCAACTTTCACAAGGTAAAACTCTCTCTCTCTCTCTCTCTCCGAGCATAAAAATTAGGGCTTCTCACAGAAGTGGAATTTTTGAGTGCAATTGGCATAGGGAAGTGCGCCTCTCCAAGATCGAAATTTTGGTACCAAGATTGAAGTTTTTCAGTGGGTGAAACTCCTGGAAAGTCAAACCCTAGTTTGACTCTGGACCAGAAAAACTAAAAAACCAAAAAACCAGAGAAAGCCAGAAACTGCAGATCAGAATTTCGCAAGTCAATTTTCAAGGGTGAATTTTTGGAATCTTCAGAAACCAAGTGTACCAGCATACTCGCCTCAGTCAAGCGCATCTTTTGGTGAGTTCATTTTTTTATTTTGAGAAATTTTGATTTTTGGTTACTCTCTGCTCTCCGGAATAAGATGGCCCCAAGCACTAAGCTTGATGACAAGTTGGAAGTCATAGAGAACTTTCGTGCTTGGAAGTATAGGATTGGACTCATTCTAGAAGAGAATGATTTTTCAAAGTTTATTAAAGAAGTTGTACCAGAACCCGCAGAAGTTGAAGCCAAGGAAAAACATAAGAAGGATATGATTAGAGCCAAGAGGATCATAGCAAATTCCATCAAGGATTACTTGATTCCTCAAGTGTCCTCCAAGAAAACCCCAGAGGAGATGTTTGATGCCCTATCAAGAATGTATGAAGGAAGAAACATAAATCGAAAGATGAATTTGAGAACCCAACTCAAAAGCATGAAGATGAATCCAGGTGAATCTATCCAAGATTACTTTGCTAGGGTTTCTCAATTCAAAGAACAACTAGAAGCAATTGGAGACAAGCTTGACGAAGATGAATTAGTGATGTGGTCTTACTAGACCTTGGGACTCCTTTATCCAGACAATGTGTGCAAGAAAGGAAAGTCTACTATTTGAAGTTGTATGGGAAGAATGTGTCCAAGAGGAGGCTAGAGTAGCAAATCTAGAAGCACTACTCAAAGATGACGATCAAGCTCTAGCTACCCATACTAAGAGAGGAAAGGGAAAGCCTCATTTCAAGAAGGAAAATCACAAGGAGTTCAATCCTCCTAAGAAGTTTCAAAAGTATAAGAAGGGAAACCACAAGCGAAGAGATTTCTCTTCTTATCAATGTTTCCGTTGTGATAAGATGGGTCATATTGCCAAAGATTGTCCAGAAAGAAAAGAAGAATGTAAGAAGAAGAACAATTAAAGACATCATTCTCATTTTGCCGAAGAAGAAGAAGAAGAAGAAGAAGAAGGACCTCCCAGGAAGCTACCAAAGGAAGAAATCAAAGATTATGTTTTGTAATAGTGGTGCTTCAAAGCACTCTCTCAAGCTTGATTCAGGAACTCTGATGATGGAGTAGAGTTCACCATCAAACATTCCAATAATCCCTGTAAGGAGACTAGGATCAAAAGAGATCCTACCAAACAAACAAAGATAAGTATTTGAATTGTCATTTCATCAAATTGTTTAAATGATAGTGTCCAGTTGTGTACACATTTTTTTAGGATGTGTGTTATGCATGTTAGAATGTTTGCAGTGATATGCATGTGATGGGTAAGTAGCCTATGGTTCTATACAACATTCCATTGCTACTTATATAGAGTGAAACCTCTTTGCTGACATATTGGGAGTAGTGCACGCTCTTAATAATGTTATGGTAGAGATGGAAGGCATCTATAAAGTTACCATATGAATGTAGGATGTGGATGAATGTTGTGTTAGCATTATGACAGTGTGACTTATGTTTTATGCATATGTTTTGGAAACTATGAAATGTTTCTAACCATGTTACTAAATTTTACTTGTAGGAAAGATCATGTTTACTCTCCTACAAGAGAATAATGACGAGACTCGTTCCAGAGAACAAGTGACGATAGTTCAACTTTAAACAAGACTTATAAAATCAAGCAGAGGAAGTCGACTATGACGAGATGTTGCTCTAGTAGCTAGACTCATGGTGTAATCAAAGTAGAAGAAGATATTGAGCAACCTCCAGGACTCTGAGAACCACATGTATGCAGACTTTGCATGGGCTCAGAAGTCACCCATGGATAGAATGATGAGATCAAGGATCAACTAGAGTGATGAGACATCAACCTTTTCTACAAGGTTGAAGATGAGAAGCTCATAGATGGTTGCAAGAGAGAACTTGCAACAAAGTTCAAGATCTTGGTATCCAGTGACTAAGAAAGATAAAATAAATGGATATACAAGATGGAAGTATTGTGGCTCGTGGATTCTCTCAAAAGGAAGGAATCATTTATGAAGAGACATTTGCTCTTGTAGCAAGGTACACTTCCATTAGAACCATCATGGCATTTGCAGCCACGATGAAGTGGAAGTTACACCAGATGGATGTGAAAAAAAGCTTTCTTGAATGGTGTCATTGAAGAAGTGTACATAGAGCAGCCACAAGGATTTGAGGTTGAAAATAAAGAGACAAATGTCTGCAAACTGAAGAAGGCTCTGTATGGGTTGAAGCAAGCTCCAAGAGCTTGATATGGAAGAATCATTAGTTTTTTGACGAGCTTGGGCTTTACCGAGAGTAAAACTGATCCTAACCTTTACTTCAAGGTTATGGATGATGAACCAGTCATATTATTGCTATATGTGGATGACTTGTTTCTGACAGGTAATGAGAAAAAAATCTCAAAGTGCAAGAAGAAGCTCGCTGCAGAATTCGAGATGAAAGACCTTGGCTTAATGCTTTATTTTCTAGGTCTTGAGGTATGGCAGAGCCCAGAGGGAATCTTCCTTAACCAAGGGAAGTATGCTGTAGAAATCTTGAAAAGATTTGATATGTTGGAGTGTAAAGCCATGGATACCAACTTGAAGTTATTATCTGATACTTCGTCAGAATTAGTGGATGTGACTCTATACAGGCAGATTATTGGGTCGTTGATGTATTGGATGAATACTAGGCTAGATATATGCTTTGCTGTGAACACCTTGAGTCAGTATCTGGTTGAGCCTAGACGTGTTCACCTTGTAGCTGCAAAGCATGTGATGAGGTATCTAAAAGGTACAATAGACTATGGTCTCAATTATTCTAGAGATCATGAGTTCAGACTGTATGGTTATACAGATTCCGATTGGGCAAGAAGTGTCTCAGACAGGAAGAACACTTCAGGCGGATGTTACAGTCTGGGGTCAGCCATGATCTCATGGCTAATCAGGAAGCAATCCGGTGTTGCTCTCAACACTGTAGAATAGAGTATATTGCAGCCTGTTCTGCCAGTTGTGAATCCATATGGCTTCGAAAGTTGTTATCAGGTCTGTTTGATTCGGAGTTAGACACCACAATGATTCTATGTGATGACCAGAGTTGTATAAAGATGACAAAGAACTTTGTGTTCCATGATAAGTCAAAACACATAGAAATATGGTATTTTTACATCCGTGATATGGTGCAGAAGGGAGCATGGATGAGCAGGTTGCAGATGTGTTGACTCAGCCTCTGTCTCGTGTGAAGTTTGAGCACTTCCGTGACAAGCTTGGTGTAGTCCGTAAGGGTTTCCCTCGAAAGGGGGAGTAGTGTTGATGATATTGTGGTGCAGTGGGATTGATCATCCCTAGACAGTGATCCCGTAATTCCGAAAGGAAGGATAGTCTTAAATGTTGATCCCAAGTTGTGGTGGGATTGATCATCCCTAGACAGTGATCCCGTAATTCCGAAAGGAAGGATAGTCTTAATGTTAATTTTTCATCAAGTTAGGGTTATATACAGAAAAATAACAATTCAATGTACTTTAATGCAAAAAATACATTTAACAAAAATTGAATATGAAATAGTACAGTGGTAATTTCTTACATAACATAATTTTTATCTTTTTCAATTTCACACCTTTAACACTATCAGATAGGTCACTGTGTTAAAGTAAATTTAACACTACTAGTTAGATCATCATGTTAAAGTAATCTTCAGTAACATGTAATAAAATAAACAAGTTGATCATATAACAATAGAAGAGTAGTTGAAGATACTTACCTGGGTGTGAAACCCTTCCTGTAAGAATACTAAGAAGAGTTACTTTCAGAAAAGACTGTGCCTTAGAGAGGCCAGTCAACTCTAGGAACTAGCTGACCCTACAAGAGGGTAGTACAAACCAGAGAGAGAGAGATGACAGGCTGTAGTGGTGAAGATCAATGACATTCAAAACACACTGACAGTCAAATAGGACTCAGCACAGTAGAACAAGTCTAAGTAATTCTTAACACAAAAGTTTGACTTTAAACAAGTAGATCAAATAAAAAATTAGTCCATAGATAAAATCTCAGCTCATAGAATCTAACCAACAGGGTCACAGTTAATCAAAAGATAATAACCAGCCAACAGATCAAACTCCAGGTAGTCCACAAACAGGTGGATCAAAGTTTCATACCCAATAGGGCCACGGTGTCCTCAGCAGGCTGAACAAGCCTTGTTAGAGTCACAACTGTGCCAAACCAAGCAGCAACAACATGAAAATAAAAAAAACGTGGAGCAACAGAACCGTGGAGGAAGTCGAGCTGTAAAGGAAAAACCGAGGAACAAACCCATGAAGAGAAAGATTGTGGAGAAAAACCGTGGAGGAAGAAGCTGTGCAACAAACTCGTGCAGCTAGCCCCCAACAACAAAAAAAAAACGTGCAGCAAACTCATGCAACAAAATCTTGGAACAACAGAACCGTACAACAAACTTGTGGAGAGGCAAAGCCGTGAAAGAGTCTGGCCGTGAAGGAGCAGAACGGGAAGGAGTGAACCTGTGAAAGTAACCCCGTGAAGGTGAGCCCGTAACAAAATAAAAAATGCAGATCTATGAAGATGTGAGCCGGTGAAGAGCAGACTCGTCAAACCCGTGAAGGAGCAGAGGAGTGGACTTGAGGTGAAAAAAAAGAAACCTGTGAAGGTCAAAGGATGCAGACTGAATACGTAAAGGGATAAAAGATGATCTTTAGATGAAGATAATTCTTCATTTTAAATAGAAACAAAAAATGGTCCAAGATTAATTCCGTTAGAATGGACTGAGATTAATTTAGTTAGAATGGTCCAAGAAATTAGGACGGTATCATAATTTCTTAAAATCATAAAATAATAAAAAAAATATTTCATTAAAGTAGGGAAAGGTAACCTTGAAATAAAAGTAAAAGATGAAAATAAAAAACAAGAAATAAATAAAAGATAAAAATAAGTAAAAGATAAAAAATAAAATAAAAGACAAAAAAAAAATAAATAAAAGATAAAAAAAAAATATAATGTCCCAAAAAATAAATAACGTAGTTGTGGGTACAAAAACCATGACCCTTAGATCCAAGAGTATGTTCCAACAATGGACAAACACCCATAGTACCCTATAAGACCAAAAAAAAACATCAACAAGGTGGTATAAATAAAAATAACTCAAGGTGGGTGAATGACCCCATTAACCACAAGTCAAGGACAAGGTACCACAAGACCAAAAAATAACTCAACCAAGGTGGGGAAGATACAACCAGTCATCTCTCTCTCAAATGTACAAGAGTTCCGTATAACCTGAAAGTTCATCATCACCGTATAAGGAAAGATTCACACAGATGATGTGATCATGTGGTCCTCTATGCTGCTCCTAAGGTCAAATGTCAATGGCTTCATCAAGGGGTGGCCAGTCCCTTGAGAAGACCAACTAACTCATCCATCTCGAAGACCAACTAACTCATCCATCTCGAAGACCTAGGAGAAGAGGACATCACACATCATACTCTTGGTAACTGACCAAGTGCCTCCATTCTCAAGGAATGTCTCTCAGTCCAAGGCTGAGCTTTAGTCCTAGATTGAGTCATGTTGATCAACCTCTGGTCCATGACCAGGTCCTCCATTCTCCCAGAGAATGGTCCTCAGCTTCAAGTTGAGCTTTCAATCCCAGACTGAATGTTGATCAACCATCTACAGGACATACTTGGTCCTTGACCAAGAATCTGCTTGGTTCTAGACCAGGATGTCTCTGCCTCACCTGTAGGATTTGCTTCATCCTCGTGACGAAGAAACTGTCTGGTCCCAGACCAAAATACCCTAGAGACAAATAGGGGCCCTAAACTGTGTAAAACATGCACAGTGCTCAATATCCCAATAAGGGTGAATGAATTACAATAGAATACAATCTGACTAATTTTACATGGTATCAGAGCCATTGCAGGGACAAGATCTCTTTTCTACAGGTGTTTCTACAAGAAAATTTGACTGAATTGCTCAAATTGCAAAAAGTTTTGGCATGAGATATCTCAAGGGCATTCGCTCCTGTGCATGCAAAGCTTGAAAATACATCCAATACCACTCCAGAAGCTTGAGTTTCCACATAATTCCTGGATCTGATACATTGGACCCATTCAACATTGTTTGATCTCCAATCCCAGGTGTGATGCAACTCTAAAAGGGTGGATTGTTCGACCTTATTGTTCTTGGTTTGATTGTGATTTGCAGGTTATCAAGCTCCTCCTTTGCATTCGCTACACTGTGCATGCAAACTCCTCTTTTGCATTCGCTACACTCTGCATGCAAGCTCATCTACATCAGTTTGACTCGCTCCTAGCAATGGAATACTCTTCTTCAAAGCCTATCCTCACCCCATTCAATTATTTTGATTGGAAAGATGATATGGAGATCATATTACGTTCAAAAGGTTACTACCGAGTCACTCTTGGTCTTGAATTGGAGCCAAACAATGTGTCAGATCGAACCAAACACTACAACAAGCTTGATGAAGCTTATGGTCTTCTTTGTCTCTCCATCTCCAAAGATCTTAACTTCCATCTCAGCGGATTGAAGACTCCAAAAGCTATATGGGAGCAACTTGAAACACTATTTGGCAAGCAGGATGAGCTTAGGGCTTTTCAATTAGAGAATGAATTGATTGCCCTTAGTCCTGAGAATTTCGAGACCATCAATGAATTCTTCACAAAATTCAAGAACTTGAACTTGCAGTTGAAGAATAGTGGAGTTATCAAAGAGGATAAACAATTGATCCTCTCCATTCTAAGCAAGCTTGGTAAAGATTATTCGGTATTTGTCTCTACTTTCAATTCCGGTCGGCTAACTACCCCGAATTGGAAGATGCCTACCTTGAATGCCTTCATTGAGTCCGTCACAAAAGAGCATGACAAGTTGATTCAAATGGGGTCCATAAGCTCCAAAGATTCAGCCCTATATGTTCAAGGACCCAAGATCCCGAATGGTAAAGGAAAGCAAAAGAAGGAGAAGCCCAAATTCGAGCCTCACAAGCAAAGAGAGAAAGGAAAACAAACGGATGCACCATCCAGTTCGAAGTTCAAGCAAAAGGGCAAAGAAGGTAACCAAAAATCTAAATGTACTTATTGTAACCGTGGCTTTCAGCCACATGCTAGGGACTTTTCCATGGCATCAACTTGCTTGGTCCTCGACCAAGAACCCCATGAGACAGCTGGGGGCCCTAGGATACCTTCTAGGGTCTTACTCATTACTCTGCCTGGTTAACTTGACCATGAACCCTAGTTAACTGACTAGGGTGCCATTCTCTCTGAGAATGGGTCTCATAGTTGCACTAAAAATTAACACTTAAATGTTGATCCTTAGACTAAATCCCTATTTCCGAAAGGAAGGATTGTCTAAGATGTGAGTGTTGGACTGAATCCGTAATTTCGAAAGGAAGGATTGTCCATGATCCCTAGTTCCGAAAGGAAGGATCACCAGTGTTGTTGGACTGAATCCCTGGTTCCGAAAGGAAGGATTGTCCATGATCCCTATTCCGAAAGGAAGGATCACCAGTTTTGTTGGACTGAATCCCTGGTTCCGAAAGGAAGGATTGTCCATGATCCCAACTGGTGGCTCGATCCCAACTATTGTCCATGATTGTCCATGATCCCAACTATTGTACAAAATAGTTGGTAACACACCCTGAGGCCAATTTCCCCACACCATATGACTCAGGATAATGGGAGATTGTTTGCCCTTGCCTAGGCCATTCACCTCTAGCCATATGACTCAGGCTCAGAGGATGAATGTATCATCCTCCCTTGGTCAAATCAGCATGACCAATTTGGGAGAATGTTTGCCTAATGCTGCAAACTAGAGAAACATCAACACCTTATTCATTTTGTCTTTCCTTGTTTTGCTGCCCTCCTCTTTTTCTTTTTAGTTTTTTTTTTGCTTAGTTTTAGTCCCCTTGTTTTATTATTTAATTTTTTCTCTTGTCGGCCTTTCTTCTTTTTTTCTTTCACCTTAGGCTTGTTTTTTTGTTTTATTTCCTTGATTTTTTAGGGTTTGTTCTCTATTCATTTCTATTTGTGGTATCATTGCTGGCCTCTTTGCATCTATTCATCATCCTCTGATCTTTTCATTGTTCAATCTTTCGTCTGTCCTGATGATGGACCGCGTATTGCTGGTCTGAAATGTCGACTTTAAAACTTCTAACATAGTGAATCTGAAAGCCCCTTCTGAGAATCGCACACACTGTGGAAGCCTGCAACAACAGACTACTAGACTCATTCGCCACTCACCCAACCGATGATCTAAATGAGAGCTCGGGGCCTCGTTTTAGAGATCCTTCAGTAGGTAGTCGGTTATTGGAAACTGGCAACTGCAGGTAAAAAGAAACCGCACTTTGGGAGAATCTTGTCCTTATAAGGATGATGGGGTATCCGATGTCGGATGAACTGTCAGATATTATCTCGTCCCTTGGAGTCTTTCGACATATGGGTACCCATCCTTCCTTTTCAGATGACTGAGGCATAAAGAGGAAACACTGTGGAGTCAGACTGTTGACTCATAGAGGCAAGGACTCATACCGGCCTTTAGATGTTGTTGACCAAATACAATATGGAGTGAATATGTGCACCCACGGACACAAATTATTAAAGGTGACACCACTGTTGGTCACCAAGACATGACAAGACAAAGTGGAGTCATATAGGTACATCATAGCTGGCGATTGTTCTATCTCCAATACATTAGTTTTACCTTGGAATTTTGACTTTGTTTGCCAATACTTTTGTCTTGTATCCGGATCTTCTACAATTAGATCTAATTTACTCTCATCAAGGATTAACTCAAAACTGACCCATGATTCACTCCGACGACCTGAGAGCATTTGGAACTGTAACATACAAATGAAATCTATACCACTACTATTAGCCAAGGAGACATCTCGTGGACAATATGAAAACATGAAGACAGAAAACCATGGTGACCATGTGTAAGGGGCTAATGACTCACATTCAGCCATAATCCATACATATGTTTGGCACCTCATATAATTCAAGACTTGACAATAATCTCCTTAATTCCACCAAGAAATAAAGACTTTTAGACAATGTTTTCCCTCAAACTGACCATGTTCAATGACATAAACTCTAAATGATTAACTCCTATTAAAATACCAACTATTATTGGAATAACAGTGGTATGTGTTAATCCACTTATTTAAAATGATTTCATATGCAGGACTACTTTTGACTTGACTACCAAGACAATTGGAACAGAACTGACTGGGACAATTATCACAAATTAATATCCAATTAAAACCTTGCTGAGGTGGATATGGTACAGGCGGCGTTGACAAACATCCTTCATGAGTAGGACTAAACCTACTCAGCATCCTAATCTCTTGGACTTCTGTGATAAAATGCTTTTGTGCAAGATGTTGACCTTCTCTGGTAAGCAGATCAGCAATACAATTTTCTTTCCCGGGCTTATATTGGATGTCAAATAACCATCAAGCCATAGACTCCATCTTAATACTCTATTATTTCCTTGTTCAAGAAGGCTCTTGTTCTGTAACATGCCTTTCATGTGTTTCAGTCTAACTGTGAAGTGCACAGGTTTTAGAAACAACCTGAATCTTTTGATTCCCATTTTAACTGCAAGTATCTTCTTATGAGAAGAAGGATACTTCAGTTCTGTGCCCTTAAATCTACCAGAGGCATACATGCATACCTCCTCCCTGTGGCTATGCTTTTGTAATAATACTGCAACCCAAATCTCATATGATGCATCCGTTTCAAGAATAAAAGGTAACTGCAGTCTGGGAAGTGTGAGTTTTGGAAGGTTCTGGATTTTTTGCTTAATAATCTGGACAACTTGAGTAATTTTGTCTGTCCAAGGGATGTTCTTTTTCCTGAGACAGGCATGTAAGCAGTGTATATCTGCAGCTTGTCTCTCACAGAAATATCTGATATAATTCAGACATTCAAAATCTTTGGAATTGTTTCACATCCAGAATCTGATTTGGTAATTCAGATAATGCTTTAAGTATATGATCCTGCAATTCAACTTTTCCTTTTGCTATGATCAAACCCAGATATTCTATCCGAGTTGAAGCAAACTCACATTTCTTTATTGACAATGCTAATACATGCTTATATACTAAAGCATAAAACAATAAACTTTGTCAGATGCTCTTTATGTTGGTCCATGTCAATGGAATAAATTAACAAATCATCACAATATACTACTATAAAAGGCACATCCCTGAAAATTTCTTCCATCCTTTTCTGGAACTCAGAAGGGGCATTCCTTAGGCCAAATGGCATGACCTTCCACTGATACTGGCCATGTGGAACCATGAAACCAGTTTTATACCTGTCTTTTGGAGTTATGCCTATTTGCCAAAATCCACTGTTAAGGTCAAATTTGCTAAAAATATTATTTTCAACAATTTTTGCAAATAAAATAACTTTAGAAGGAAGTGGGTACCTTACTGGCATTAATGCATCATTCAGGGGTCCCTATTTGCCAAAATCCACTGTTAAGGTCAAATTTGCTAAAAATATTATTTTCAACAATTTTTGCAAATAAAATATCTTTAGAAGGAAGTGGGTACCTTACTGGCATTAATGCATCATTCAGGGGTCCCTATTTGCCAAAATCCACTGTTAAGGTCAAATTTGCTAAAAATATTATTTTCAACAATTTTTGCAAATAAAATATCTTTAGAAGGAAGTGGGTACCTTACTGGCATTAATGCATCATTCAGGGGCCTGTAGTTTTTTGCCATACGCAGTCTGCCTCTCTTTTCCTCAGAATGCTTGTTAACATAAAAGGCAGGGGAGGCCCAAGGACTTCGGCTTGGTTCTATCAATTTTCTTTCTAGAAGCTCTGCAATCTCCTGTTTGCAATAATCCAGCTCTGTAGGGGACTTACTGTTAGCAGCAGCATTCTGTGGAGTTCCTGAATAATTTTCTTTATAAGGAAGATCAACAAAATATTGCTCTCTTTTCCAAAATGCATCAGGGAAATCAGATGTGCAATCTTTCATAATCTATCTTTGATACCTTTGATGATTTCTTGCCCATGTAATTCTGCATGTTTGACAACCTTATTTATTCTAATCAGTTTTTCAACTGATTCTTCTACTGTGTCATCTTTGGAGTTTGGAGGAATTATGATTTCATAAATATCCTTATTGATAGGATTGGCATCAAGGTGTAGAGTAACCGAGTCTTTACCAATCGTGAATAGCCTATGCCTATTTACAAAATCTTGGCCAAGCAAAAGATCTGCTCCTGTAACATAACAGATTTATAGTTGTTTTGCGGCCACCAACCAATATAAGAAAAGCAGGGGCAAATCCTTTCACTGGAACCCGAGATCCATTGACTGCTCCAAAATATATCTGGATAGGTTGCCAGTAGTATTTTGGTATGGCCTTCAATTTTGCACAAGAGTTCATGGCTTGTATATCTATCTGGGCATTGTTATCCACTAAATTGCACTTAGTGGATTCCGAGTGAACCATCGAAGACTTGAAAATGTTAAAGTGTTCATTATCAGAGTTCAGAAGTCCATTAGGCCTTCTAGGCTCCTTTTTATTTTTGTACCACATGTTCATACCCCCTCGGGGAATTTGTAATAATGTGCTAGCATGGTATCTTTTTGTAAAAGACTCGACTTCTAGGGCTTAATCGTTAATTCGACTAGCCCAGAGTGTTTTTTTTCCTTGGAAATAATTTGATGTTGAACAAACGACTAATAATTTTTGAGTTTTTCACTCAATCCTCCAAAGTTGGGGTGGTCGGCGTAATTTTTAAGCCTTAAGAGGTTATTAGAGCTTAAGTGTCAATGTATTAAACCATGCTAGGCATAGTTTTTGAGTCGTATGAACATCTGTTAGGTCCCCCTAGTTTTTTTTTAGTTCCGAGAAAAAATATTTTTTTTTTTTTTTTTTTTTTGTAAAAACAAACCATTTTTTAATGGTTTGATTAAAAAAATTGAAAAAGTGATAAAATTATGGCCTAGGGGTTGTTTTGGCCATGGGGGTGTTCATTTTCTAACTCGGAGCACCCACATTACCCCTAAACCCACTTTCTTAAGTGTTTAGACACTTTATTTTTCATCTATTTTGCAAAAAGTCAAAAAAGTAAAAAATGAGAGAAAAAATGCAAAAAAAGTGAAAAATCCAAAAAATTAAAATCCTAGATTTTGGGGATGTGTAAGAGATTTTGGATCAGCTATGTTTGGGGGCATGTAAGAGATTTTATGACATGTTTTGGGCAGCTAACTCTAAGGGATCACTTCCCCATGACCCGGGCGCATTTTCCAAAAAGAATGCCCACGATTTGGGGATTGTTGCAGCTGATTTTTAGGCCCTCTTTGGGCTAATGTATGGGATGATTTGATGCTGATTTTTTGCAATCAAATAAGTGGGAGACAGCCCCATATTCTCCCTAAGTCATGGCACACTCTCTCCCTCAACAAGTGTGCCCTCCCCTCTCTTCTTCTATAAATATTGGGCACCTCTCTCATTCCAAACTAGTTAGAGTTGGATGAGAGAAGGCTTGCTCTTGTAATCTGATATATTATTTTGCAATGAAAATAAAGAAGCTTTGGAGGTTGAAATGTGTAGTGCATTGGTGTGTGGATCAACATTGTGATGCTTTTCATATGGTAACTGGTTTCTTCTTTGCAAATTTCTTTTTTACGCTTGTTATAGATCTTTCCTTAATGAGTCTTTTGAATTTATAGGAATAAGAAGTTGTAAGTAAGTTTACTTTCATTTTCTATCTTCTCATGTATTCATGGAAATAAAAAATTTGCATGTTAAATAAGTTTATTTGCATGCTATTTTAATTTCTTTTGTATATGTTTACAAGATCTCATGGGTATGCAAGTTTTTGTGATATAGCTTTCAGGTTGCCAAGCTTGGAGGAGGATTGGATCAAGTTTGACTCCATTCCATCTTCAACAATCTTCATGAACATTGTCCCTCAGCACTCCACAAAGAAGCATTCTAAGTTTGATATTTTCTGGCAACAAGCTCTGTTCTACTTTCTCTTTCTCTCATAAAAATAATTTCTTCTAGGTTACTGTCTTTGGGTACTTTCAGATCTGATCTTCTTAGCAAGTTTATCATAAAATCAAATCTGATTTTTTTTATGCATAGATCCAAGATAGTTCAAAGTTATTACTTCATTGTTGGGTCTTGCTTGGAAAATGGTCTTTAAATAATTTTTGCAAGTCAAATTTTTAGGATTGTTTAAAGATTTATTCTTTTAAAAGTTTTAAGGTTCATATCAAGCAATCAAGTGCTTTATTCGCTGCCTTTTCAAGGCTGCCCAAGATCCTAAGAGGTTGGATTTTTAGCCAATCCATCTTAGTTCCTTTTATTAAGTTAACTAGTTTTTTTAACTTAGAATTTTTTTTAGTATTTTTTGATTTTGCCCAAATCACTTTTAAAGTGATTTTGGACACTTTTTCTACTAATATCGTTTCTTGGTTTTTGCGTTATGACAGCAGATAAAAGGTTTTGAAGCACTCACTTTGACCATTTTGGATGATCCAGAACCTTCAATGAACCTTACCTTTCCTTCCTTACTTTGTCTCTATCATTTGTAACCTCTTTTCTCCAGGTCTATAAGGAGAAAGAGGAGTTCTTTTATTTCCAGTTTGGCATTGTAACTTATAATAAAAAGTATTTTGGAAGCAAGCTCACACAGCTTGCTTCTCATCCTCCAGGGGGGATTGGTGTCGGTTCAAATTTTGTGATTGTTGTCAATTTTTCAAACCTAACAATTTTCACATTAGATTAGATTAACTAAAATCAACCAAGTTAAAATAAAATCTAACGTCGTTGTCCAATCCAAATATTGGGCCATTGACTCTCTCAGGATCTAGGAACTTCTTTTTTCGTTTTTTGCAGACCGTATACTTTTTTCATTACAAATTATTTCATTTTTTGCAAAACGTAAATTGGATACTAACCCACTACCTCGGTAGTATAGTAATTAGAAAACATTTCATTTTTCAGTTATTTGCTTTGCAAAACACCCCCTTGCTTTCTCGAAGTACGGTTTCAGGATAAGGGCTTGCCCGAGTACTGGCCCGAAAAGAGACTCTTGGGGCATAAAAAGTAAAATATTTGTTCAAAAACCTTTTAAAATAAAGAAGGCTTTGTCCTGAGTTTGCTCTGGATCACTGCAGCTATGTCTGAACATGCTGATCAAACGAGAAAGGGGCTTAGCGACTAGTAATTAGTTTAACACTTCCCAATAAACCTCCCACATACGAAAATCCGGCGTATCGATTCTTGGTATAGTGTGGGGAAATTCCTCAAAGGAAGCGGGAACCACTGGGTAGCGACCTCGGGATACCATTAGAATACATCCTCGTTTGTTGTAGTGTTGAACACCTCTCAGAGACTCCGATCCAGCCCACATTTCTAAGTGAGGAGCCACCTTGCCATAATCCAGACATATTTCCAGTACCTTATGGTATATTGGAAATCCCCTTTCCCCTAATAATCCACTCACTTTCACATTAATTTAAAATTGACCAAGAACATTTGCACAACATTTCATTTCCAGCATTACAAACAACATTTCATTTTGACTCCATTTTTCAGCACTGGTCTCTCTTATTTATCATTGCAAATTATATTTAATTGCTATCATGTGTTGAATGAATTGACAATCATGTTTAATTTCTATGTTGTTTAAATCTTTATGCTGTTATGCTTTCAAGTTATATTGCAAATCTCTTGTGTCAGTTTTATCATTATAAAAAACTCCTAAAAAACTAACTCATCCACCGTAACCAGCTAGCTTAATCAGCCTTAGCAATCTTTAGGTTCCACCCCCCTTGGCTTCGTTAGGAGTTTGCCTAAACGGAGGAGTCGAGAATCAAGTGACAGTATTTGACTCGAGGCTTGCCCCCAAGGACACACTTAGTGGCTTGAATATTTCTGCCACGTTAACCCCAGGTGTGTTTCTGGCGGCAACATGCATCAACAATATACTGATTGTAGCCTATAGCTTTAATATCAATGCTGATAACCAATCTATCATCTAACCCTTTGATTTGGGTTTCCATGAGATATGTGCATTGCTCATCTTTGACTGGATTTTCAACAGAAGCTTCCTGTTTTGGGATTAAGGCTAAGGCTTCTTCTTCTGTCATTTTAGAGCTTACTGCTTCCTGATACTGCAATTCTAACTCTTCATCAGAGTCTTCTTCTAATTGTCTTTTGAGTGCTGGAAACTGAAGCTTGTCTTGCCTCAGAGATGCCATGATTTCTTCTAGCAGCTCTTTCTTTTGCCTTATCTGAGCATCTTTTTCTAGAATGTCCTTATGTAATTGTCTGCTGTCCTTTTTCTTTAATTCTGAATACAAGAACTTCTTGGCATATTTATATCTCTGATGTAGAAATGAGGGCTCATCATGAGTAGATGGCTTTTTGTCAGATTTTATTCCTTCTAATGAAAATAGTGGGCTTTCTATAGTATGATCATCTGGAGGATGGTAATGGAATATATCCACCATGATGGGCTTCGGAAGAGATCTGAGCTGGGATTGGGGACGAGCAATTCGGGATTGTAAAAGATTTTTTGCCCTATACTGAGAAGGAGGAAGGGTAGAAAGACAGGTCTGACATGAAAGCAGGGACTGCTGAAGTAGTTCTATAGGATCTTTAGTAAAATTCATCATTTTCAAGGACGAAGTTCTAAGAGGCAAATTATTCACAGAAAGAAAATCGATATCTGAAATAGAAGAATCAGATTCATAGGAATATGAAAACTTATTCACAACTGGAAGTGGTGGAGGTGTGGGTTCTGAGCCAGATTCAGATGAGCTTTTTTCTATGACAAAAATATTCACCATCAGATCTGGGCTCTGGGACTTGTTCCAAATCTTTTGGATCATGATATTGCTGAAATAAATCAAATAACTTATGCTGCATATGAGATTTCTTTTTCTAGGGGCATTGGTTAGCCCAATGGCCAGCCTTGTGACAAATGAAACATTTTTGCTTTGTGGCAGGAGTACTGCGTCTCTTGAAATAAGTATTTTGAGGTTTATTGGAAGATTGTTTGTTAAATCTTCTAAGCTTTTTATGTCTTCCAAAAGATTTATACTTACTGCTACATTCTGCACAACTGCAATATTTTCCACACTTGGAACTTTTCTTTTTATTCTTCTGCTTACAGCCAAAATGATATGTTTCTGCAAATATGTCACATACTTCCCTTTTGAATACTAACTGCTTCTTAACATTCTTTGTAGTTTTTAGCCTAAGACATTCATTCTGTAATGTTTTACTATAACTTCATGCAAACCAGCAAGAGATAATTCCTCTATATCAATATTTTATGTAAGCATCCTATCTCTTACCAGATCTGTATTCTACCAGGCATAGATGCTACGTAGTGCCTTAGATATGCAGTGTTTGTAGGATATGTACTTTTTTAAAGCAGGTCTTGCAATGTACATAAATATTCTGGAAGTTCTATGATATCACAGTCTTTGTGACATAAACATATCTGCATAATGTTTTTCATCAATGGGTATAGCTTCCATAAAATTCCTGTGCTACGACTTTGGCTTACCAGATCTGGTATTCTACCAGGCATAGATTCTACGTAGTGCCTTAGATAAGCAGTGTTTGTAGGATATGTACTTTTTTAAAGCAGGTCTTGCAATGTACATAAATATTCTGGAAGTTCTATGATATCACAGAATCTTTGTGACATAAACATGTCTGCATAATGTCTTTCATCAACAGGTATAGCTTCCATAAAATTCCTGTGCTACGACTTGGCTAACTCTTCCACTGGCTTGTCACCCTGAATGATATCCAGCTTTGTTTGATTAGGCAACCTTGACCACCAATGCTCTAAATTTCCTATGAATCCCCATGTAGTGCTCAAGGATAATTCTGCCCATGTAATTTTGTGCTTCAATAGCATTTTCTGAGTTTTAGCCCATGCACCCCATGAATGTATGACCATTGTGATCTCGTTTCGAGATCTACATTTATTGTTTGTGAGTGGTGTTGATTCGACATTACCAGTGCTCCAAATAGGGAATTCTTTGGCATTTGCAGTGTCATATGGAACCTTCCTATTTTGACTATATTTGGCATCTACCCATTTTCCCCAAGCTGATTGGAAAGGATTAGCTCCCTGTTGTTATTCTGTCCTAGGAGTATCAGAAGGTTGTTCCTCTTTGAATACACCAGATGATTCTGGTATGTCTGGCTAAACCATTTTTAATTCTCCTGGTCTTGTTCTGAGGAGCTCTAGTTTTTCTCTGGCTATCGAGGCAACTCTGGCTAGTTTCTTTTCAAATAGAAAATCTTTCTCCACCTTTTGCAAAACTAAATCTTTTGAAGAGGATTCAATCTTCTTAGGAGCAAATAGGGAGTAAGACTGCATTATCTCTGGTCAATTCACAGGAGATTCAACTTTAGACCGTGCAACTTTTAAATCTACTACAACTTCCATAATCATATCAAGCTTCGTGTTGATATCAGCAAGAGCTTCAATTTTCTTAGAATCTTTGTCAATCAATTCTTCCAATTCATGGTGTATGCTAGACATGGGATTTTGTGACATTTTTGATGAAATATGGAAGGATGTGTTGTACCACCATTATGCCAAGGGAAGCCACTTAATCCATTGTGTTTGTTAATTGAATGCAAAGCAATGAAGATACCCTTCTAGACATATATTCACAATCTCAATTTGCCCATCGGATTGAGGATTGTAAGAGGAGCTATGAGCCAATTGTGTTCCCAAACAAGAAAATATTTTTTTTTCCGAAAATTAAGAGAGAAAATTGGATCTCTATTACTTAAAATAATCCTAGGGATTCCATGTAGCCTTTGAACTATTTTCATGAACATTGTAGCTATTGTACCTTGCTTTAAAAGGATGAGAAAGAGAGCAGAAATGAGTATACTTTGTTAGTTGATCCACCACTATTTTCACTGTAGAAGATTTGGTGTCTCGATTGTCTCTCCCTTATTTTGTTGGCAAACCAAACATTCTGCCACAAACTTTTGGACATTAGTTTTAAGACCTTTCCAACAAAAATCCTTCTTGATCTTGTGGTAAGTTTTCAAGAACCTCGAATGTCCTCCTATAGGAGAAGTCTTCAATTCAAAAGGACCTTTTGTTTGAGTGAGGAATTCTTACATAAATATAGGCAATCGTAGTACCATAGTGAATCATTTTTACATACAAATTAATCTAATGCACCAGTGTCCTCTTGTAGTTGTTGAATTATCTTGCATGCCTTTTGATCATGCTTCCATTCTCTCCTTGCTTCTTCCACCCAATCAAATTGTAGAATGAAATAACACAAAGTAAGCCCTCCATGTCAGCTTCTTTCCTCTAAAGTACATCTGCCACCACATTTTTTGTTCCTATTTTGTAGATAATTTCAAGTCATAACCTAGCATCTTTGTAACCCATTTTTGTTGTTCTTCCGAAGATAATCATTGTTCCAAGAAGCACTTAAGACTATCATGATCTATTCTTCCCTTGAAGTGTCTTCCTATTAGGTAAAGGCACCATTTCTTAATTGCATGTAGTATGGCCAACATTTCATTTTCATAAATTGGTTTGAGTAAGTTTTATCCTTAAAGTTGGCAACTTTCAAATGCAAGGGGCATTTCTTTTTGCATTCAAACGGCACCAATGCCATGCATCGAGGCATCACATTCCACAATACAGGTTTTTGTGAAGTTAGGCATGGCTAACACATGCGTTTTGCACATAGCCTCTCTAAGGTTTTCAAAAGCTTTGGTTGCTTCTTGAGTACATGAAAATGCCTCCCTTTATAATAACATTGTTAGAGGTGTTGTTATTTGACCATAATTCTCGACGAACTTGCGATAATAGATTGTCAATCCTAAGAATTCTCTAAGATTCTTCAAGGTTTTGGGACGTGGCCATTCCATCATAGATTTGATTTTGCTAGGGTCCACTTCGACACTTTCATGAGATATAATATGACTCAAATATTCCATTTCTTGAACTCCAAAGCCACACTTAGAAGGCTTGACATATAGTTGTTGCTCCTCCAATAGTTTTAAGACCTTGTCAACATGTTCTACATGCTCTTCCCAAGATTTGATATAGATTAGTATATCATCAAAAATAATAAATACTAAAACAAATTTCTTCAGGTAGTGTTTAAAAATAAAGTTCATCAAACTTTGAAATGTGGAGGGTGCACTGGTAAAGCCAAATGACGTCACCTAAAATTCATAATGACCTTCATGTGTTCTAAAGACTATTTTTGAAATGTCTTCTTACCTCATTCTAATTTGATGATATCCAAAACAAAGATCCAACTTGGTAAAGAAAATTGCTCTTAATTCATTTAATGATTAAGTAATGACATGAATATGAAACTTATATTTAATGGTCATCTTGTTGAGCTCTCTATAATCTGGACACATATGCTATGAACCTTCCTTTTATGAACCATCACAACTGGTGCTGAGAGAACTCTTTGGCTAGGTTGAATGATGCCAACATATCACATTTCTTGAACCATATTCTCAATCTCACTCTTTTGTGCATATGGGTACCTTTAAGGTCTAATGGTAGGAGGTACACTTCTCGGTTGCAAGTGAACAACATGGTTATGATCTCGAATAGGTGGAATACCTTTAGGCATCTCTCAAAATAACTTGGAATGATTGTCAATAACTCTTTGGAGATCCAATGGACTTGAGGGTGTAGATGCTTGAACATCTAGTGAGCACAATTGTGCAATTACACCATGGTGTCCCTTTTCTAGCAATTTGGTCATGTTGTTAGAGCTTATCAGTTTAGAGGGTTTCCTTGGCATACCTCTAAGTTCAATTTCCTTGTTTTATGAGGTGAATCTCATAAAAAGTTCCTGAAAATTAAGAGCCATTGTTCCTAATGATTGTAACCACTGGACTGCTAATACAAAATCAACACTACCCATTTAGATTGCAATCATTGGAGTATCCATTAAATAATCCTCCGTAGTAAGCTTAATACTATGGAACTTCCTTAAACAATTTATGGTACCTCCAATTGCAATCATTACTTGAAACTTTGGCGTTGGATATATAAAGCAATTGAGAAGTTTGGCTAACTTGCAATTAATGAAGTTATGGGTACTACTAGAATCAATTAACATTGTTACCTTTTTCTTTTTGATATTTCCTTCTATCTTGAGAGTTTGAGAAGTGCTAATGCTCACCAATGCATGACTAGATATGGTTGGAGTAGTATCGTCTAGTTCTACCTCTTGAGACTGTTCTAGTTTTGGATCTTCTTCCTCTTTATAATCTATCCAAAACAATTTCTTCTCATTACATTTATGCCCCTTACTATACATGCTGTCACGATTGAAACATGGTACCTTTGCTCTTCTTTCCTCCACTTGCCGAGGCATCAACCTTGTAGGCTGAGTGAGGTTGGGGGGGAAGTATTTCCGTCTCTATAGGTGTTAGTGGTAACCCTTCTAGTAAATATATTTTTACTTTCTACTTTCCTTACCAAACTAAAAACATTCCCCAATGATCTAGGTTCAAAGAAACGTACCTCAAGTTGAATGCTCTCCTTTAAAGTACCCATAAAGAGATCCAACAAATTATCCTTTGAAATGTTCTTTATTTTGAGACTCAACTTTTGAAAGTTCTTAATGTGTTATGGAATTGGAGCTCTTTGCCTGATATTTATCAATAGGCTAAAGAGGGCGTTTCTTTTAATATCCCCATAATGTTCCATCAATTCATTTGTAAATACCGACAAAGAAACGATAGAGTCCTTTTTATGATCAAAATGTTGATGATTGTAGCTTAGACATGTACTTTTGCACAAGCCAGGTGCTAGGCATGCATGAATTGTCCAGATTACCTCTCTATGTACTTGCTTTGTTGATAAAGTGACTTTTGTATCTCTTTCCTAAGTCTAATTTAGGAAAAACACATTAATTAACTTAATGCTGGCTAATGACTAAAAGTGAACTTAAGATTAAGTCACAAATGTTGATCTTAAGTGAGGCTTGAGATCTAATTTCAGCCATCTATCACTTTGAAGATCTAGGGTTAGGTTTTTGGTCATTGAGATGTTATAAAAGGAAGCCTAAGGAGAGGAGAAGACACACAACATTCAACCAAGTGAGATCTCATTGATTGGTTGGAGAAAGATTTTCAACCAAGTGTGTAGGTGCAGGGGTAGGGTCAGAGGAAAGGCACAACAAGGGGCAATAAGGGAGATAGCAACCAACCAACAAGATCGATGGAATGATCTTGAGGATTGAAAGGCTTGGCTATTTACTGATTTGTATTTTCCTTAGTGGGCCATTTTCCCAAGATGGGAGCCCAAGATTTGATCTTAATAAAATCATCTTTTGCTGGTTTTTTCCCAGTTGGGGTTTTCCAAGGTAAACAAGTGTCAAATGTGTGATTGATTTTTTGTTTATTAGATTATCAGTGTATTTATGTTTAAAATTTCAGAATGAATTTTTGGGCATAAAAATTATTGTGAACAAGAATCAGATTGGGTAATCATAAATTAACATGGTATCAGATTGGGTTCTGCTCTGAGATGGAAATCTTGATTTGGTGCAAGGTTTACAGGCAAAAAAAAGGACCGTACTATCGTCGTACAACAATGTATGCTCTTGTATGTTCGTGTGCAAATTCAACAACAACCTCTGGATCAAGGAAAGTGATTAGCAGATTGCGGGCGAAAGAGCAAACTCGGGCTAGCAAACTGCAACAATGAATGCAGGAAGAGACTCGGGCGCACAGAGATGCAGGCATGGGCTCAGATCGACAGCTGTGAGGCATCCAAAAAGAAGTTCGCATGGGAGGCTGAAGCAGCAGATCAAGACACAATAGATCAAGCGGATGAGAAGCAGGCCGACGGGGAGGTTGTGATGAGGTGGAAGCAACGCGACAACATAGTGCAGCTACGTACGAGCAGAGGAAGCCAACAAGTAGCAACTGTTGAATGTGAAGTCCACGGGGGAGAAGTCAACAAGGCCACATGAGTTGAGTAGGGCATCAGGGTGCTAGAGCACTAAACAAGTGGTGAAAGGCAAAGCGGGTCGACGTGGGTTGTAGTTGACGACACAAGAGAAGTAGTGGAGTGTTGAGGACATGGGCGAGTTGGAGCTAAGGACGACGTGGAGCTGGGCAGTTCAATAGATTTGACGGAGTTGGTGGGGCTGTAGCAAGCCACCAACTACAACAACAGGTGCAGGTAGAATCGAGGAGCAACTGTAGGGACGACATACGTGACGGTAGGAGGTTTGACGGTGGGTGGGTGGTTGATGTCTTAAAGAAAAGGGGCCGCCGCCAGAACAGTTGCCAAGACACAAGGTCGCCAAGAGACGTCAGGGAAAAAAGCAGTCGCCACAGGAAAGCAGACTAGCAGTTGTCGTAGATGCTAGGTAAGCTGAGCAACCCAGGGAAGTTGCGGGCATGCCCAAAAATATTCGGGCAACTTAGAGGATTACCGGGCAACGCCCAGAAAAGTTCGGGCAGCCCTGGAAAATAGTTGAGAGGCGAGCTGAGAGGTTCGGGTAACCCAGGAAAACCTTGGGAAACAACAATAGGCTACTGATAGCTTCGGGCAAAGTTTTGGTAGCGGGCAATAGTTCGAGCAGTGGGAAAAAATCCGGGTAGCAAGCAAAAATTTGGCTTACAACAGGTATAAGGTATGAAGACAAGTTGGAATGTGCTTCGAACTACATGCCCTGGAAGGAGAGGGTCACTCTGGTTCTCATGGAGAACAGTTTGTGGGAGTTTGCTAACTCCCCGCTGATCCCATCGACAAATCATAGGGATCTGACAACTCATAACTTGAAGGATGTGAAGGCCATAAGGATTATCTTAGACTTAGTGAAGGATAATTTGATCCCTCACATAGTTGAGAAGAAGTCAACAAGGGAGATGTGGGAGGTTCTGACGGGTTTATATCAGAGTAACAATCACAACAAGAAGACAGTGTTGAAGGGGCTCAGGAGCACCAAGATATTCAAGACCAATATTGTAGCTTCTTATCTCACCAAGATCACACTAGTTCGTGATAAGTTGGCAACAGTTGGGGAGACCGTAACAGATTAGGGGTTGGTGAGAATTGCCCTGAATAGCTTCACCAAGCCATGGGCACCCTTGGTCAAAGGGATAATTGTACAAGAGAATCTTCCTAACTGGGAGAGGTTGTGGGATGACTTCATCCAAGAGGAGATTTGGGAGAAATCACTATACGGAAGCCAACATAAGGGTGATGGTGAAGAGAATGTTGCTCTTTCCAGTCAAGTAAAGAGGAGCAAGGAAAGTACAGGTGGAGAGTAAACTTCACAAGTAGTGAAGAAGAAGGACATGAGCAAAGTCAAGTGCTTTGAGTGCCACAAGTGTGGCCACTATGCTTCACAGTGTCCAAAACGAATGAAAGGGAAGAGCAAGTCTCAAGAAGTAGTAGCATCTGCAGAAGCTCAAGTTAAGGTGTTTGCTGAGAGGTTCGAACTCATTAGTCTCTTGTATTTCTAGCACATTTTTTGGTAGTGCCTAGTTTGTGGATAGTAGGGATTCTTGTCACATGACGAAGACATATGAGTTGTTCACTAGTTTTTCAGGGACAGACTCACATTTGCATGTGGAGCTTGGAACCCATGCCAAGTGTGCTATGAAGGGAGTTGGGACAGTTAGGTTTCAACTAGAGTCAGGAGGATCTTTGGAGGTGACAGATGTGTTGTATGTACCGGATCTCAAGATGAATTTGGCCTCAATATCAACATTGGAGGATAGTGATACATCATATCTTTCAAGAGTGGTCAGGTTCCCATTCGACCAAAGGGATCTGGCATAGACTTAGCACAAGTTCTTGGTGTCAGAGAGGGAACAATATACATGTTATAGAGAAAAATTGTAGTTGGATCTAGGGGGATCGTGGATCATGGATCGATGTCAGTGACATAGGTCAAGGAGTAGAAGACTTGGAAGGGTGAGCATAGTTCTCAATTATCCCCTTCCAGTTATGCCAGGAGACCTAGTTGGAACGAGATGACTTTGATGGATGTTCAGGAGCAGAAGAAGGCTCCTAGGAGCACAATAAGGGAGAGCAGGCCTTTAGTGAAGTTTTCAAACTTCTTGTAATTGATGTGTAGCGTCATCGATTCCGTGAATTCCAGTGATTAGGGAGTAGCTGACCAACAGGGTTGGAGGGATGCCAGTATGCAAGATGATGTGTGCAACAGTGTGCTAGGGTCAAAGGGAGAACCGGTTCTAGGTGGTTCTTTGAGAAGTACATTCCTTGCTAAGGGGGAGTGTTGATGATTGTAGCTCAGACATGTACTTCTGCATAGGCCAAATGTTAGATATGCAGTAGTCGTCCAGATTATCTCTGTAGGTACTTGCTTTGTTGAGCAAGTGAATTTTTTATCTCTTTCCTAAGTCTAATTTAGAAAGAACACATTAATTGATTTAATGTTGGCTAATGACTAAAAGTGAACTTAAGATTAAGTCACAACTGTTGATCTTAAGTGAGGCTTGAGATCTAATCTCAACCATTGATCACTTTGGAGATCTGGGGTTAGGGTTTTGGTCATTGATATGTTATAAAAGGAAGCCTAAGGTGAGGAGGAGACACAACAATCACGCATAGAGAGTGAGATCTCATTGATTAGTTGAAGAAGGGCTTTCAACCAAGTGTCCAGGTGTAGGGGTAGGGTCAGAGGAAAGGTGCAAAATGGGTAGTAAGGGGGATATCAACCAACCATCAAGATCGAATGACGGATCTTGAGCTTTGAAAGGCTTGACTATTTACTGATTTGTATTTTCCTTAGTGGGTCGTTTTTCCAAGATAGAAGCCTAGGATTTTATCTTAATAAAATCATCGTTTGCTGGTTTTTTCCTAGTTGGGGTTTTCCAGGGAAAACAAGTGTCAAATGTGTGATTGATTTCTTGTTTATTTTCTACTGTGTATTTAGTTAGATTATCAGTGTATTTTCGTTTATAATTTCATAACGAATTTTTGGGAATACAAATTATTGTGAATGAGAATCAGATTTAGTTATAAAAATTAACACACAAAACCATTGGTACCACACAAATTGATCATGTTCTAATACAAGGATGTGATAGTTACCTTTTGTAAAGTTGGCACTTGGTGTAGATCAAAGAATTGCACCTTCTTGAATATCCATGTTATGGGATCATTACCATCAAACTTCTTTATATCTATCTTGTAATGAAGTAGTTCCTTGTGTTAAGATTCAATATGCTAATATAGATAACATTAGTATTCAATTCAATTTCACAACAATAGCATATACATGATCACTGAAAGAATAACAAGCACAACATAAACACAAGAGACACAAATTTATCCCAGGAAACCTTTTAGGGGAAGAAAACCCAACAAAACTTCCTCAATATAGATGACCAAAAAGTACAAAGATGAAATCCCCAAACAAGTGCTCCTTCTCCTTCGCAGATCTCTCTCTCTCTCTCTCTCTCTCTCTCTCTCTCTCTCCTATGCGCAATATACAAGTGAGTGTGTGTGTGAATGAATGAATAAATGAGTGAGCCTAGCTCTCTATTTATACATTCACTTCTACTTTAATTTTACAACTTGACATATTGGCCTCAACTAACTTTACCACTCGACTAATGTTAATTGGGCCGACTCCTCTAGGGGACTTAAAAACCCCATTACATTTGACTCTAGGGGATCTATTGCCCCGACTTACATGGGAGGATTTACCTCATGACTCTATGATGACCAAACATCCCGACGGAGGAATAAAACATCTCCGAATAAATTACAATAATAAAATACAATAGAATATTCTTCGAAGTTACAATATTTCAACACTCCCCCTTAACGAGAAGGGTATTCTCTTGACTACAACAACATCAACTGAAGGAGCAAGGAGAGAGAGCATCATCAACAACATCAAGGTGATACTTCTATAAATCATTGGAAGTTTTCTTCAACAACATCAGCAATTGGAACATCTTCAATATCTTCAAACATCTTCAGTACTGGAGCATCATCTTCTACAACACCGAGTCTTCATCTTCTGCAGCACTCGACCGCTCGATCGTCTACAACAACACTTGATCTCTCGATCAACAACATCATCAACATCTCTTCTTCTGCAACACTCGATCTCTCAATCGTCTACAACAACATCATCTTGATCTTTCGATCAGCAACATCAACATCTTCTTCTGCAACAACATAACCTGCATCACACATGATCCAATTACGGGATGATCAATCCCTTTCACTTTAGGACATAAGTCCAAGGATGATACAATCCTATTCTCTCAAAGACAGAGTCTCCGGATCCGTTCTGAACTAATGTCCAGGGATGATACAATCCCAACCTCACGAAGACAAAGTCTCCGGATCTGTTCTGAACTAATGTCCAGGGGTGATACAATCCCAACCTCATGAAGACAAAGTCTCCGGATCCGTTCTGAACTAATGTCCAGGGATGATACAATCGCAACCTCATGAAGACAAAGTCTCCGGATCCGTTCTGAACTAATGTTCAGGGATGATGCAATCCCAACCACAGTGCCAGTCCTTTTTATACTAGATGTGACCTAGATCAAATCTAGGATTTACCACCACAGAGCCAGTCCTTTTTCATACTGGATGTTACCTAGATCAAATCTAGGATTTACCACCATAGAGCCAGTCCTTTTTCATACTGGATGTGACCTAGATCAAATCTAGGATTTACCACCATAGAGCCAGTCCTTTTTCATACTAGATGTTTCCTAGATCAAATCTAGGATTTACCAACACATCATCATCATCACATTCTCGGAGACAAGAGTCTACGGATCCTTTTAGGATATGTGTCCAGGGATGATACAATCCTACTGCAACATCATCATCAACATATTTCTCGGAGACAAGAGTCTACGGATCCCTTTAAGACATGTGTCCAGGGATGATACAATCCTACTGCAACATCATCATCATCATCTTTCTTGGAGACAAGAGTCTACGGATCCCTTTAGGCCATGTGTCTAGGGGTGATACAATCCCACTGCAACATCATCATCATCAGTATCAACACTGCTCCCCCTTTCGAGGAAGGTCCGTTCGAACTACGCCAATCTTGTCACGGAAGTACTCAAACTTCACTCGAGACAGAGGCTTAGTCAACACATAAACAACTTGCTCATAAGTGCTCACATACTGGAGCTTTATAGCTTCCTTCTGTACCATATCCCGTATGTAAAAATACCGGATTTCTATGTGCTTTGACTTGTCATGGAACGTTGGGTTCTCCATCATTTTTATACAACTCTGGTTGTCACATAGAATCACCGTGGTATCCAACTCCAGGTCAAATAGACCCGACATCAACTCTCAGAGCCATATGGCTTCACAACTTAGCAGAACAAGCTGCTATATACTCTTCTTCAACTGTGCTGAGAGCAACACTGGACTACTTATTGCTAAACCATGAGGTCATGGCAGATCCCAGACAATAACATCCACCTGAGGTGCTCTTCCTATCTGGGACACTTCCATCCCAATCTGCATTTGTATAACCATACAATCTGTAGCAGGGTAATTTTTAGGGGCGAAATTTCGCCAATTGGCTATTTTTCTGGCTTTTTTTCAAAAAATAAATTCGTTATTTGGTCATTTTTAGTCTCTAATATCGCCTATATATCCATAAAATATGTTTTTTTATGATAATTTTTGCCAAAATTTACAAATTTCAGTAGTAAATTGTATGTTTCATATTTGATATTTGCCTACCTATCTATATATATGTTTTTTTCAATCCAAAATAATCACCTAGAATACTATACTTAAGTATAATATTAGAATCCTTAAAAAATACCCTGATCTATAGTCATGATCTTCAACATAGTATAGACCAAAGTCTATCGTACCTTTCAGGTACCTCATCACATGCTTTGCAACTACCAGGTAAACATGTCTAGGCTCAACTAGATACTGACTCAGGGTGTTCACAACAAATCATATATCTAGCCTGGTATTTGTCAAATACATCAACGAACCAATCATCTGTTTGTAAATTGTAGAAACCATTGTCCATCATCCCAGATCTCTACTTCACATTTTCCTTGGCTAAGAAAAAATCTCATATGATCTCAGCCACATATCTAATCACAAGAATCATGCCAAGATTCTTTAACTCTGTGATCTACTCCCTCTGAAGTGGAGTTTTCTACATCTGAGTATTGTCCTCCCTCCGTGACTGAACATTATTCACACTCTGCATTGAGTGATCTTCTGCATATCTATCCGTGCCATTTCCCGTTAGATGGGTCTACTGATATGAGCCCCAAGATCACTCGAACTCTATGGTGAGTTCCTTCTTGCATCCATTTGAGAGAAGCATGTCATCCGTATATAGAAACCATCTTCAACCTTGTCGCAAAGGTTGAAATCCGCAGCACCTGTGGTGATCATCAAGCTTATCAAATGATATCGATCGTGGGTACTTGTTGAACCCATACAAAGCCTTCTTCAATCATGTTGATACTCTTTCAGATCTTGGGAGTTTGCTCGATATGCACTTCTTCTTCAATTACACCATTCAAGAGAACGGTCTTATCATCCATGGGTGTAATCTATCTCTGGAAGTATGTCTAGCCATTGGAGCAAACATCTCATCATGATCTTCTCCCTCTTTCTAAGAGAATCCTATAGCCACGAGCCTTCCTTTGTACTTCTATAGTATGCTTGATTTGTAAGTCTTTTTTTTGAACAATCATCACTTGTTCTTTGGAACAAGTGTTCATCATCCTTCTTTTGTAGATCATAGCACACGATCTTTCCTGCAAATCAAATTCAATTACATGATTAGTAACACTTCACAATCATCAAATCATGTTGACATTTCAATGATAACCTATTATGCATACTGATATGATTCACATAGTTATGCAACTATCTTGACCAATACTTTGGCACAACACTTTTCCATATCCTGTATGCATACAGTGGCTATCTAGATGCCTTCCATCTCTACCAGAACATACTATCAAGAGCGTGCACAACTCCCAGCATGTTAGCAAAGAGGTTTCATTCTAGACAAGCAACAATGGAATGTTTGTCCAACTTACCCATCATATGCATATCAATAGTATATTGTTCAATGCTATATCAATGCTTACACTATGCATGATATATTTCTTGATTCTAGGAATACAAATATGCATCCAACTATTATGAGCAATATCATTAACTATTCAGAGATTCAAGAAGTAATTCAAATAACAACTCAAATACTTATCTTTTATGTTTGTGTGGTTGCCTCGCTCTTGATCTCTATTTTCCCTTTATGATAGCACCGTGATTATATGTCTTTGATCTAGAACTTGATTTGTCTTTCTTCATGTACCTTTCATGATAACAGACAACATCATCCTCATACAACACCACAAGTGCATTAGTACAATCATAAGTGTCATAACCCTTAATCAATGAATGTCTTCTATCATTAACATGCATTCATACTTTTACGAAGGTGATCAGACAAATATGAAATTAATCATGATTGTACTAACCTCAATAATATGAATACAAACATATCATGAACTTAATCATTAGATAAATAAAACAGATTTCAAAACATACCTGCATCTCCTCAAGTCATACCTGTTGAGATTGCTTGTAGTCTTCTCTATAAGGGTAAAACCCTAATCGTCCAAGGTAGATCACTTGTAAACATCTTATATAGATTCATGGTTCTAGGATGATAGAATACCAATGCCATTTAAACCTCCTTCATTGTTTCCCTATGAGTCTCCCAACTTTGCTAGGGTTTCTTCTTACTTGTAGAACCCGAAAAACCCTATTTTCAATCTCCTTCCTCCCACAACATTTTGATGGAAGATTAATATCTACGATGAATGGATTCCAAATCCATTTTCAAAGTTTTCAATGTTGCATCAGGTGTCTCCAACATTATATCAAGTCATGCCATACCTAAAAAAATGAAAACCCTAAGTGAGAACTTCTTCCTCCTCTTCTTTGATTCCCTCCGTTGAGCTATTTTAGATGTGCCTTATTGTTTCTAGTGTATCTCTGAAATTTCTTATCCTTAGGGTCTGAAACTTCAACCTATGGTATCTTGACCTGTCATCTTTCCAACCCCACAGATTTGAGCTTCATTGGATTCTCCATGAGAGAGATATGCTAAGTTTCCCAACATGACTTGTTTATGGGATGAAACAACATAACGAACTTGTACGACGTGCCACGTGTCACTGTTTCAACTTCGGCCTCTGATACTCGGACATGTGAATCTACTGTCCGTACCCTAATTGTCACTTTTTACGGAATTCCATTTGGAGCTTCCTAGCTCGAGATATGGCCTTTTTTCCTAGGTCACCTGTTTAGGGCTGCATTCTGGAAGAGGCAAAAACCCTAACTTGTATAGATCATATCTCACAAAGTACAATGAATCTGAGACTGAAACTCGGACACAAGGTACATGAACATGTCATCTTCGGCATGTCCAAGCTTCAGATCCTGAACCTTCGCCAAAAGTGATTTATAGCGAAAATGCCAAGATGACTAGTTTTTGCTATACAAAGCCCTAGCTTTCAAATTGTCGCAAGTGAAACAAGTGTCGTAAATGCCATACATTGCGTTCTTTCAAGCTAGCTCTGAAACCATGTTAAGATTCAATATGCTAATATAGATAACATCAGTATTCAATTCAATTTCACAACAATAGCATATAAAGGATCACTGAAAGAATAACAAGCACGACATAAACACAAGAGACACAAATTTATCCTGGGAAACCCTCTAGGGGAAGAAAACCCAACAAAACTTCCTTAATATAGATGACCAAAAAGTACAAAGATGAAATCCCCAAACAAGTGCTCCTTCTCCTTCGCAGATTTCTCTCTCTCTCTCTCTCTCTCTCTCTCTCCTATGCGCAATACACAAGTGAGTGTGTGTGTGAATGAATGAATAAATGAGAGAGCCTAGCTCTCTATTTATACATTCACTTCTACTTTAATTTTACAACTTGACATGTCGGCCTCAACTAACTTTACCACTCAACTAATGCTGTCTGGGTTGACTCCTCTAGGGGACTTAAAAACCCCATTACATTTGACTCTAGGGGATCTATTGCCCCGACTTACATGGGAGAATTTACCTCATGACTCTATGATGACCAAACATCCCGACGGAGGAATAAAACATCTCCGAATAAATTACAATAATAAAATACAATAGAATATTCTTTGAAGTTACAATATTTCAACACCTTGGTCCAAAGTTGAACCCACAATTATGTGGATGTTGGAGTAATGAGCGATCAGGTGTCAGAGACTAAAGGCTCTTGTTCTTTGATTATGATATAATTTGCACATGGTATGATTGGGACTCCACCATCTTGTTCTCCTTATCTTCTTCTTGTGGAGTTGACTTTTGGGTAAGTAGGTTGTTTATATCCTTCACAAGTTCCCCCCTTGTATTTTTAAGGTTCATTTTGAGGTCAACTTGGATATCCCCTTATGCTTGGAATTCAACTTGCATATCCTCTCTGAATGTTTGGAATTCATCCTTATTTACCATATTCACGATGTCCACTTTTCTTAGCATTGTATTTTCAAGGTTTGCTACTCTTTCAGTTAGCTTGGATACCTCAAAGTTCACATAATCATGTTCGTCTTGCGTCATGTATGAGCCTTCAAGAGGTTTAGCTAGTGTGGAAATTTTTGCTCCACCTCTTGCCGTTTGAGTCCACTAATATTTACTAGAGCTCTTCTCTATTTATTTTATCTATTACACCTTTTGAATCACCCTAAACAATTATTTTAATCAGAAGTTATGGAAGTATCAAGTTAACATACATGTCTAAAACGTTGGTTTGTAGGTTGTCTTGCTAGCCTACCTTTGCCCTATAGTAGCCTAGTATGTCTTCCTTGTAATGCCATGGGTTTGATCAAATATTGATGTGTCGAGGGAAAGTTATGGTAACTTTCCCAAAATTGATTAGATTTGTTCATTTCAATAAAGTGAAGTTTTATGGCCCGCCACATCTTTGATTTTCCAGTTTTGATTTTGAGATTTTTATCTCAAGCTCCATGGCCTGTCTTCTTACTGATGCAATAGGTGGCACTCAATTTGGATATTTCAAGTTAAATATAATAGTTTTACCAAGAACACCTTTTTGAGACTAGTTTTTGAACTAGTAAAACCCCCCAACTTCCATGGGTTGAAACTAGGAACTTATAATGCCCTAGGACTTGACATTTTTACCACAAGCACTTTTCCATAGGCCCCTCAAAATTTTGTTGTCTAAAATGTCCTCGATTTTTTTTTGTAGCGAAAATGACTCTACTACCAAATGTTATGTGCCAAATTTCCAAAATAGCATAAAAATAGACAGAAAGAGTAACCCAATTCCTTGAGAATGAAATAAGGAGATGAATAAGAAGCCACTTTGAGGGGGCAACCTCCTTTTACAATGTATTTGATGCACAAGATGAGATGATCCTAAAACTAGGTCTCTTAGTATATATATAGGAGACAAAGGGTACAATTACAATTAAGGTCTTACTTGACCATACAATTACAATTAAGGTCCTAACTGACCAATAAAGACAATACTAATGGATTGATAGAAATGTAATATAACAATATATAGGGCTTAACGAAACCTTCTTAAAGACAACATCCATCCTTTCAATCACCTCGTTGGTGTAAGGACCATACAAATGATATGGCCTGGAAGTTTCTTTATAGCGCACCAGAGTGGAATGTAGGCTTGTAGGTTCAACTTGTTGCATTTTTTTTGGAATATGGGTCCATGGATGAGATCCAAAGAATTTATGCCAAACGAAAGAAGGTTTGTAGCCATACCACTTTGAAGGAAATGAGTCATATGTTAAACATCTCAAGCATGCATTAGATTGATGATATAAGGTGCCCAAAATACTACTTCTCCCTAGAACTTAAGCTTCATTTGATATAATGCAACATATAGCAAGGCATTTCCATAATGGTTCTACTCCTTTGATGCACCACCTCATCTTGTCGGGGCACTTGCTTTTACTAAACAATTCCATGGGATGTTAGAAATGAATGAAAGCTCATGAAAATGTATGTCCCCATGATCCATCCTAATATATTTGATCCCATGTTCGTTGTGATTTTCCACCAAGGATTTAAATTCCTTGAACTTTTTGGAGGATTCATCCTTGGATTGGATAATATATATATCCAAATAAACTCAGAGAAATCATTAATGAAGGTGAGGATATATTTATCCCTACTAAGAGGAGTGGTTATAGGTCCACACATATCACTATGAATTGACTCAAGAGGGTGGGAGGCCCATCCTTTTGATACTTTGGAATATGATTCATGATGTTCTCCCTTTGTACATTCTTCGTAGACAACATTGGGTTGTTGAATTAATGGAAGATCCTCTACCATCCTTAGACAAATCATATATTGTAAAGTCCCAAAGTTTGTATGAACGAAGTGTTAGTACCATAACTTGTAATATCTTGATTTCGACCCTTGAATTACAGTACTTTAATCATGTATTATTTGAATGATGAGGCTATGTGACAGGAGTCGAGCCATGTTGGTTGAGTTAAATGACCCCATGTAATAATAATGTAATTGCATTGTAAGTGTTCTTAGTGTAGAGTCAAGGCTAAGGCTTGACTAGCAAATGTGTAGGAGTCCCCATCATGAGCTAGGATCATAGTGTGATTTTTATGTTTTCCATGGTGTGCTCTGTGGTAATTTTCCAAGTTGGAGATTTAATGCAAAACAAAAACTTCACCTTCAACCTTGAAGGTTTCTCACATCCTAGCCCTAGATTGTTTAGCCTTAGGAATGTTGTAAATTAGAGTACAAAACAACAACGGAAACACTACAACATTTCATTTCAAATGGCCCCAAAATTCTCGGTAATTCAAGGAGAAAATATATCGAACATTAGGATAAGTTTCAGCCCTTCTAGGGAAACTTATCAACCAATAACCTGATATGAAAATACTCTTTTACAACAACAAAAATAGTAGTATAACAACAATATGACAACAACAAAATCAACCCCTTGTATTCTTCTATTAAATGTCAAATCACTTAACAATTTGCCCTTTTACTTTTGTCAAATCGCTAAGACATATATCATTGCAAATAACAATGGATGAAGAACATATATCGTTGAAATTCAAATATGGTAATTGCACAAGATATCGAAAGCTCAAAACTTCATTCTCAAGTTCAAGATGAAGTAAATGTATGTACTATAGCCTTCACTCAACAAATCTTCGAACCCTCCAAAAACTCTAGCTAGGGTAATCAACAAAACTCTAGCAATTAGGGAGCTCCAATTTGCAATACCCTTTCCAGCACATCCTCCAAGGCAAGAGGTCCTCTTCTCGTCTTCTTCACCAATCCACCATAGGGTTTTATCACAAAACCCAAATAGCTAATCTCTAATGGATAAACCGTAACCTAAACTCCAAGATGCTCTAAGATACAAGACGCCCAAGAAACTCTAGTGACTCAAGAGAGAAAGATCAAATACAAGTGTTGGTCCGAGAGAGAGAGAGAGAGAGAGAGAGAGAGGCAAGATCATCACCAATGTTTCCTCTACAAGAGAAAACCCTAGTGACAAGAGAAAACTCCACATGAAGGCATCTCCTCTAGAGTTCATAACTCCGCTTAGGGTTCAATGTGAGGAAACCCTAGATACTTCCTCTATGAAGCTATTTACAAAGAAAAGAGTTGATGAATGATCACTAAGATGATGAATCAAAATAATCTCTCTTTCCTCTATTTATATGAGAGGTAAGGCAGGTCAACAATACAATGTGGGCATAAGCATTTATAAGCAACCTTCGGTGAACACTTGAAGGCCAACACACGTGAGATGCTACACTCTAAAGGACATATGCCATGCTCCAAGGTGATGTTGTGCACAATCATGGCTCCAAGGTGATATAGCTACACAAGGTGTGTCCACATCGCTCCATCACAAACCTCCATGGACTCCATCGATTCTCCTAAGCAATGTACTCGATTAGGTTAGCTTCCCTTGGAAGAATACTATCAATGCCCCAATCATCCCCAAGCCATCTCCAATCCTCTAAATAGGAATCCAAGTTGCCACATGCCAACTAGGGCTTGATGCCCTCCTCCAAGTTGCATAACTCTCCTCAACCCATGTAGGATGCTCTCTAAGCAAGTGGATCCTCCATGGGGCCCCAATTATGGGTGTCCACCAACTCACCAAGAGATCTCCATTGCCTAAGGGAAGAACACAAAGCTAGTAATCGACTAAGGTCAAGCATCCACTGAGCAAGCTATCTCAGTCGTGCTAATCCATCACATACCATCTCTCATGTGCGAATCCATCTCAAATCATTAAGGGGGTGAATATACACCATGTACATTAGATCTCTCGAAGTGCCCCAAACATGGTGTAAGAACTCTCAAAGTAACCCAAAAACCTAACATTCCCTATTTATGAGGAAAATGTTTACACCAACACTTGTCAAATCCCTCAGTAATCGTCCACCAAACTTGTTATTTGCAAATCAATGCTGGTTGTAGTCTTGGAATCAACCATTGTCATCCATGTAAATAAATTGTCAACCATGCTATCATAACTTCTTGATCCTTAAATGAATAATGACCACCTGTAATATGAAGGAATATCTCCCTAGAGCAGAAGCTATCTGCTAACCTCTATTATCCTCCAAATCAACATCACATGCCAACATCAATGTACACAACATCATGAATTGTCCAAGTCATCCTATAGAAGATAATTATATCTCCGTACAAAATCAAGACAGATGGTTCACATCTATCAAAGTCATAGAGATAAATATCCACACAAGTCAACTTCTCCACCTTGGAAAACCAAGCTCGTGGCATATGTAATAACCTATGCAAGGTCATCATCAACTTGTCAACACAAGAATCGTTCTCATGTACCTCAAATCCTCTAGCAACTGAACCAACTTGAACTAAGGTCAACTCCTTCATTCCGAGGGAATCCTAAAGTAAGAGTAACATCATGGGAAACTACCTCTATGTGAGAGAATCATCTACAACTCCCTCTCTTTGAGAGAATCCATTAACCCTGGCTCTGTACTCTAAGATACTCCCATTAGTTGCAACTCGAGAAGTAATCTCAACATCATCCCCCATTAAGGCATCACACCTCTCCTCTAGTGAACAATTAGATGTCTCATGGATGAAGTCAATCTCATCATCACATCTTTCCTCCTTTATACAGTTGGAAGTCTCATGGATGGAAGAAAACAATGCGACATGACTAGCATATCTCCTAGAGGGTGCACTCGGCCTCATCGAATTTTTGGGTAGTCCTACATATTCTTGAGCCTCCTATAATGTATGAATAAGCCATCTCAGTCTCCTATGGCCTGGGGTAAAAGTTGAGGACATGTCCCCACCCAATATCACCTCAATTCCCTCTAAATATGAATTGTCTCAAATCTCTAAACCAATCTTTAGATTGGTAGCCGCCACATTCTCCTCAATCACCGAAGTAGAATTCTATTATATAGAAGATCTCACATCCTCATCAACATGAGATGGTATCAAAGTATTTGGGATCAAAGTTGTACTTGACTCTGTGACCCCACGCCATGCATGTGCCTCTTCCAAGCTAGTTGCTAGAATGTACAAGTGCCTTTGGATCAACAAGTACCTTGTAAATGCCATCCTCTCTCACCCCTCTAACTAGAATCTTCGGACTGGCTAGACTATAATCATCTATGGTGCATTGTTGTCCTTCAAAGGCAACTCTACAATGCACATCTATCTTACAAGAAACTAAAAGGAGGTTTTTCCTCAAACCTAGAGCAAATAAAATATCAATCAACTCAGGAACATCATCACTTGAAGACATTTGAAATGAAATGGAGTCAACTCCTCTCACAGGGTGAAATCATCACCAAGCTCCACATACATACTTCTCTTTTGCTTGTGATTCTTGTTGAATATAGACCTGTCATATGTTATGTGTCGCAAAGCTCCACTGTCCACAGGCTAACCAACACTAGATGCAAGGTTAGAAGATAAACAAGAAGCCATGGAAAAGGCAGTCTCAAATTGAGAGGTCGTCTCCTCTACCCCTGCTACAGTCCCGACTACAACTTGTTTCATACCCTTTCCCTTCTTCTTTAATGGACATCGTCCTACATAATGTCCCATCTCGTGACATCAAAAGCACATTACCTTACTCAAGTCCTTTGTATATATCCCATCCTTCTTGAAACCTGTTTTTCTACCCTTCTTCATCCTCCCAACAAGATTGATAACATCCACTTCCCCTTGTTGTTTTGGACGAGTATGTAGATTTCCTCATGCACAAGATCAACACAAAGATTTGGGACATCTGGTATATTCTCCCAAGCACAAATACCCTAAACAAAAGGTGCCCAGGAAGGAGTAAGCCCCTTAAGGGCAATGGACACCAATTCATGATCCTTCACCTTAATTCCAATGGAACCCAACTGATCCTATTCAAGAAGCTCACCATAATATCTATCTTACTCACACGAACTGTTGAAAGATGGTTTTACAAGAGCATCTATTGAGAAGTGCATGGATTTTTAAACAATTTAACCAAACCTTTAAACATCACAAAATCAAGAATGATTCTCTTCACTTTGGCTTCCTTCTTTCGATGAGTGGGCGACTATGTTGAATTGGTAGGTTATGGAATCTCATTCGTAACTAAAGTCTAGCTTCCAAGGAACAAAGTTAAAAGCTCCATCCAACTTGTGACTCTCTTTGAGATCAAGAGTCATCTTATACATCCTGCACAAATCTTAAGTGCACAAAAAAATTAGCAATATATGAAATGGAAAAAATCCTTTCTAGGGTACAAATGCTTCTCCCAAGCAATCTACAATTTCTCATGTAATGATCGCAACTAGGTCAAGTACATATCTCAGGTAAAATGCAATTGAATTACAAACTCCCTCTTACTCAAGAGCGATTTTAGCCAAAACAAAGCTTTGATACCATGTGGAAATTTTATGACTTGTAATTTTAATGCAAAATAAAAAACTTAACATTCAACCTTGAAGGTTTCTCAGAACTTAGTCAAAATTTTCAGCCTTAAAACTATTGTAAATTAGAGTACAAAACAACAGTGCAAAGAGTACAACAATTCACTTCAAACAACACAAACTTGTTGACGATTCAAGGAGAAAAGATGTCAAACACAAGCACAAGTTTCAACCCTTTTTGGGCAATTTATCAACCAATAACTAGATGTGAAATTACACTTTTACAACAACAAAACAATAGTATAACAACAATATGACAACAATCAACCCATTATATTCTTTTGTTAGATGTCAAATCACTTAATAATATTCCCTTATGTCAAATTGGCAAGACATATAAAACTATAAATAACAATGAATGAAAAACATGTATAACTAAATTTCAAATATGGAAATTGCACAAGATATGGACAATTGGAAACTTCATTATAAGCTCAATATGAAGTACATGTACATACCACAACTTTCTCTCAAGGCTAACACAAATCTTCCAACTCTCTGAAAACCCTAGCTAGGGAAAATCAACAAAACCCCAGTGGCCAAGGAGCTCCAATATGAAGAATCTCTCCACCACATCCTGCAAGGCAAGACATCCTCCTCTTCTCTTCTTCTTCACCAATTTTCCTTATAAGGGTTTTATCCCAACACCCTAATCTCTAATCTCCAAGGGATAAACCTTAACCTTGGAACTCCAAGATGCTCCCAGAGTCCTAAGAATCCCTAACAACTTAAGAGAGAGAAAGATCGAGTACAAGTGATGATACAAGAGATAGAAAGCCAAGATCATCACCATTGCCTCCTCTCACAAGATAAAACCCTACTTACAAGAGCAAACCCCACATGAAGATGTCTCATCTAGACTTGATAACTCCACCTAGGGTTCATGAGGAAACCCTAGCTACTTCCTCCATGAAGCTAACTACAAATAAAAGAGTGTGATGAATGATCACTAAGACGATGAATGAAATGACTCTCTCCTTTCTCTATTTATATGTGAGGTAAGGGGGGCTAAGAATACAATGTGGGATTTAATCCTTACAAACAACCTACAATGGGAACTTGTAGGCCAATATAAGTGAGACACTACACTCAAAAGTACATGTATCATGCTCCAAGGTGATGTAGCTACACAAGGCATGCCCACATCCCTCCATCACAAGCCTCCACAGACTCCATCGATCCTTCTAGGCAGTGCACTTCATTGGGCCAACTACCATTGTAAGAATGTTGTTGAATCCCCAAGCATCCCCAAGCTATCTCCAATCCTTTGAATAAGAATCCAAGTTGCCACATACCAACTAGGGCCTAATGCCCTCCTTCAAGATGCACAATGTTGCTCATCTCATTAGGTTGTTCTCTAAGCAAGTGGATCCTCCACAGGGCCCTAATGGAAGGCATCCACCAAATTACCAAAGGATCTCCAACACCTAAGGGAAGAACACCAAGCCAACAATCAATTAAGGTGAAGCATCCACTGAGCAATCTATTTAAGCTATCTAGGCTTTTGATTTCACATGCTAAGATAATTTCCAAACATACAAAGTAAAATGCATCTAACTAATTTTAATTAATATTATGCAAACAATGAAAATTTGATGTGCAATAATACACGTAGTATTACATAATAATCATGAAGAATTATCCAAAGTGGAGATACTATGACCAGGCTACGGGTGTAATGACCGTGTGATTTTATCTAACATACTATTTTTTTCCAATGTGTTATGGAAGCAAAGTTAATTTCTCTAAAATAAATAAAAAATCAATATATTCTTAATAAATGAGTAATAAATCACAATAACTAGTAATTTCTTCTAATAAGATAAGATAATATTTTGAATTTGGAGGAAAAATATTTAAAAAAATTATTTATAGAATAGAAACAATTTCAAAACATACCAATGTTAAATGTATCTAAGTACTTTTTATTAACAAATTAAAACATATTTGGGGCATAGTAAGATACTTACTCTTGTATAATATAATGATTGCGTCGAGAGTAGCGAGGTGCTCTAAAGCTCATTATGGGGGAGATGTTGTAACGCATAACGTTGTGTAACGTTATCTAACATGTCGTTCCCATAAAAAAAGAAACAATGTCGGCTTAAACAAAAAATATTAAATTATATCGATTCCATCTTAAACTTAGATATGCCAAGCACGGGATCTAACATCTTGATATGTACTTTTTTTTCAATGTGTAAAAAATTTAAGATAAAAAATATTTACACCTCAAGAAATTGGGTCCCTCTTCATGCTTGATAGATTCAGGTTTAAGATGGATCTACGCTGGTTAGCTATTGAAAGTGAAGAGTACAATTAATATTAACATAATAAATCAGTTGTAGATGGTAATTAATGAGTAATTTCCTCTATTTTAATATTTGTTAAAATTGCCATTTTGGATTGTTGAAATCATTACTTTTAATGAAAAATGGATTCAACACCATAACATATCTTTATTGTAACTTGATTTTACAATGTTAATGATTGATATATGTAATTCCATCAAATCCAAAATGATTCTTGTCAAAGTGGTTGGAAAATATCAAATATGTAAAACATTTAGGTTATGATGTGAAGAAAATATTAATAGAAAAGTATATATGTGATATAAACAATCTCAAAACATATAAATGATAAACTTGTCCAACTAATTTTAAGTAACAAGTTAATGAAAATTTTAAGTGCAATATGCTTATAATGTTGGAAACCTAATCTGTAGGGATTATGGTTCCACTTGTAAATCATTGTAAATATTTCCAGTTATTCAAAATAAGACAGAGTCACGTATGTTTGGATTGTGAAATTCCAAAGGTCACCTCTCCTCAATGTAAAAATATGACATTCACATACAATAAAAAATCATAAGCTTGGAGTTATTCCTTAGGCCTGACAACGGTATCACAACTTGGAAATTTTAACTCCATGACATTTTTAGGTATGCGTTTCCTCATTCCTAGCATATTCTTGCCCCTCATACTTGCAATCTCAAAACTGCATGGTTCCTTTTTGTTGGAACCTACAAACCCTAATTTCTCTCTATTGTTACCTCTCAACCCTCCTCAAGACTCGCACACTGCAAATTCCTCTCAACTTTTGGTTTTGTTGCCTCCATTGCATCCTCTGAGTGTATCTCCTCTCCCACGCAGCTCACGCGACCTCCTTTTGTTGCAATTTCTCCTCCCACTTGAATCCATCCATAAACCTAGTCCATCTTGTGATAATCTGCAAGGGATCTAGCAACTGTAACAATCTCACAATCAAACTCTCAAGAATGTTGCAAAGAAAAAGAGAAGCATGCACTCAATAATCACTCATAAACACATAATGATGAACAATAACAGTATCATACAATGAATAATGAATGTAAAGAATGTGATACAATAATCAATGATGAGGCATCATATAGGATTCGAATTAGCCAAGTAGGGCATTCGAATATGAGCTCAAAGTTTAGCTTGGATAACTATGGAGACATCATCCAGTCAGTAGTATCAGTCAAAAATGGTAAGAGCCAGTCAAGTGTGTCCAACTGAGTCTAACAGAACCATCTAGGCATAAATAAGGGAATGGAGACTCCAAGGGAGGCGCATGAGTCTATCTAGCTCAAAGTCTAGCTTGGATAACAATGGAGACATCGTCTAGGCAATAGTATCAGTCATAAATGGTAATAGTCAGTCAAGTGTGTTTAACTGAGTCTAACAGAACCATCTAGGCATAAATCAGGGAATGGAGACTCCAAGGGGGGCACATGAGGCTGTCAAATAGTCAAGTGGAACTCTAGAACTAGCTTAACTAGAATCTACAAGCAGTCAGCATGAGCAATCAGTGGAATAAATACTCAATCGATATACTAACTGAATGATAACTCCCGGTAGGTGAGATAAGGCGCCCTAACTGAGTGATAATTGGTGGTAGGTGAGTAAAGGCGCCCAAATTGGCTATGGTAGGTGGGAAAGGCGCACTTGCCAAGCAGAAAAGTCAAGGAGGGCGCATTGGGTAGGTAGGAGGCCAAATGTGGGTTGTAGACAGGCTCTGGAGACCTAGAAGCAAGTTCTAGGTGCTGGGGAGACCACCATGATGATGACTGGATGCATGCAGTGGCATGCAAATTTGCATGCATGAATGCAAAATATAAAAGTGACGGTGTGAATATTCCAACACCCCCCCACAAGCTATAGTATGAGATAATAATTGAAATCTAAGAAATAGGGCCCTGGTGACTAAGACCAAAGGTCACCTTGTATAATCAATCTAACCAAAGGTCACCTTGTATAATCAATCTAAATAAACTAAGTGAGGAAAGAGGGAAAACCCAATGGGAAGAAAGTCTTCCCTCAAAAAAGATTGAAGGATGCTAATGAAGCATATCATCTCTCACCCCTGAAGGAGGTAAGTGTCCTTTTCCGAAGAAGGCTCGATCGGTCTGAAAAATGGATCAGTAATGTGAGAAGGATGAAACCTTCCATTCTGAAAATCTGATCTGGTTCTTCTATGATCATGTGGATCACCAACCAAATCACCGGCAGATCAGAGTGTAGTGGCTACCCATCGAGAAAGAGGAGGAATATCAGGTGAGATATCTTCAGGTTCTTGTGGATCTGGATCTCCCATTCTCTCATCTTCATCATTAGTTGCTAGATCTTCAGGTTTTTGTGGATTTGGATTTAGCATCCCATCATCATCATCTCCATATTCAGATTCTAAATCTGAAATATCATGTGAATATGCATCTACAACTAGCTCATCATCACATCCAAAATCTGAATATCTCATGTAAAGAAGCATGTGAAGCTGATGTCTCATACTCCAAATCTAAACTATCATGTGATGGAGATTCGCTCTCTTGAAGCTCATCATCACTCTAAAACTTTGAATCTGAAAACTCATGTGAAGAAGCAAGTGAAATTGGCTCATCATCACTTCCAAACTCTGAATTTGATGAAGTGGGAACAAAATCAGAAATGTGAACATCATGAAACTACTTCTGAAGTAGCATGTAGATCTTTGATATCTCCCTTGAGCCATCGTAGGTGAGATCATTACCAAAAGAACTAGAATCTGATGATGATGGATCTTCAACAAGATCACTAGTGGATGTAGTAGTGATGGCCCATTTGGCCATAAGAGTTGAACAAATAGGTGCTAGATCTCCAGGTTCTTGTGGATTTGGATCTAGCATACGCACTTCTTCAAGAGTCCTCTTTTTCTCAATCTTCTTAGGTCGATCCTTGCCTTTCAAGCAACCTTTGCAGGTGCCATGAGCAATCTTGCTAATTGGAAGACCTTCAACCATATCTTGAGCTTGCAAGTTTTGCAAATGCTTGTAGTTGAGATGAGATAGTCTACTCTCTTCATGCCAGTATGAGAGTGAAGAGCAGACTCCTTTGAGAGAGGTAAGAGGTGTGAAAACTCATAGAGTTTTGTCTCATGATTTGCAACTCCTTTTGCAATGATTTCCCTTGAAACCATGTGGTGTACCTCAATTTCATTTGGAGAAAAGATCACTCTTTTGGGCTGTCCAATATGAGTCATTTGATACACTGAAAGAACATTAGCTGCAAGAGAAGGAACATAAAGCACATCAGAAAAATAACCATGGTCAAGATAGATTCTTCCAATCCCCTGAGAGGAGACTTCTTAATCATTGCCCAACATGATGGAAGGGCCAACTGAGCTTTCGAAGTTGGAGAAGAGATCTTTGGAGGAAGACATGTGTCTTGATGCTCCTGAATCTATGATGAAGGAAGAATTTGTTGATGCTCTTGCCATGAGGGCATGGCATCTTTCTTTGTCTTCGGATCTAGAAGGTTCAATATCATGATCTTTCTTCCTTGTACATGCAAGTACAGGAAGATTGTTCTTCTCAAGTAATCGAGCCATCAAATCTATAGTCTTCTTCATGCAAGTACTCTCAGGATGAAAACCTCTAAGACAATATGTGCACTTGGATATTTTCTTCTGATAATGCTTGGTCTTCCTTGAGTTCGAAGCCCCATCTGACTGATATGGAGTATCTGTAGGCCTTGTATCATTCGATCTCTTATCAGAAATCTTTTGCTTGTCTTTACCATTCGCCCTTTTGGACTCAGCAGCTATAAGGGCCGAATCCAACTTGGGTTTGATCATTCCCATGGAGATTAACTTCCCTTCCTCTTGAGTAAGAGATTGGATGAAATCATCAAGTGAGGGAAATTTCCATTTTGGAATGAACATCTTAGCTGATTGGAAACTAGAGACAAAAACTGAGATGTTTGGCCCTAACTTTGAGAGAATGGCAAGAATAAGTTGCTTGTCTTCTTTCACTATCTCATATCTTTTCAACTATGATATCAAGATTTTGAACTTGGTGAGGAAGGCATTGATAGACTCTCGAAGCTGTCAGGACTCAAACATATGAGCTCATTCTCCAATTTGTGTCCTTTCATATCATCTTTCTGTCCAAAAAGGGATTCGAGCTTGTCCCAAACATTTTTAGGAGATGTAAGATCGATGACATGGAAGTGAAGATCTTCAGAAATTGAGAGGAGGAGACCAACTGCTTCATCAAGCCTATCCAAGTACTTGGACTTTTCAACTGCACTGAGAGGTTCGACCATCACTCCGTTGAGTATTCGAGTGAAGCTCTTGGATCTCATGAAGAGAGCCATCTTGGATTTCCACTCAACATAGTTGGAAGATGTGAGCTTTAGATCCATTTGAACAGAGAAAATCGAATAGTTGAAGAAGATTCCGAACGGGTGAATAAACCTGCAAAACAAGAGAAGTTTTTGCTGATGGAGAATGCTATCTTTTGAACATTGAGCACATAGACTAAGTCCTTCACACCTGGCTAGACCTCACTGAATTTCTCCAATGAATTCAAGTAATAGCACCAGGATTTGCTGTGGAAACTTAGAGGCTTCTGGTGCTCAAGTGAAAGATAGTTGCTCAAAGAAATGCTGCAACTGCTGCAATTCAAATAGTTGCTGACTGCTTTGATACCATGTGATAATCTGCAAGGGATCTAGAAACTGTAACAATCTCACAATCAAACTCTCAAGAATGTTGCAAAGAAGAAGAGAAGCATGCACTCAATAATCACTCATAAACACATAATAATGAACAATGACAATATCATACAATGAATAATGAATGTAAAGAATGTGATACAATAATCAATGATGAGGCATCATATAGGATTCGAATTAGCCAAGTAGGGCATTCGAATCTGAGCTCAAAGTCTAGCTTGGATAACTATGGAGACATCATCCAGTCAGTAGCATCAGTAAAAAACGGTAAGAGCCAGTTAAGTGTGTCCAACTGAGTTTAACATAACCATCTAGGCATAAATAAGGGAATGGAGACTCCAAGGGCGGCGCATGAGGCTGTCTAGCTCAAAGTCTAGCTTGGATAACAATGGAGGCATCATCCAATCAATAATATCAGTCATAAATGGTAATAGTCAGTCAAGTGTGTCTAATTGAGTCTAACAGAACCACCTAGGCATAAATTAGGGAATGGAGACTCCAAGGGGGGAGCATGAGGCTGTCAAATAGTTAAGTGGAATTCCAGAACTAGCTTAACTAGAAGCTACAAGTAGTCAGCATGAGCAATCAATGGAAGAACTACTCAATCGATGTACTAACTGAATGATAACTCCCGGTAGGTGAGATAAGGTGCCCTAACTGAGTGATAACTGGTGGTAGGTGAGTAAAGGCGCCCAAGGGGGGCACATGAGGCTGTCTAAGGGGGGCGCATGAGGCTGTCTAGCTCAAAGTCTAGCTTGGATAACAATGGAGGCATCATCCAGTCAATAGTATCAGTAATAAATGGTAATAGTCAGTCAAGTGTGTCTAACAAAACCATCTAGGCATAAATCAGGGAATGGAGACTCCAAGGGGGGTGCATGAGGCTGTCAAATAGTTAAGTGGAACTCTAGAACTAGCTTAACTAGAAGCTACAAGCATTCAGCATGAGTAATCAATGGAAGAACTACTCAATCGATGTACTAACTGAATGATAAATCCCGGTAGGTGAGATAAGGCGCCCTAACTGAGTGATAACTGGTGGTAGGTGAGTAAAGGCGCCCAAACTGGCTGTGGTAGGTGGGAAAGGCGCACTTGCCAAGCAGAAAAGTCAAGGAGGGCGCATTAGGTAGGTAGGAGGCCAAATGGGGGCTGTAGACAAGCTCTGGAGAGCTAGAAGCAAGCTCTAGGTGCTGGGGAGACCACCATGATGATGACTGGATGCATGCAGTGGCATGCAAAGCATGCAACATGCAAATTTGCATGCAGGCATGCAAAGCATGCAATATGCAAATTTGCATGCAGGCATGCAAAATATAAAAATGATGGTGTGAATATTCCAACACATCTAGTGCACCCTCATATCTTCAATCACTTGCAATCTGAGAAGCACAACACGATGAGTATAGGCGGTTGGTAGAAATTTTCTATTTAATGTGCAACTGGTATCTAATTAGGGCAAATAATGTAATTGAATTTAATGGTCATTAGCATTTTTTGAAATCTATCTTTAAAATTTGTTGAATAGAACATGACCTCACTGCAATAGTCGCCAAATGCAATAATGCAAATAGTTTTTGGAATTTGTCTCCATCTCCCTTACATTCTTTGTGGTTTTAGAATTGTGGATGCTTTTGCTTTTGTCATGTGAATCTAGGAGCTTCCTCGACAATCCTTCCACCATTTCCATATCATTTTTCACATCTCCAACTTCCTCAAAGAATTGGCTTGAACTTTCTTTTGTGTGAATGCCTCTTGTCGTTATCAACTAAATTGGTGTCGATGTTTAGTCATGTGTTCCATTTGATGCCTACATAGGTATGAAGCTATTACGTTTTTAACGATATATTTTAGTTGAACAATGCATAACTCTATTGGTCAGTTGCCTTAGGCAATAAGTTTTTGGATAACAATTTGATAAATAGTCACATAATTAGGTTTGGAAGCCTTTTTTGGTAGAAAGTTCTACTAGAATGCATGGATTATAGATTTGCTTTGTCTTTGTAATGAGCAGACATGTTTCTCACTAGCCATGACAGTGAAAGTTGTGAACTGAATGGAACTTGTAATTGTCTCATATACATTGATTAAACTTGCTAGGGAAAGCTCTTTTTGAATATTTTCAAGTATTACTCAAGGGATTTTAGATGCTTTCTGCAACATATTGTAACTTGTATTTGAGTAGAATGTATTGGAGCTTATAGTTTGAAGAAGTGTAGAGACTATAGGCCTGCACATTGCATTTACAAAGACTGTATTGAGTTCGATGTTGGAGAGACTGTATTGTAGACTGTCCTGAAGACCCTTGTAGTGATTGCCATGTTGTAGATTACTTGTCAAAAATGCATTCCCTAGTTTCTGTTGTTGAAATTGTGCTTAGCGACAAAGACAACTACCTAGAGTGGTCAAGATATCAAGCATACCCTCATCTTCAATGACACGTGGGACGACATTTGTGAAGGACATTGTTGATGGAGCAGATGGTGCTACAGTTACTACACCTAAATGACCTACAACAAACAAAGAGCTTGCTATATGGAAGATCAAAGACAAGAAGGCATATGCATTGATTGCTACTAGAGTAAGTGAAGAGGTGAGTCAACATATCTCATCTGCGAAATCTTCTTATGATGCTTTGAAAAAGTAAAAGGATTTGTACAACTCACATTCATAATTGGAGCTAATTCATTTACTGTTGATGCTCTTCAACCTAGAGGTGAAGGACAATGATCCCATGACTGTAGCATCTGAGATTAAAGCAATCATGCATGACATTAATGTTGCTATTGTGAAGTTAGACCTTTCTCTTCTTGTCTTCATCAAGTTCCTCTACCCCTCATATTCACACTATCTTGAATCACATCAAGCTAGTGGTAATTCACCTCACTTTTGACACTCTGGTGGAGAAGATTACAGAAAGAGAGTATCCTTTGGAAATAAGACAATTCAACCCACCAGAGAGACTTTGTATCTTGCCCAGAAAGGGAAGAATAAATCAAATGATTATTCTAAAGGAGAAAGTAGCATGAAAGGATGTGGAATAAATAATTTTAGAGGTAGGGGGGAAAACAATAACAATAAGAGACTCGATCTTCACTATGGCCGCTGTGGCAAGAATGGATATGATGCAAAACATTGTTGGGCTCCATGGTAGATGATGAAGAGAAGCATAACTAGAAGAAATAAGACAAAGGTAATGCTCATGAGTATAGTAAAGCTCTTGCATCTTCTCATTTTTTTGTTGCACATTATAATTTTGGAATAAATGAAGTTTTGTTCAACACTTCATTTGCATCTTGGAGAGATACTTGGCTGCTTGACACTGGTGCAACTTGCTACATGACATTTATAAAAGATTTCTTTGAAGAATTGAATGATGATGTAGATGGTATAATGTGCTTTGTTGATAAGTTCAACCTCAAACCCAAGGGAATTGACACCATCAGGCTCAAATTGCCTAGAATCCATGACTTTTTGTTGCATAATGTTCTCTATCTTCCAGAATTGCAGAGAAACTTGTTGTCCCTTATACCCATTCGACAACAAGGTCATTCCATCGACATGTTCGATGGGATAGTTAAGATAAGGAGAACCTCTAACAACCAAGTCATCATGACCGAATATGAAGATGAAAAACTATTGAAGCTGAAATAAACATTTGCAAGATTTGAGAATTTTTCCTGCCTCTCTCATCATGAATAAGGTACATTATTTTCTAGTCTTTACAACATGCTCTATATGGACACATTGGTCTCATAATGTTGAAAAAGTTGGTTTTTTTGGTTTGGCCACCATTCCAAAGAAGTTGAAACAATGTGATGCTTGTATTCTTGGCTATAACATATTATACAACTCAACGAGAACTCTCGAGAGTTCTCGTTTTTTTTATAAGTTGCATCGTATTGGCTATTTTTACCCTTGAATCAAAAAATGGTGCTACTGGTAGCACCCTTTTTTTTCGGGACTAAAATTACAATTTTTTGGAAACCTTGACCATTGTCTTTACAATCAAAACCCTAAATAAACCCCCAAATCAAAAAGTGGTGCTATCAAACCGTAGCACCTTTTTTTTGGAGTTAAAATTACGATTTTTTGGAAACCTTAATCGATGTTGGTACTATCAAAACTCAAAATCATCCTCCGAAGTGAAACATGGTGCTACCAGTGGCACCCCTTGTTTCTACCAAGTTACAATTGTATTCGTTTTGAGACCATGCATAGCATACACTTTTTTCTTTTCTTTTAAATAACTTTACAAAATAAGAGATTCCAATTTTAATTAAAAAAATAAAAAATTAGATGAATGTGACAAAAATATTTAAAATAAAAAGAAATTTAAATAATTAAATTGTGCAAATTTTTAAAATAAATTTGAAACTTAAAAAAGAGCAAAAAGTCAATTGCTTAAAAAAAAAAAAAAATTATTATAAAATAAAAAAGTTAAAAAAAATGTTTTTTATTTATTTTATTTCATTTTTTTTAAAATCTAAAAATTAAAAAAAAACTAAATAAAAAAAACTAAAATTAAAAAATAAAATTAAACAAAACTTAAAAACATTTAATAAAATAAAATAATTTAAAAGATAAAAATTAAAATTAAAAAAAAAACACAAACCTTAACCTTAAACTAACCCACCACGCGCTCCTCTCCGCTAAACTAAACTAATATATAATAAATAAATAAAATTATTATTTTTTAAATAAAAATAAAAACATTTTAAAAATAAAATAACATTTAAAAAAATGTAAAAAAATTAAATAAATAAAAACTTAAACCTGACCTAACCCACCCATGCGCTCCCCTCCATTTAGGCCATACCCCATCCCTCCCCCGTACCCCCCGTCGCCACCCTCCCCTCATCCATGCCCTCTCCGTGCGACCCCCTCTCCCCCCTCCACTTTGCCCTCATGTTGTCCTCATGCACCCCCACACAACCTGAGTCTCGATTCTGGAATCGCCCTCACGTGCCCCCACACGGTCGGAGTCTTGATTCTGATTCTATAATTGAGATTCAGGCTGTATGGGTGCGCTTGAGGGTGGGGCAGGTTGAGGGAAGGGGGGAGAGGGGGCCACACGGACGAGAGTGGGAGTGGGATGGGGTGTGGGGGGAGGGGAGGGAATGGGCGGGGGAGTGGGGGAGGGGAGGGGAGAGGGGGGAGGTGACAGGGGGGAGGGTGTGGTGGAGTGATGGGGGATGGGATGAGCGGAGGGGAGCGTGTGGGTGGGTTAGGTTAGGTTTAGGTGTTTTTTTTTTTAATTTGATTTTTTAAATACTATTTATTTTTATATTTTAATTTTTTTGTGGGTGTATTTATTATATACACTGATTTAGTATTTTCATATTTTTTCAATTGTTTTAAATTTTTTCTTTATATTAATGTTTTTTTTTTTTTTTTAAATTCTGTATTTATTATTAAATTTGTTTAATGATTTTTTCTAAACTTTTGGTTTTATTTAAAAAAATTAATTTTTTTAATGTATATTTTATTTTTGAACATTTGTTTTTTTAATATATATATTTTAAATTATTTGTGTATTTGTTTTTTAATTTATTTAAAAAATTTGCAAATTTTAATTTTTTAAATGCATTATTTTTTTCAATTCGTATTTTCGAATCCATTTCATTTGTTTATTTTTTTAAAATAAAATTATATTTTTAAATTAAAATTAGGATTTTTTAAAAGTTATTTAAAAGGAAAAACAAAATTAAATATTTTTCTTACTCCATGCATGGTTTTGAAATGAATGCAATTGTGATTCGACGAAAAAAAGAGTGCCGTCGATAGCACCACTTTTTGATTCAGGGGTTGATTTAGGGCTTTGATTGCACAGACACTGATTGGGGTTTTAAAAAGTCATAATTTTAGCCCTGAAAAAGAAACGTTGCTACTGGTAGCACCACTTTTCGATTCAGGGGTTTATTTTTTGGAAACCTTGACCATTGTCTATACAATCAAAACCCTAAATAAACCCCCAAATCAAAAAGTGGTGCTATCAGACCGTAGCACCTTTTTTTTGGAGTTAAAATTACGATTTTTTGGAAACCTCGATCGATGTTGGTACTATCAAAACCCAAAATCATCCTCCGAAGTGAAACATGGTGCTACCAATGGCATCCCTTATTTCTATCAAGTTACAATTGTATTCGTTTTGAGACCATGCATAGCATACACTTTTTTTTCTTCTTTTAAATAACTTTACAAAATAAGAGATTCCAATTTTAATTAAAAAAATAAAAAATTAGATGAATGTGACAAAAATATTTAAAATAAAAAGAAATTTAAATAATTAAATTGTGCAAATTTTTAAAATAAATTTGAAACTAAAAAGAGAGCAAAAAGCCAAATACTTAAAAAATAAAATATTATTATAAAATAAAAAATAAAAAAAATTGATTTTTATTTATTTTATTTCATTTTTTTTAAATCTAAAAATTAAAAAAAAACTAAATAAAAAAATTAAACAAAACTTAAAAACATTTAATAAAATAAAATAATTTAAAAGATAAGAATTAAAAAAAAAAAAATCCTTAACCTTAAACTAACCCACCACGCGCTCCTCTCCGCTAAACTAAACTAATATATAATAAATAAATAAAATTATTATTTTTTAAATAAAAATAAAAACATTTTAAAAATAAAATAACATTTTAAAAAACGTAAAAAAATTAAATAAATAAAAACTTAAACCTGACCTAACCCACCCATGCGCTCCCCTCCATTTAGGCCATACCCCATCCCTCCCCCGTGCCCCCCGTCGCCTCCCTCCCCTCATCCATGCCCTCTCCGTGCGACCCCCTCTCCCCCCCTCCACTTTGCCCTCATGTTGCCCTCATGCACCCCCACACAACCTGAGTCTTGATGCTGGAATCGCCCTCACGTGCCCCCACACGGTCGGAGTCTTGATTATGATTCTAGAATTGAGATTTAGGCTGTATGGGTGCGCTTGAGGGTGGGGCAGGTTGAGGGAAGGGGGGAGAGGGGTCCACACGGACGAGAGTGGGAGTGGGAGGGGGCGTGGGGGGAGGGGAGGGAATGGGCAGGGGAGTGGGGAAGGGGAAGGGAGGGGGGAGGTGGCATGGGGGAGAGGAGAGAAGTGACAGGGGGGAGGGTGTGGTGGAGTGATGGGGGATGGGATGAGCGGAGGGGAGCGTGTGGGTGGGTTAGGTTAGGTTTAGGTGTTTTTTTTTTTAATTTGATTTTTTAAATACTATTTATTTTTATATTTTAATTTTTTTGTGGGTGTATTTATTATATATACTGATTTAGTATTTTCATATTTTTTCAATTGTTTTAAATTTTTTCTTATATTAATGTTTTTTTCTTTTAAATTCTGCAGTTATTATTAAATTTGTTTAATGATTTTTTTTAAACTTTTGGTTTTATTTTAAAAAAATTAATTTTTTTAATGTATATTTTATTTTTGAACATTTGTTTTTTTAATATATATATTTTAAATTATTTGTGTATTTGTTTTTTAATTTATTTAAAAAATTTGCAAATTTTAATTTTTTAAATGCATTATTTTTTTCAATTCGTATTTTCGAATCCATTTCATTTGCTTATTTATTTTTAAATAAAATTATATTTTTAAATTAAAATTAGGATTTTTTAAAAGTTATTTAAAAGGAAAAATAAAATTAAATATTTTTCTTACTCCATGCATGGTTTTGAAATGAATGCAATTGTGACTCGACTAAAAAAAGAGTGCCACCGATAGCGCCATTTTTTTTTATTCAGGGGTTGATTTAGGGCTTTGATTACACAGACATTGATTGGGGTTTTAAAAAGTCATAATTTTAGCCCTGAAAAAGAAACGTTGCTACTGGCAGCACCACTTTTCGATTCAGGGGTTTATTTAGGGTTTTGATTGCATCAACACTGGTTGAGGTTTCCAAAACGTCACAATTTTAGCCCCCCCCAAATGGTGTTATCGGTATCACCGCTTTTCGATTCGGGGGTTCCTTCTATGTTTTTGATGCACAAATATGATTTTTTATGGCAAGAGTTCTCGTTTTGAGTATAAAGTTCGCGTCAAGTTGTATGATGTGTTATAGTAAGAAACCTTTCCATAATCCAGAGCATGTAGAAAACTAGAGTTGATACACTCTAACTTGTGTCACCCCATTCCTGTTGCTTCTACAAATGGTAATAAATATCTCATGAATTTTGTTGATGATTACACCACGATGTATTGGATCTATTTACTAAAGCAACAATAATTTTATTGTATGGATTAAACATGAAGCACAATCTCACATTGAGACTCTTCATACTGATAATGTAAATGAATATACCTTTAATGATTTTGAAAACTATATTCGTCAACACGGGATTATGCATCAAACAATTGTTCCATGTAATCCTTAGCAGAATGGTGTAGTAGAAAGAATGAACAAGGCACTCTTGAATATGGTACGCTCCATGCTATTTTTCAAGAATGTGTAATTGATGTTTTGGGGTGATGTAGTTTTATGTGTAGTTTATTTGAGAAACATAAGTCCAACTCGTGCTCTTGGAAGAAGACTCCATATGAAATGTGGTATGTTTGCATTCTTTCAGTGAGGCATCTCAGGGTTTTTGGTTCCACTTGCTATGTCGTTCCAAAGGAACACAAAAATAAGCTTGGAGTTATTCCTTAGGCTTGACAATACATTGAGGGGAAAGTGCATCTTCTTGGCGTACTCAAACACCGCCAAGGCATATTGTCTTTATGATGAGGTAAGCAAAAAGTTTATACTTTCTAGAGATGTCATTTTTCTTGAAATCAATAAAAAATGATAAGCCTATTGAGAGGCAACTTGATTGCCTTGATAAATTTACCCATGTAAAGACATTTCATGAAGTTGACAATGAGATTCCACATCTTGAAAGAGCATCCCTATCTTGGATCGATCCTTGGAATATCCTTTTGCAACACCATCTCACCCTCATCAAGAAATTCCTGCCACTTCACTAGGATAAGAGGTTCAATTGGATGATGTGATTGAGAGGATTGGAAGATTGAATCTTTAAGAGAATGAAACACCACTAGCTGAGAAACCTTGACCTTCATAGAGAGTTCCAAAGTGGATCACAAAGACACTTGAAAGTGTTCATCCCGATGAAGTAAAAAAGACAAGAACCAAAAGTTCAACAAGACAAGAAGATGAAGGAGATGTAGATAATTCAAGTTCAGGTGATGTAGAAGATATGGATGTTTCATATGGTTGTGAATTGAATTTATCTGCTAACCTTGAACCAACTTCTTTTGAAGAAGCTGTTGCTCATGATAAGTGGAAAGAAGCCATGCAAAATGAATAAGATGCTGTCGTCAAGAATGGTACATGGAAGTTGGTGGACCCTCCATTTGGAACCAAACCAATTCACTGCAAGTGGGTCTACAAGAACAAAAACAAATCCGATGGCTCACTTGAAAAGCATAAGACAAGGCTTGTTGCTATTGGACACAATGATCACACTGAGAGGGGGGGGGGGTGAATCAATGTGTAGGAAATTAACCCCTTTTTCACTTCTACAAGTCAAGCATAGTCTATCAATGCATTATGCTACAAGTACATCATTGCATCACTATCAAACAGTCATAAGCATGTCATCAACATAAATCAGTAAATCATAGAAGTAGACACATCATAGGAGAAACTATAGAATTGTATGAAAGCTTTATTTATGTTTTGATATGATTTACAATGGAAGACACCAATCTTCGTGATTATATCAACATCGACTGACAAGAAGAGTACCAACTCTTAATCCAATACCCAGCTTGGTCTTCTCAGATCTAACTGAGAAAGTGTTGAGGAATCCAATCCCCAAGGTTGCAAGGCTTTATAAAACACTTCTATCACAGTTTGCTGCCTCTGTCAAATCAACTTCTATAACCCGCTGTTGCTATCACATCCACAGATCAATCAACTACTGCTTATTGTCAACCTACTCAACTTGTCACTATCATACTACTGTCACAAACATATCAAGTCATCAAGAGGCTTGCCCAAGCATCAATGTTGCTCATGTTTTCAAAGGCTTTGCACATGCACTCCTTATAACAAGCAGTCTAAGGTCTGTCTACATATCCAAGAAATTTGCCCATTGCAATGATGCTCATGTCATCTCAAGCCAAGTCTTCAAGTAAAATTTTCGCAACACATAAAGGGAATGGTTTGCTCATATTAATACCATCAAGGAAGCTACTTGTACCAAGACTTCAATGACTTGAACTTATAAGACAACAAATATTCTGCGTTTATGAACAAGTTCTATTTCACTCAGTGTTGCGAATTGATGGTCAAATCAAGTTGTTATTGTCAAATCTAATTGTCATTTCCAATCAATGTCACCGTCATCACAAATCACTGTCAAGTCAAACGCTGAATAGATCCATCTTAGATCCAAACGAGTGATAGTCTCTAATGAAATAAATCCAACATAGATCCATCTTAAACTAAGATTTATCAAAAATTGAAAGGGATCAAATTTCTTGAAATGTAAAATTTTAATCATTTAATTTCATGTTATGTATATATACTTCAACAAATTTGATCTCTTTGTATATATAATATATTTGAATTTAAAATAAACATTTACTTAATAAATTCAAGTTTAAAATGGATTTAAGCTTTTTATTTTGATTTTTTATAACATATTTTATATAACAACATATCTTCTTGAGCAATAATTTCCAACATTTAATAAATAAATAATCTCCTCTAACATACTATAATTTTCCATTTATATGAAACAATCTCTAATTAACTATAATTTTCCATTTATGTGAAACAATCTCTATAATTATTTATGTGAAAAGATCTCTATAAAATTTCCATTTCCAACATTTAATCAATAAACAATCTACTCTAACATACTATAATTTTCCATTTATGTGAAACCATCTCTATAATTTTTCCATTTATGTGAAACCATCTTAAAACATAGACATATTAAACATTTCGAGTTAATCTATTCAAAATGGAGATAGTACAACTACAATTATAAACGTAATAATCTCTAACAAACTTAACGCACTTAAAAGAAATTCCAATGTGTAATGAAAATAAAAAATTACAATAACTTTTTGGAAGTTAAAATTACTAAACATAATAAATATAACAAGTGATCTCTTCTAATACATATGATCATTTTCAATGTATCAAAATATTAATAAAATCAAAAAATATTCATGTGATATAAAGAATGTCAAACCTAAAATATAAAGTAAAAACAATCACACATAATAATTGATCGTATGATAAATGAGTGATATGTTCTAATCGATTAGATTATCTTCACGTTATAATATATATATGCATACACGATTAGATTACTTCACTTTCTAATTAATATCTATATATATACACACACGATTAGATTATCTTCACTTTCTAATATATATTCACTTTTTAATATATATATAAAAGAAGTTGTATTAATATAAAACTAAGAATGTACAATAATAGTTATAGTCGATATAAGTTTGGATTAAAAAAAAAAACAAAAAAAAACGTGGTTTGGAGTTGAAAATCACTCATATAGCTTATCTGTCTTCATAGTTCAGAGTTTTTACAAAAATAAAAATAACTAAAAAACTCAGAATTTTTACCCTGGCATTATAGGCCCAAAGATTGAACTAGTATACAGTAGACCTTTAAACAAAAAACGAACAAGCTACACGGTTTTCTACCCAATTGAAGCATCATTCTTTTGCTCCTCCTTGGGATTGCTTGCGTGAATAGGTTCCATGGGAACGGTGATGGGTGCTCTGATTGAGTGTTCTTCCAAGATGGGGCCTTGAGTGAAGATATTCGACATAAGTTGCTACGTACGTGCCCAATGTTCCATGCAGAAGTGCAAATCTGTGATGTCTTTTCTCATCTCGAAAATTAACTGAATTTCTTCTTCTTTCAAGTGTCTACAACTGCTTCCCTCACACTCTGGGCAAACCCAATTTTGATGGGGGTGGGGAGCCCCGGGAAGGCTTCTCGGCTCCTCAAAACTGAAACATACAGAGTAATTGAGTTGATGAATTTCCTGCCAATCAGGAAAGGTGACTAGCTTTGCAGGATCAAAGTGAGTGGGCATTGCTATTTTGTCCCAAACGACTTGACATCTCCACAGATTTGGGTTCTCTTCCACTAGCAAAGTGTTTCCCATCAACCTCTGCTCCATTTGCGACCCCGTGTGCTCAGTCTGCTTGATGCTCCCTTCTTCTTGACATTGCCCTTGCTTGCCAGCTTCCTCATCCTTCTGCTCTGTTGACAACATAACCAATTCCATGGAGGAATTCTGCCCCTTGTCATTATCATCCTAGATATCCTCACTACCCGATTTCTCCTCTAGAGGATTCTCCTTATTTCCACAATGCTCTCTTCCCCTGTTAGGATCCCATGCTCCCCACTGGGGCCTTCCTCTTTCTTTGTAATGCTGCATTCCCACAGTGAGAATGCACTCAAAGTATTGAGGAGGGGGCATAATCAATTTGCTGATCTGCAAATGGAGCCAAATGTGACACTCACCCTTCACCAGGATTTCCATAAACGGGTGCAAGCCTTTGAGCTTGTGCTCCTATGGCATAATAATGGAGCTTTGAACCATAGTAACATCCAACTTGAATGCACGAGCCATTTGAACCATAATCCAAATCTCTCCCACACATAGGGTACAATGGATTTGTCGATTGAGTGAGGTGAGGGTACTCCCCTCTTCAAATGTTCCCATCTCCTTGTATCCAATGCAACACCGTGTGGGAAGGAGGCTCCATGGCTTTTGCCCCATCTTGTCCACGACTTTTGACACTATAGCACCCCACTTGGGGTTTTATAAAAAATATTAATAAAAAAGTATTTACATCAAAATAAGTATTTATATGATATAAACATTTTCAAAACATATAAATATAAAAGGTTCTAATTAATAAAATTTGGAGTGAATAAATATATTTATTTTATAATAATATGATCAAAGTGGAAATGATGATGATGATGGTAGTTATTAATGTCCATTGAGACCAATTTTGATTTATAGAACCTTAAAAAGATAAGGAGTCACTTGGGTTTTCTTTAAAATTTTATTTTTATTCTCAAAAAAATTAAGAGAAACATTTCTAAATCATCATAGTTGTAATGAGTTAAATGGCTAGGAAGGTCATTATTGTAACAAATATTTTGAAATTGTGCTTTAATGTGAGTGTACGCAAGACATCCTATCAGAAAGTGATATTCATCTTCAACCCTCTCCATGTCACAAAGATGATAAATTCTTTCATCCCATGGCGTTTTAGGAATTGTCCAACGCCTTGTTTCATTGTAGAGCTCGTGAAAGTTTGTTCTTATTTTAGCAATGCTGATTTTCTTTTTTATGCAAGTTAAAACATATAGATATTTTTGGTCTTCTAGATTAAGGTTGATCACCTCCTTATAATATCTTAATTTTCTCTTATCCTTTAACTCTTTATTGCACCACATATTTTCCTTAAATTAAGATGTAATAATACTTTTAATATTATTACAATTCCGCAGAGTGACCTCTTACTCGACTTCCCAATGATTTAGCCAACACTTGGCATCTTTATGCTAGTTTCGTTTAAGTTGTTGGTGGTTTTGACTAGAGTATGAAGCAATCTTAGGAAGCCTCTTGTCTTCCATGTTGTTTATCTTGTTCTTGTTCATTAGGTACCTAGTCACATCCATGCTCTCAATTGGGGAGACTCACTTCTATGATGTGGATAGGATAGGGTGTATTGCCTTTAATTTAAGATTATACATTATAAAAAGCTTTTGGATTTGCTCTATATTTCTCCATGATTCTCTAAAGATGCCACAGGCCCAAACTTCACATCCATATAAGATAACAAGAGTGACGAGAGTCTCAAAGAGGAGTTTCTTCCTATCCCAAAGCTCAAGGTATGCTAATTTGCTACTGTTTTCGAGTCCATAATAATATTTCCACCCTCCATTAATATGTTTTTCAATGTTATAATTCCAATTAAGCTTATAATGAAGATTAATTCCAAAATATTTGTATGAAGTCACTTCCTCCAAGTTGTTGTCACTTAAAATGATCTAAGTGACGATGTATCAAAGAGGAATTTCTTCCTATCCCAAAGCCACAGGTATGATAATTTATACTGTTTTCAAGTCCATAATAAGCTTTACACTTTCCATTAATCACTTTCTCAATACTATAGTTCCAATTAAGCTTATGATGGAGATCAATTCCGAGCTATTTGTATGAAAACACTTACTCCAAATTGTTGTTGTTACTTAAAAAATGATCCACCTTGATAGGATGAAAAAATCTAACCATGTGTAATAAGAAAGTCCGAAGACTGTTCCCATCCTTGTCGAGGGAGATGCCAACCATCTCTCCTTTATATGAACACAACCATCTCTCCTTCAACGAATACAAGTACAACTATGAACATAATAAATGAATGATATTCACTTCAAATCTCCAACTTATGTGGAAAACAAAGTTTATCTAACTAATTTTGTGAAATAAAAGATACAAATTATTCTCTTAAATATAAAGAATACCACTTATCAACTTAATAAATAAATGATTCTCTTTAACATTTTTAGCAGCAAAAAAACTGTACTCTTGTTATTCATAGGGAATAAAAAAGTACATAATCAGTTAGATCAGTCTCAAATAAGTTATATAGATCCCAAATCATCAAACCCCTAACAAAAAAAATCAGCCACATCATAGCTAAAAGTTCAAATAGCATAAACCAGGCTTACGAACACAACAAACAAAGAAGATATGACAAAGGAAACATGTCCTCCCAACTACCCTACAAAATAATTTATGGAACCTCTCTGTTCCAAAGTATTTTCAACAAATTCTTCCCAAAAGAGAAAGCCTACATCTCCTTCAAGGGCCTCTTTCAACAGAAAATCTTCTTCCACGTTCAACTCACGGTAGATATGTTCAATACTGATGGCAGTAAAGGAAGATAAAAAGAGTTTTGTTCTCCAACAACAATTTTGTAGCGCAATCACCTGTAAGTTGTAAAAGGTTATTTTCCCAATTGATGATAACCATGGAAATCCCCATATATTTTTAAGGAGTCAATATCGAAAGTAGAGGCCAACCTAGAAAGACACCACAAAGCCATCAACTTTTCCTTTGTGTTGGATCTTGACTCACGATTCATTTTGAATCTGAAAAAGTGGTCCTTATTGATTCTCAAAACCATACCCGCTGCACATATCTCTCCTCGAGTAGCCCCATCAAAGTATCATGTTGCATCCAATGAAATAGGCAGTGACACAACCTGTCTGGTTCTCTTGACTTTGACCTCAACCGCATAATATTCCTTATAAAGTCCCAATATCCACAAACAACCGACATATGAATTTAGATGTTTCCCTTCAAATATAGAAAAATCCCCGGTCTTCCATATCTCCCAGGATATGAAACCTGGCAGCGTACTATGCTCAAAGCAATTATTATACCAAACAAGAAAAAAATGTTCAAAAGTTTGACTTCCCAATACCTGAGAAATGTTTAGTGTATTACAGACAATCTTCCAAATAAGCACCGAAAATTTGCAATTTACAAAAATGTGGTCAACTAATTCAACATCACTTCTGCACAAAGCACAGATATTTGGACCAATCCAACCCCTATGCATTAAATTATCCCATGTCTTCAAGCATTTTTCAAAGGATATCCATAAAAACATTTGATTTTCAAAGGAATGTGCCATTTCCACAATTTTTTGTACCACCATTTAGGCACAATGTATGATCCTTCCTAAGCAATCACAGAATATGTAGACTTTGCAGAAATATGTCTAGTAGCAACATTAAAGGACTAAAGAAGCTCATCTTAATTTGTTTTCAGCCTGCTGTCTGTAGCATTGAGGAAAAACATATATTTGTCCCATTCCTCAGCCCATCTACTTCCCAACCCAAGATATATGGTAGATAGCCAATAGGAATCAGATGTATGATGCCATGAAGGATGCTTTATGTGGGCCAGGGTGATAAAAACCAATTCTGAAAGATGTTCCAATATATAAGGAGACAACCCATATTTATCCTCCAACCCAATAATAGGGTCAATCCCAACCAGAATGTTTGAGCCCGTACTAACCTTCAAGCTTAATCCTTTTCCCATCCACGAATAAGCTTTAATGAACCCTGAACAAAATTTTGATACATTCCTTCTGTTTTAACTGGATTCCTAATCCATTTCAAGATGTTACCTTTGATATATTTTCCATGGAGGAATTCACTCCACAACCCCTTTCCAAAAATCCCTCTCCATAAACTCTTCAAACCTCAAAGGAGTGCTAAACCAATAGATATTTTTAATATCCCATCCACCCTAACATTTTGTCTTGGACAAACTTTCCCAGCTTGCAAGATGTAATTTACCCCCATCCACATTTCCTAACCAAAGAAAATTGAACATCAACTAGTGAATCATCTTGAGAATAGTCTGAGGAACTTGTGCTAGAGAAAACCAATAGACTCGAATACCAACAATAACTACTTTCAGTAGAGTCAACCTGCCACCTGAAGATAGCAACATGAAAGACCAATGCCCAATTCTTTTTTTCAAAACTTTCAACCAGCCAATACCAGTCTTTTATCCTATAACCATTTTAAGAAGTATCCTAGATACTTGAAACCCTCCACCATATTGGAAACTTGACAGGGAAGAAAAATTAAGATATCATCCAGGATGTTCCTATCAACCTTGTGGTCGATAAAACAAGATTTAGTGATGCAAAATTCCATCCTTGAAGCTGCACAAAACATGTTGATAATCTTAGCATAACGCTTCCACTAAACCAAATCTAAACAATATCACATCATCTACAAATAATAAATGTGTGATGAAGACAAAAGATGATATTTTGATTCCTTTTAGTTTTCCTTCATCCTTGGCTTTGTTAATCATGCGACTCATGCATTCTATAACCAAAAGAAACATTAAGGGAGATAAGCGACACCCCTACCCGAGGCCCCTAGAACTTTTGAAAAAACAGGAAGGAGAACCATTAATAAGTACATAGAAATGTGCTGAAGTAATACTAGAAATTATCCAATTAGTTACCATAACATGAATATCAATTTGTATGAGTAAAAACCACAAACAAACCCAATCTACATGATCATAGGCCTTCACTAGGACTATTTCCAACATCAAGGAATCAACGTCTTCAGTTTTAATAGAGTGTAAACTTTCTTGTGTCACCCCAATCGCATCCAAAATCTATCTATCAACTAGGAACCCAAACTGTTCTTTAGTCCTTAACTTGGAAAGAATAGGTTTGATCATGTTGGAAATGATTTTTGTGATAACTTTATAGACCCAGTTACACAAGGCAATTGGTCTAAAGTCATTAAAGGTTTATTACACTTAGGAATAAGGGCAATAAAAGTTGAATTAAGAACTCAGAGACAACCTTCCAGCCACTATTGTTCAACCATGGAAAGAAGGTCCTTCTCCATCATGTCAAAAAAGTGTACTAATAGTTCCAATGTACACCCATCCAGACCATGATTCTTGTCCTTTGAAAAACATACCAATTTTTATTAAAAAAATTAATTATATATATATATATATATATATATAATAAAACAATTTGAAATATTTATTTATTTAATTTTTATTGTTAATAACGTGTTATAAGTATAATAAATATATAACCCTCTTTATGGGAATGATGAAAGTAAAGTTAATCTTACTGATTTTATGAATGTGATAAAGTTATAAATGAGTGATCTCATTTTATATCTTACCATCATAAATTTCAATTTATTTTGAAATATATAAATATACAGAAACATATACTCACTCTCAATACATGCAAATATTTAGGTATGCAATTAATTAAATTATGGAAAGTGGAGATTGTAACAATTATGAATGGAATAATTGAATGATCTTTTCTCACAAACTCTAAAAAAATCTTTAAATAACAAGAAAAAATAAACTTAATTTTATTAAAATTTTCAAATATCATAGGAAGTAAAATTTTATAAAATAAAAAAAATCGATAATTTTTTTTGATGTAAAAACTGAGATACATAAAAGTCCATTAAATTTTCACACCTTATCATACAAAACGTGAAGACTGATGGTGGCACATGAAAGACAGGTGAAGTCCTTGGGTGCCTTTTCCACTCCTTTTCCATAATGCGATTAATTCACTTAAGTATATAACCATCATTAAATGCCACCTCTCTTTTTTCCATGCACGAGATGCATGCAATTTTGGGATTAATAATTGATGTTTTAAGATTAAATTATAAAATATTTTTAGATTTTTAATCATAATATAAATAATATCCATTTAAAATAATTAGAATAAAATAATAATCTAGTAAAAAATTATATTATATATTTAATATTAAAATTTACCTCTCACAATGACTCTTAAAAAACAATACACATCTTTATCAATAAGACACCATATTGAATATATATTTTTTTTAAATATTATTATTAAGATGAGAGAATCATCTTGATCAACAACACATATAATATTGAATATTATCATAATTATTTTTAAATATTATTATTAAGATGACAATTATTTTTACCTAAATGAATTATTTGAATGTGATGTTTTCTTATTTTCATTATTAATTATTTTATATTGAAAATTTAGTTTAGTTTTATTATTATTATTATTTTAAAATAATAATAATAATAACAACCATTATAACAACAATTTAGTTAAATTATATATGTGGTTAAATTACAATAATAATTTGGCCAATTTAAATTAGAAATTAGAGTATAGCATGGTGATTCATATTGCCCAATAAAAATTGGAGCATAGTATGGGGATTCATATTACACAGTAGAAATTGGAGCATAGTATGAGGATTCATATTGCCTATAGTGTCTTTTTTATTAAGGTAAACAATTGGATTATCTCTTTGAACTAGTTGATTATTATATTTGTAAAGATTCAACTATTATGAGTGATGGATAGTGAGATGTCTTTTAGGGATCCAATAAACTAACATAGATCTATTTTAAATCCACATCTATCAAGCACCAAGAGACATTAAATTTTTTGAGGTGAAAAACATTTTTCTTAATGTGTAAAAGAATTTAGATTAAAAAATATTTACACCTCAAGAGTTAAGATGAGTGGGTTGTTTGTTAGAGTTTTAGAGCTTTAAGATCTTCTTTTCTTAGAGCTATTTTGTTTGATTGGTGAGCTAACAATAGTTCTAATTTCTAGTTCCGGTGTCTTTCAAACATATTGCTAAATGTAATTTCTTTGTTTCTACTTGAAATAAAGGCAATTAAGTTTTTTCCTTGGAAAAGAAAGAAATTTCAATAAATGAAAAAGAAAAATAATCAACTAACTGAGAGCGATAATCCAATTGTTTACCCAGACCATTGGGCAATATGAATCCCCATACGATGCTCCGATTTCTACTTTAAATCCACCACATTGTTGTTATAATTTACAAGCAACTTTGTCTTACTGCCCACAAATGCATAATTTTACTTGTTAAAATTCTTGATAAGGAAAAACCAAAGGCAAGCAAGAAGTTGTGTCTACACATTGACAATATTAATAACAACAAATTTGAATTAAGAAGAAATGATACAAATTAAGATTATCAACAATAGACACAAAGACAATAAGAGAGGAATGAACCTTAATTTAAATCTGCACAATAAGAGAACTATCTTATATGTTAGGAATATATGTTACCCATATCATTTCAACCATCCAAATACGCCTAATGAAAGTAATATCTAACACTAATATTCAACAATATCAACCCCATCCAAATATGCCTAATCCAAGTAATATCTAACACTAATATTCAACAATATCAACCCCAAGAAAATATTTCACAATAGCAAAAACTCCTAGCTAGCCTTCCATTATCTTCAAAGTATTCAACACAAACTCTAATAAGGGATAGCTCCCCAAATACAACCATGAGCTACAAATGGGAGGAGATTCTCTTGATATAGAGACTTGCTCAACTACATGTACAATTAAAAATATAGTTGCCTTTTTAGATCCAAAAGTTCTTCAAGTAATAAAAATAAAATATTACATTCCTAACCTCCTAAAAAAACTCCTTACTAAAAGTAGCTATGAGTTGTTGAGATCTACTTCTTATCCTCAGAGAAACAATAAAATAATCATCCTCATATCCAAGGAAAATAATATAATAATGCTCTCATGTAACTACTGCATGAGAAAATTCAACAACAATAAAATAAGGGAGTTAGCTTGTAGCAACCTCCACAAATGGTCAATAACCAACTCCTAATGGCATGTGTGCCCCCCATAGCCAAAACACACCCTCTAAGTGTCATGTATGGACAAAATGTGGTACCGGATTTTAAACAACATCTTGGAAATCGGCAACTCCCTTAATACTTATCAAGTTTTTTTTATTATAACCACTTTTCAGAAATTCCATGGCCACTTTACATCTAATGGAGTGGATCTGGTGACAGTTAGAGCACTTTGTCAAAATATATTTGCTGATAAGCTAGCATGCATCATCAAAAGTACCACAATCCTTCACCAAAATCCATTGAATGATTAAATAAACATGAACACACGTACGAATGAAGGTGTGTCCTCCATCAAAGTATTGTAGTATGTAAAAATAAGTTGTATCTCCTAGCAAAACCCCACCACGGTACCAAGTTAAGATAAAACATCAGGCTCAACCTAGGTACACCACCCCCATGGGACTAGTGTATCACCAACACCACATGAAATGAACATATAAAGGTGCTAACTCCTAGTTATACATCAAGTATGTCCCCACCATACATTCAACAAAAGGGGACCAAATGGAACACCCCCTCCTAGTGACAAACAACTATCATAACATCGCCATGCATGACCACTAGGATGCTCCAAGGATAGTATGGTGCCATGCCACTACCTCATATCACCAATTTCCAACCCCTTGGGGGGTTAGAACCATCATACATGAACTAAGGTGTAGTAGTCTCTAGACCCAATGAATAAATATACCAACACAACACCATGTTGAGGTAGACATGCTCCATAATCATCAAATATATATTAAGAGGGCGATCCATCAATCAAAGGCATGCAACATGAAGAATACCAATACAAGAGCCATGATCACGACAATCCATCCCTTAATCAATTGAAAACTCCACGAGTATTGTTATAATAGAACCTAACATGTGAGATTAAAGTCCAAAAGAACAAACTAGCCTATGAGCAACTAAAAGTGAGACCATTGTCACCTCACCAACCCTCTTGTACGCTTTTCGTTGGCTCTCCCCCAACACAAGGAGGGTTTCCCTATCTAGGGGATTGCTAAATATTATACAATAGGCTCAAGGTGGAATAGAAGAGAGGCTTTAGAAAAACATTTGGTAGTATAGGTTTTGAGTAAATGATGGGAGGATCAACATTGTTGTCAAGTCCTTTGGGCATGAGAGGTCAATGAACTATTACAAAGATAAATAACCAAGGGATGAGAATGAAATAAAAATAGAATGAAGGATTTATAAACACTTTTGTCTTGTTGCCCCCAAATGTAGAATTTTACTTGTTCAATTCGGGAGTTATCTCCGATGTTGAAAGTGGTATCAGAGCTCTATATAACTCCTGCAATATTATGGGATATGCCATATTCCCTTTAGTATACTTGTTAGTCCCTTCATATGCCAAGAGACTATAATCTCTCTCTCTCTCTCTCTCTCTCTCTCTCTCCCAAAATTCCTTGATTGAAGGGTTAACTAAACCCTTGGGCAAGGGTCCTATGGGTTAAAAACGTTGCTTAATAGAATGAAGGATTTATAAACACTTTTGTCTTGTTGCCCCAAAATGTAGAATTTTACTTGTTCAATTCGGGAGTTATCTCTGATGTTGAAAGTGGTATCAGAGCTCTGTATAACTCCTGCGATATTATGGGCTATGCCATATTCCCTTTAGTCTACTTGTTAGTCCCTTCATATGCCAAGAGACTGTAAAATTTCTCTCTCTCTCTCTCTCTCTCTCTCCCCCAAAATACCTTGATTGAAGGGTTAACTAAACCCTTGAGAAAGGGTCCTATGGGTTAAAAACATTGCTTGTTTGAACTATAAAGCTTGATCGAGCTATTGTTCCCAAAAAAACCGAAATACAAATAAGAATATTATTTAATCCAAATAAGAGCATTTTTCTCTATCACTTTGAAAGGTTTAGTTTAATTTAAAAACTACGATGTAAACAACTTTACTTCATGTCTCTCTATATTATAAACTTTCATGGATATTATAATAAAAGATGATACATATTTAAGATAATCAGCTTTTTAGTGTAGTAATCCACAAATTGTAATTATGTTGGTTCTATAAAAAATAATATTGACATAGCTTATAAATAAGGCCTCAATTATTGTTTCCTAGGGTGTAGTAGTTTATCATTTTAAAAATTCATATTGATAGGACACAATTCATTAGTTTTTTAAATGGTAACTTCATGAACATGGTACTTACATTGGTTTTTCTTGAGCACTTGGAGTGGAGGAGATGCATTTCTCCTTGGTAATATATTATCATGGCTAGGATCACTCTTCATGGTTGCATAGTTGTGGTTGATAGATCATATGTTAGCATGGTAGTTGATGGTGATGCTTATGTTGTGCTTGATATGATGCTTAGGTGATAGATATTTCTTCTTGTACATTTGTGATGGTATTATGGTGCATCCTAGTGACTATGCATGTTGGAGACATATGGTATCGATGAAATATGATGATACACTTTGCCATGGTAGTATTGATAAAATATGATGATACACTTTGCTATACAGAGATATTCCTAGGTGACATACCTTACCATTCACATTGTTAAGCATCAACACGAGGGATGTGTATCTAATGAGGTTAGTACCCTTGTTGATGTATTATTTCCTAAGTTTGAGTTAGAAAAAGAGGGTACTATGTGTTCTTTAATAATCCAACATTTCTTGAGTTTTGAGGATGTTTATTGATGTATTACCCTTTGAAGGTGGTGCATCCAAGGTTAAGCCTTACATTTGGTTTTTATGTGGTGGAAAAATAAGCTTTATTCACATGGTACAACATATTGATGGGGAACTGTTTGATGGACAATCCACTCAAGCGGACGCGAGCCGGATCTCCTTAGCTCAATGTGAGTCTAGAACAAATAGTACAGACTATAAACTACTTTCCTAGATCTAGTTAAGGATCGGGTCACTAGATGTGTTACCTTAAACTTGAAGTCCTTCCTCCTGGATGTTGCTCCACACCTCGCAGTCGTCAGATCTCAGCTGCAAGACCTGTCAAGATGCAAAACAATGCAAACAAGTAAAGAGCATCTATACAATAATAGATCTAAGTAAACAATTAAGCAGGTAAACTACACAATATTATCAACACAACAATATTGGTGGAAAGCGTTTATATTACTGTAAATATAGGGAAAGTACATAGGTAAGAATGACTACAACCAAAGCTTAATGTAGTAGCCCTTCTCCATCCAAGCCAATTGCCATATATTCCCAAGGAAGTGTGAGTCTCTCAATGGATGAGTTAGAGATCTCTCCAAGATGATTTCGCTAGCATGTAGACACTATAGACTTACTCCCTTTGGAGAGGGGTAGAGCTTCACTTATATAGGACTAAGTGGATAGGGTATGGATAGGGTTGGTTGAGATATGGTAGGAGAGAGATAGGGGATCCTTCCAAGAGGTTAGGAACCGAGTGCCAGCTCCCCCAAGAGGTCAGGGATAAGGATCCAAGTCAGCAGGGTTCGAGATTGAGCTCGAAGGACCTATTTTTGTCCATTAACTGACTTCGTCGCCCCTGCAGTAGAGCAAGATGAGACATAGCAGGTTGCATGAGTGTAGCCTGCGACGACCTCTCAAAACCTAGCATAAATGAAATGGTATCCCTTCCAGGTAAATGACTTAGCAAATGAAACTTCAGGGATGTATACACTGAATCTTAGGATGGTAGGATTTTAGGTGTAACAAAATTCCCCCCAAAGCATGAAGCTGTTGAAATTTGGACAGGTGAAATGCTTTGACAGAAAGAATGGCAATGGCTTGTAGGATGAAGGACACTGCTGCAGTACAATTGAATATGAGTACACTGTCTCATATGACATACAACATTGTTGCTGACCAATACATTGCAGATCCATTGTAGTAATGACCAACTGAACACAATCATAGCTACTAGACACAAGCGTAGATCCATGATAAGATGATAACACAGCCATGACCAATACAAATGTGGATCCATGTGACATGACTCAATACAAACTTCATCTCAACCTGGGTGAAACATAACTTCCCAGGGTCTTCAAGCTGAACCCGCAATGATACGAATCTATCCATGTGATTACAAATGTCTTGACGTCAAACATGGTAGAAACCACTTGATTACTGGTCGTTGATGTATACCGTTAACAAGTGCGAGGGAGATCACCATTAATGTCAGCGATTCCCAAGATATCATAGTACATATCATCAAGCATGAATGAATGAGTTGAAGTTGAACGCGAGATGAAATCTTTCAACCAAGAGTCAATGACATAAACTCATGTTTAAAGTTAGGTAACCTGCCATTGAGGCATGCAGGGCCAAGGTACTTGGTTGGTTTCTAGATTCAATCCTCGGATGATGATTTGAAGTCGACAAGGATGAATCCACCGAAGGAGGGCCATGATGAATCCCCCATCATCGACATGAAACATGACAAAGGATGTGTAGAGCAGATCGGATGGTACAGTGACATGCAAGACTGACTCATAGTAGATCGACATGATGGAAGGTGTACTGACTGTATATAATGAGTAGTGAGAGTATTCTTGAACCTGGGCATGGCATACCTTGGCAGTATTGACTTGACGAGTTATGATACCAACTCCTAATGCAACTGATGATGGAAGCGTTCTTTGAATGACTCAAAGGAGTAACAAGACTAAGGAAATAGGTGAAACTCAAGGACAAACAGATGATCCAAGTGTAGTATGCAAATGCAGATGAGTGCCATGTTCAAGAAATGACTAGATACTGCCACTTATGAGGGGTGTAACATAAAAGCTTTCCTTTTTCCCCATTATAAATGATGAGTGCCTCATGTGTTTTTATGAGCTTGATGAGGGTAACTAGATGCTCGGTATAGCTCATCTCATAGATGAGTCCAATCCCAAATATTTTTCGAACCTGGGATAGGAGGGGTTCGTCCCATGGCAGGCCCTTCAATGTGAAAGTTTAACGAGTCCATAGAAGGTAAAGTCGGTCGTCATTTCATGTTTAGAGAGTCTGAAAAGAACTAAAGAAGACTCCAATGGTCCTTTTTCGTAAAGTTAGCCTCATCACCCGAAAAAGGGTAAAACAACGCGGGAGAGGACTCTTCCAGTCATGATTGGCTGGAGTATACCTTTTTCGTAAGTAGTGTCCCCTGGTCCGAAAAAGGGGTAAACTATCACTAGGAAGACGACCATTCAAATTCTTTAACAAGTGTGAACGCGACAAGTTCGCTTGGCAATATTTTCGTATTTCGAGAGCTTCAAAAGAGCTTAAAGGTAGAATCTGGGGGGGTTCCTTTTCCGTATGAGTTTAACGAGCCCGAAAAAGTGATAAATCGTAACTCGGTAACTTATTCTCATAGTTTCAAGAGCATAAGAAAGAGCAAAGAGTAAGCCCATCATCATTAAATAATTACAATCTAATGAACAAAATGATAATGACAAAAGTACACAAGGGGTGTTCATACCTGAGATGACCATTCCAATGCGAAAGTGGCGTAAAAAGACACTTAATGACTCCCGTACACTCGAAAACTAGGTCAAATAGCCAACCACGTGTTCAAATGCCATAAAATTGACCCAAACTATAGCAAATGACCTAAAAGCATAAGATATTTGAAAAAATAATATTCCTTTTTGTCTATAAATAGAAAAATGGGTCAAATAGAGTTACCATTGTTTCATTTGCCAAATTTGGGAGGAGAAGTGTCATTTGGAGCCAAAACTTCACTTGTCGATTCCGGGAGCTACGAGCAGCCATTTCACCTGCCGCCTGGAGCAGTTAACTCTAAACTTCATCCAACATAATTGTAGTGGTTTACATTTTTGAATTTGGTTCATTTTTCTGGGTTTGAGCTTGGTTTGTGAAGGGCCATTGCATCCTCGGGTCATCGCAGTATGCCCTTTCGGGAACTGGGACGAGACTGAGTCATTGCAAGGCTCACATCATTGGACTGCGACAACGTCACACTGTTAGCAATAATGGTGTGCGATGACGGAAACGTCCAACCCCAAACACAAACCATGCCCAAAAAACATAACTTTTGGTGGTTGAAGAAAGTGTTAACAATGTTTAAACTCTCCTTTTGGCAGGTTACCAGCAGCTAGAATGGTTTTGGAGTGGCGTGAATGAGAGCATGAGATAGATGATGTACAGGCTACAAATGATCCACAATGTGTGGAAGCACTGAGGAACTGTGGACTCCTCAAGTTCTTCGAGATCTAGGGCATGAGGGCCCAAATCCCATTACTGACACATATGCTCCGATGCTGGGATGCGGCCCAACAATATTTCGTGATTGGTGAGCACGTGCTTACCATAGATGTCGAGTACATCTACTTCTTAACTGGATTGTCCCAAAGAGGGGACAATGTGCTTCTTATTGGATCACGTGGAAGTGATCGGACTGTGGGCGACATGATCCTACAACACTGTACTCCCAACACCCGTGCTTCTAGTTGGAAGATTCCCATAAAAGATGCACGAGAACGCCCATTGCACGCCATACTTTTCACCATTACGAGGATGGCAACGAGCCAAGCTCCTCACTTAGCCACTAGGTCTCAGATGCTATACGCAGAGGACTGCATGTCTCCGAAGATCTTCAACTGGTGTGAGGGACTCCTCACAAACATGAAAGCTCAGTTGACCAAGTGTTGGTGGGGAGAGCTCAAACAGTTTGGCTACGGTTCGATAGTGATCTCGTTCTTATTGGAATGGGTTCCCCTCTTGCGCCCTCAGGTACCACTAGATGACAGGGATCCTAGGGATCCACACATGGCTAGATGGACATAGGTGATGGCCCGACATGGTGGGGGTTCCATCATCTCATATGGTACTAAGTTTTTCAGCTGGCTAGAGGGCCAGTTGCTTATGGTAGAGTATTACCCGTATAGTGGTACGGACTTCAGAGATGACCCGGACTTGCTGCTGCCTAAGGGAGAAGCATGGGGAGACATAGGTAAGAACAATAAACCCTTGTACTTTTAATTTTTGTGCATTTATAATTTTTTTGTTAAAGTGCTGATGAGTTGAAAACATGTGTGTGCAGATGTGAGCCCCGTACAACCAGTGGGAGTCTCTCTTCTTGTGAGGAGAGAGAGAGGAGAGGGAGCAGTCATGGGTCCAGCTGTACATTCCACCATCGTAGAGATGGATGGAGTCTACGCGAACCTGAGTGGGTTGACGTTAGATGTCCTAGAGCCAATGGTAGATGAGTTACCATAGCCCATGCAGGTGTATACAGTTGGAGCGTTTGCGCGCTTCAATGCGCTGCTTCGCAGGGTCGCAAGAGCAGTTGACTGTTTCCACATTCAACAGGCTAGAGCAGTTAGACCTAGGGGTGTACGGGACAGACGCTAGGCCTGATGTTGTTACCATACATGTACTGAGAGCTTAGAGGCCTCATATTTTTGTACTTATTGAAAGCTACGAGGCTTCAGATTTTGTAGAGACCCACTGAAAGCTGTCGTGCTTCAGACTTTGTACCAACACTACTTTTTATGATGATGATATATAGATATATATATAGACATTCCGGCGGTTTATACATTATGTGTTTAAATTGAATGAATGGTGTGGTCTTGTTATGTGTTTGCTTATATAAAATGAGTTATTTACATGTTATGTCTACTTTTAATAGTTCATGAATATGCTTATGTGTGTGCAATGTACCAATCTAAGATGAAGTTGGCCATAGAATCGACAATTGTGTTCGCGTCTCGTGGAATGTGCAGGTACTGAATGGACTCGAAGGACCTTTCCAGGAGATAGAATCGTCGATAGAGACGGAGTAAGATAGGATCACAGATGATGTAGACTCGGTTAAGATGAGAGACCACTAGTTGAGAATCCAGGTGGATGACAACATGGTCCATACCCAAAGAAACATCGTCAGTTAGGGTTCCAATGACTGCTTGATATTCTGCAACATTGTTGGTTGCGAAACCTAGACACATTCCCCTTGAGCTGATGAGCTCGCCGGTAGGTGAATAGAGTACCCAGGCTACTGAAGCAAGGTTATGGGTATGCCGGCTGGCGCCGTCCACGAATCCATAGCATGTTTCCATCTGCACACGCAGACAAAACATGGTATAAGAAACGAAACAAGACCTAAACACGCAAAAAATCAAGGCATCACACCACACAAAAAACACATACATGCTATGTACAGTATATACAAGAGTAACTATGGATGAAAGACTCAGGCATAGTACCTCTTTAGGTAGATCCCATTGCGGGGCTCACCCAAATATATCCTGTCGTAGTCTTCAAGCTCATAAGCTCCCTTCTCCAAGACGCATTTCACTATGTAAGGTCCATGCCACATGGACTCAAACTTTCCTGCCCCCAGCTTATCATGTTTTTGGTCATATGTGAGGACCAAATCTCTGTTAAGATCCTAGTGGGTGGCCTTCACTAACATCTTGAGGTTTTGGTGTAATGGTTTGTATCATTTGGTATCAGAGCCTCCACCCAGGTTCAAGTCATAGAGTGGGTGGAAATGTCGGCATTGCAGTGTTCGCCCGAGGCTTGTATGGCTGAAAGGGGACACCACCGTACAGGCGAACATCCAGCCCAGAGTTTGGACTGCGGAGCGTGGTGGGATGTTAAGATCCTAGTGGGTGGCCTTCACTAACATCTCGAGGTTTTGGTGTAACGGTTCGTATCAATCTCCTTCGTTGTAGGTACGAGGTTCTACCGACTTGTCGTACTGCGCTTTGATGCATTTCTTATGACCCTCGTTGGCAAGAGCGACATCTCGGTGAGTCTTGTCGAGCTTAGCTAGGTAGAGGAAGCATTCTTCCTCGACAATAGTGTTTGGGAGAAGTTTGATGGCGAGCTTGAGGGACGAAATCTCGCACTCAATAGGAAGGACCACCTCCAATCCATACACCATTTGGAAAGGAGTAAATCCAGTGGCGGTTTTAATGGAAGTTCGTTAAGTCCAAAGTGCGGAGAAGAGCATATTATGCCAATTGGCCTTGTGCGTACCCACCATACGTTGGACTACAGTTTTCAAGACCTTGTTAATGGCCTCGACCTGTCCGTTCGATTGTGGGTAGTACGGTGTTGAGTTTTCATGGTGAAAACCCAATCTAACGCTCAAATCGTCAACCATATGGTTCATGAAGTGAGAACCATGGTTAGTAACTATCGCTTGAGGAACTCCGAACCACTCTATTACATGATTAAACATGAAGAGTGCGATGGTCTTGCCGTCGTTCGTGTATGTAGGCATTGCCTCGACCCACTTTGTAAAGTAGTCCATAGATACAATGATGTAACTATGCCCCTCGGCCGAGGTAGGCTTACAATGCATGAAATTGATGCCCCATTTAGCGAAGGGGCCAACGAAAATAACTGGGTGTAACGGGGCGGGATGGGTGCGCTTTTTCGTATGAAAATGTTGGCATGGAGGACATTGTTTTACGGCCTCGATACAATCTTTGAAGATAGACGATCAATAATATCCTACATGCAAAATATTCTGGGATGTAGCCATCCCAGAGAGGTGACCGCCACATGCCCCAGTGTGACAGTCATTCAGAACGTGTTTAGACTCATCATGAGTTAGACAACGTCGAAGAATAGAACCAATACCACGATGGTACAAAGTATCACTGATGATCAGATAATACTTTGCATGGTGGCGTATGCGACGTCGGTTGTCACGAGACAATTCGGGGATGAAACGTTGGGTTTGGAGATACAATGTGATATCTCCATACCACGGATCAGACATACTAATAAGAAACAATGACTCATCCGGAAAAGAGTCATTGGGCTCAGATTCTACATCAGTGCGGGGGAGGTTGCAGATGAGCTCAACAAACACCAAAGATTTTTTCGACTTGGCTTTTTCTAAAAGAAGATCGAATTCTTGCAGTATCACGATCCAGCGTGAATACTTTCCCCCAAGTACCTGACGATTCAAAACGTGGTACATGGGGTTTGAATCAACGATGATGGTGGTGGTGCGAAGCAAAATGTAATGTTAAAACTTCTGCACGACTACGACTGCCGCGAGAGCAAGTTTCTCAACATGTGAATAACGAGTTTCAACGCCAATGAGACCTTTACTGGCATAGTATATCACATGTTCTTGGGAATTCTGGTCTGTTTGTAGCAAAACCATGGCGATAGTGGTGTCGGAAGAGGCAAGATATAAAATGTAATCTCGATATTAATTCGGTAGTTGGATCACAGGGGCATGCGTAATGGCATGTTTCAAACTATCAAAAGATCGTTGAGCTTGGTCATCCCAGATGAACGGGATGTCCTTTTTCATTAATCTCATGTATCCTTGCGTCTTTTGCACAAAATTACAAACGAAGCGTCGTAAATAAGTTTCTCTTGCTTGCAGACTCTGAAGTTCCGTAATGTTGGTTGGAGGTGGAAGAGCGACGATGGGTTCCACCTTCGAGGGATCAATACAGATCCCATCTTTCGAGACGATAAAGCCTAAGAGGCGTCCGGACTCGACACAAAAAATACTCTTGTGAGAATTCAGACGGATATTATACCGCCTGCATCTGAGGAAAATGATCATCAGATGATCTAAGTGGAACTCACACTGCTTTGAGTGGGCAGGGAAGTCATCCAAGTAAGGTTCCACAAAGTCCTTCACATCATGGAAGGCATACGACATGGCCCGCTGGAATGTGGCACCAACATTTTTAGGACCAAACGGGAGTTTACGATATGCAAACGTTCCCCAAGGACAAATGAAAGTAGTCTTGTGTTGGTCGGTGGGGTGGATATCAATTTGGTTGTATCCGGAAAAGCCATCCATGAATGAAAAAATGACACTTCCAACACAATTGTCGATGATCTGGTCGATGAAGGGAGTCGGGTAGTTTTGCTTGGACAAGCTTTGTTGAGATCCCGATAGTCGACACAGACATGGATGGTACCCTGTTTTTTGTTAACGGGGACGATGTTTGGGATCCATTATGTGAATGGGACAGGGTAAATGAAATCGGTCTTCAAGAGTTTCTCAATCTCTACCTTGATTGTCCCAGTCTTCCAAGGGTGTACCGGTCGCAACTTTTGGCGGACAGATTTGATGTCGAGATAGGTTTTAATTTCGTGTAAAACAATGGAGGGGTTTATCCCAGGCATCTCCTTGTAATTCCAAGTGAACACGTCTTGGAATCACTTGAATAAGGCCATGGCGGCGATGAATTCTTCAGGGGAACACTTCTGGCCTAAATGAATGTGTTCCACTTGTTGATGTATATGTAACTTCGGAATGTATTTCACCTATGTATATTGTACTCCTATAGAGATGTTATTATTCCTCTATATGGAAGTGTTGTCATTTGTATTGACAAGTGTCGTAACTTGTTGTGATGGGTTATTAGACCACTGAGTGTGGGGTTGGCCCTGATTAGTTTAACCATGGGTTATTAGACTGAGTTAGATAAGTTGGCCCTGCTAGGTTATTGGGCAGGACAGGTCATGTATAAATAGAGAGCGGGAGATCTCTATTTTGATCATCTCATTATTCACTGGTACATCACTCGAAAAGTGGCACACTAGTTGAGGAGGAGGAATAGCTGCTAGTAGAAGACTATCTCTTGTACTTTGGTTGTATCATTGCTCTTTCTATCTCTGAGGAAGTTGTGGGGTTTTTCACCTTTATGGTTTTCTCCAGTGAAACTCTGTGTGTCTATTGTCTCATGTGTTTACTTGGTGTGATTGATATGCATTGTTATACTTGATATGCTGTATATGTTATTCTCTCAGTAAAGATCCTAGAGTATGTTGAATTAATGCTAAAAAATTAACATGGTATTAGAGCTACCCTGAGAAGAAGACATTATGCAGTGGCGGAAACTAGGGTTTTTTGTTTATTGGGTTTCTCTCCACAGATTTTGGAAAATAAGCAAGGTAGATTGATTCTACTCATCAAGGATAATCTTTCTATCTAATCAGAATTCAATTATGGGCACTTTCATTTTTGGCCCTAAAAATTAGGGTTTCCACAAAAATAGGAATTTCTGAAATTCGAGGACATAGCTAGAAGCTCCTTGAAAAAATCAAAGTTTAGAGCTTTGGATCAAGATTTTTGGTTGGGTGAAGCTTCAGGAAACTCAAACCCTAATTCAGGGTCCTCCCTAGTGAATCCGGGAAGACTAAAAGGCATTTCCGAAGGGTCAAACTTTTCAGATTTCAAATTCTGAATATACCAGGCTGATCAACTCATCAAGGCGCATCTTTCTATCCTTTCAGAAAGTTGAAATTCACATTTTGAATTTTTAGGGTTTCTCTAACAAACCCTAATCCGACACTAGATCCAGATTTCTACAAATCAAGTGGTAAGACCTAAATATTTTCTATTTCCATTTGAAGTACTCTTTAATATGTCTCACCACACCAAGCTTGAGGATAAGCTTGAAGGGGATGATAAATTCCAAGCATGAAAGTATAGGATTGGGTTAATCCTAGAAGAAAATGAATTGGACACCTACATAAGTTCAAAGGTCCCTGTCCCAGAGGAAGAAGAGGCTAAGGCCTTGCATAAGAAGAACTTGGTCAAGGCAAAGAGGATCTTTGCTGATTCTATCAAAGACCATTTCATACCACATGTGTCATCTCTAAAGACACCCAAGGAGATGTTTGATTCCCTGACCAACCTATTTGAAGGGAAGAACATAAATCGGAAGATGACTCTGCGGAACCAATTGAAAGGGGTAAAGCTTAAGAATGGAGAGACCATTCAATCTTATTTATCCAAGGTCTCTCATATAAAGGAGCATTTTGAAGCTGTAGATGAAGTAGTGGACAATGGTGAAGTTGTCATGATCACATTAAATGGCATACCTAGGTCATGGGACTCCTTTATCCAAGGAATCCGTGCAAGAAGGAAGTTGATCTCATTCAGTAGACTATGGGAGGAATGCTCACAAGAAGAAGCAAGGCTTGTAGTGTTGATGTATATGTAACTTCAGAATGTATTTCATCTATGTATTTCATATATATTTATTGTACCCTTGTAAGAGATGTGTTATTCCTTTATAAGGAAGTGTCGTCATGTGTATTGACAAGTGTTGCAAGTATGTTAACTTGCTGATGGGTTATTAGACCACCATGTGTGGGGTTAGCCCTGAAATATATATTATATTGTGGATGTACCTAGCTAGACAAGTCGGCCCCATAGTATCACTGGGAAAACATGTTAAGTATAAATAGAGATCGGGAGATCTCTATTTGATCACTCGGAAACTTACACTTCTCTCACTCAAAAAGTGGCGCACTAGTGAGGAGGAGGATCATCTGCTACTAGGAGACTATCTCTGTGTATTTTGGTTGTACTTTGGGTGAGCCATTGTTCTCTCTATCTCTAAGGAAGTTGTGGGGTTTTTCACCTTAGGGTTTTCCCTACGGAAACTCTGTGTCTCTTGTCTCTCATGCTTTTGATTCTTATGATGCTTGTCATGCTTGTTATGATTGTTATGCATTGATACACTGTACATGTTATTCTCTCAGTAAATATCCTAGAGTATTGTGAATTAATGCTCAAAATTTAACATGTAGCTCGAGAAGAAAAGATGGAAAATGAAGATCAAGCTCTCACAGCTCACACCAAGAAAGGGAAGTTCAAGAGGGAGCCATCCCATCACAAGAAGAAATCTTCCCACTCATATCACAAAGAAAATATAGATCTGAGGTGCTTCAATTGTAATGAGAAAGGACACTTTTCCTTAGAATGTCCCAATAAGAGAAAAGAAGGTACTAACAACTCCAAGAAGAAGAACAACAACAAAAGGAGATTTCATGCTCATGCTGCCGAGGATGATGAACCTACCAAGAAGAAGGCTAGGGCAGAAAGTGATACTTCATCAAGTGAAGATGAATATGTTTTAATCTCTGCTCTCACAGGTATTATCTCTCATGGATGTAATGATTGACGTATTGATAGTGGGGCCTCCAAACACATGACTGGGTTTAAAGAATCTTTTGAAAATCTATCTGAACATGAGTCACCCGATAAGGTGAAACTTGGGGATGACTATCAATATCCTATCAAAGGAAGTGGTGAAGCCTCCTACAACCTAGACTTTGGGAAGTCTTTGAAGATGAAATATGTTTTACATGTACTTGGGCTGAAAAAGAACCTACTCTCCATATCTGCATTGGATGCAAAAGGCATGAGGGTTGCATTTGTAGATGGCCAAGTCCTAATGTGTCCAAAGGGTAAATCTATAGATGATGCAATAGTGATTGGAGAGCAAGAGGGAGGATTGTACAAATTGAAGGGACAACCTGAACATGCCATGGTACATGAATCCATGGAGCCAAGTGAACTTTGGCATAGAAGGCTTGCACATGTGCACTATAGGGCACTACCAATTGCAAGCAAAGCTGTAGAGGGTCTTCCTGAAATCAAGACAAAGCATGAAGGTGTTTGCAAAGGAAAGAACATTAGGAAGGAATTTCCAAGCAGTAAAAGCAAGGAATAAGGAATTTTGGAAATTATCCACTCCGATGTATGCAGTCCGGTGTCATCCAGTTTTATGAGTGGGTATGTGCACTATGGTTCTTTCATTGATGATTTCTCTAGGAAGACTTGGAATTATTTATTGAAGAACAAAGATGAAGTATTCGACAAGTTCAAGGAATTCAAAGCCTTGATGGAAAATCAAACTGATAAGAAAATCAAGACATTCAGATCCGACAATGGTGGAGGATTCAGTTCAGGTGATTTCAAGAAACTATGTAGTAATTCAGGGATTAAGAGGGAGTTGGCCACTCCTTACAATCCACAACATAAAGGAGTAGAAGAATCTACTTCAAAGTTGGACTCCAGCAGCTCCTGCAAGGAAGCAAAGATTCAGAGGGAGTCCACCCAACAAACAAACAAAGATAAGTATTTGAATTGTCATTTCTGTTTGTTTAAATAATATTGTTCAATGATGTATATGCTTATGTTCCTAGACTTAGGTTGTGTATTATGCATATTAGAATAATTGCATTAATGAACAATATACTAATAATATGCATGTAAGTGGCCTATGGCACTGTACAACATTCCATTGCTACTTATCTAGAATGAAACCTCTTTGCTGACATATTGGGAGTAGTGCAAACTCTTAACAATGTTCTGGTAGAGATGGAAGGCATCTAGAAAGTTATGGATATGGATGAATGTTGTGTTGAAGCATTGGCTAAGATAATTGCATGACTGTATGACATATATATTTTTATGTATAAGATTTTGTTATGAAAACTATAAGATGTTTCTAATCATGCAATTTAACTTGTTTTGTAGGAAAGATCGTATACCATCACCTACAAAAGAAGGACTACAACATTTGTTCCAACAACAAAGTTCAAACTATCTTTTGAAGATATTGAAGAATCTGAAGTTCCCAGGATACGAGATACAGTAAAAGGATGCCATGATCGAACAATGCCAGTCGATCATGAAGAATGATGTTTGGGATGTAGTCCCAAGACCTGAAGGGAAGTCTATGGTGACTTCCAAGTGGATCTACAAGATCAAGCATGCTGCAGATGATGACATAGAGAAATACAAAGTGAGATTTGTAGCTCGTGACTTCTCCAAGAAAGAAGGGATTGATTATGAAGAAACGTTTGCTCCTATAGCCAGGTACACTTCCATCAAATCAGTACTTGCCTTGGCTACAGTGATGAAATGGAAGATACACCAGATGGATGTCAAGACAGCTTTCTTGAATGGTGTAGTCGAAGAGGAAGTGTATGTGGAGCAGCCACTTGGTTTTGAGACACATGACAGGGAGTCATATGTGTGTAGGTTGAAGAAAGCCTTGTATGGATTGAAGCAAGCTCCCAGAACTTGGTATGGTAGGATAGACAGCTTTCTATCCAGTTTGGGCTTTACTAAGAGTAAAGCAGATTCCTACCTTTACTACAAGGTTGAGGAAGGCAATCCTGTGATACTACTCATGTATGTGGATGACTTGTTTGTAACAGGTGAGGATAGTTTGATTGCTGACACAAAGAGGAAGCTTGCTGCTGAGTTCGAGATGAAGGACTTGGGGATGATGCACTATTTTCTAGGCATGGAGGTGTGGTAGAATGCAGATGGAATATTCCTTGGACAAGGGAAGTATGCAATAGAGATCCTGAAGAGGTTCATGATGATGGACTGTAAGGCCATGGCCACACCTATGGCATCGAACCTAAATATTCTGTGTGATGCTTCATCTGAGCCGGTTGATGTCTCTGTGTATCGTCAGATGATTGGGTCCTTGATGTACCTGACGAACACGAGACCAGATATTTGCTTTGTGGTGAACATATTGATCCAGTTCTTGACGGATCCCAGAGGTGTTCACTTGGTTGTTGTAAAGCATATTCTGAGGTACCTGAAGGGTGCAATTGATTATGGGCTCAAGTATGATTCGAATCAAAAGTTTAACCTGCAGGGTTATGTTGATTCGGACTGGGCAGGTAGTGCTGTAGATAGGAAGAGCACTTATGGGTGCTACTTCAGTATGGGATCGGGTGTGATCTCTTGGTTTAGCAGGAAGCAGTCCTGCGTAGCACTGAGTACAGCCGAGGCAGAGTATGTTGCATCTTGTTTGGCTAGTTGTGAGGCAGTATGGCTCCGGAAGCTACTGTTTGAGTTATTTGATCTCCCGCTGGAGGCTATTGGTATCTTTTGTGACAACCAGAGTTGTGTAAAGCTGTCTAAGAACTCGGTGTTCCATGACAGGTCGAAGCACATTGAGATCAAATGTCACTATATCAGGGATATGGTGCAGAGAGGAGCAGTGAAGCTCCTGTATGTTGCAATGGATGAGCAGGTTGCAGATGTGTTGACGAAACCACTAGCCAGAGTGAAGTTTGAGTACTTCAGAGAGAGGCTTGGTGTTCTTCAGATTGACAACACTTCAAGGAAGAAGTGATGGACACATTTGCAGGAGACATTCCAAGCATGGTGAGAGGAGGATCCTTCCATGGCTATGGATGTAAGTGCTGGATGATGAGCATCAGGACGATGCTCCAGTTATTTCTTTGTATATACATCAGTTGGATGCTTTGATCAAGTTGATCATGTATTTGTATATGCATCAGGTTGGATGCTTGGTATGATCAAGTAGATCATGTACTTATGTATGTATCAGGTGGATAATTGTATGATCAGGTAGATCATGTATGTGGTATGTATCAGGTAGATACTTGGTATGCATCAGGTGGATGCATTGTATGATCATGATGATCATGGATGACGAGCTTTAGGATGTTGCTCCAGTTGATGTGGATCAGGATGATGCAGTGACGATGATCAGGATGATTATGTGTGATGAGTATCAGGATGATACTCTGGATGATGTACTATGTGATGATGATCAGTATGATCATGAGCATTAGGATGATGCTTCGTGCGATGATGATAAGTTAGATCATGAGTATCAGGTTGATACTTGGAGGTCAGAGATGATATGTGGCAGGTTGTGCAAGTAGCATGTAATCAGTCCTCATAAATCCGATAGGTTGAGATGTGTGCTCGTAATAAGTCTTGAGATGAGGTATTGGTATGTAGTATGTAATCAGTCCTCAGAGATCCGATAGGTTGAGCTGTGTGCTTGTAATCATTCCTGGGATGAGGTATTACTACGGAGACATGTAATCAGTCCTAGAGATCCGAGAGGTTGAGATGTGTGCTCGTAATAAGTCCTGGGATGCTCTTTAGATATCTTGCCAGTCGTGCCGTGGCACATAAATGTTCCTGGGATGCTCTTTAAAGGTATTGTCTATTCACATGTAATTAGTCCTGGAGATCTGAGAGGTTGAGCTGTGTGCTCGTAATAAGTCCTGGGATGCTCTTTAGAGATCTTGCCGATCGTGCTGCGGCACATAAATGTTCCTGGGATGCTCTTTAAAGGTATTGTAAAAGGGATGCATGTAATCTGTCCTGAGAGATCTTGCTGGCCGTGCTTAGGCACATAAATGTTCCAGGGATGCTCTGGTCAGGTATTGCATCATCACATAAATTAGTCCTGAGAGACCACCTCTATCATACCGTTCGCACAGATGATGAAGACCTACAGGTGGTGGGCCTACATCCAGTATGAAAAAGGACTAGCTCTGTAGAACTTCCTATGACGAGTAGATCAGAGATTGATTGAGATAGCAGCAACAATGACGATGACGATGACGATGATCCAGAGAAGAATACTTGTGCTAGCAGATCTGTGTCGAGAAATACCTTCCTAGTTAAGAGGGAGTGTTGATGTACATGTAACTTCGGAATGTATTTCACCTATGTATATTGTACTCCTATAGAGATGTTATTATTCCTCTATATGGAAGTATCGTCATTTGTATTGACAAGTGTCCTAAGTGTCGTAACTTGTTGTGATGGGTTATTAGACCACCGAGTGTGGGGTTGACCTTGATTAGTTTAACCATGGGTTATTAGACTGAGTTAGACAAGTCGGCCCTGCTAGGTTATTGGGTAGGACAGGTCATGTATAAATAGAGAGCGGGAGATCTCTATTTTGATCATTTCATTATTCACTGGTACATCACTCGGAGTGTGTCTATTGTCTCATGTGTTTTCTTGGTGTGATTGATATGCATTGTTATACTTGATATGCTGTACATGTTATTCTCTCAGTAAAGATCCTAGAATGTGTTGAATTAATGCTAAAAAATTAACACCACTACACCAGGAGTAACCGAAATGTCTATCAAAGTGGTAGGCTCAATGTTGGCTAAGTTTCCTTCGGAGTCCGTTTGACATGCGAGTATCAAGGGCCGAGAGCCAGAGTAGCCATTTGGTGAAAAGATGGTGTGAATGCTGTTCTCCATAGTATCCAACAAGGGAAGGAAAGACGAACGATGATGGAGGTCTTCCCACGGTGGATCATCTGCGCTCATGATTTTCATAATGGACTCGTCAGAATGAAAAGTCCGTAGCATAGGATTTGATGATGTCCGTTGAAGAGAACAAGAGGTGGATGCCACAACTAAGTGGTACTCCGGTGCTGAATGGATAACCTCAAACATGAGTTCAACGGGTGACAGAGGCATAGTGTCTCCGATCAGGTGTGTGGTGGCTTCATCAGGTACAAGCCATGAATCAGTGGAGTTAGGGATAGGTGAAATCTGCGAGGAGATCATGTTCACCGTGGCAACATGGTTTGGGCGATCCGAAGTAGGAAAGATGCCCATAAGGGATGAATCCTTAAGGAGGCCAACCCCCACACTCTCATACTTTTGCAAAGATTGTCCAATCGAAGGGACATTATCGCCCGGGTGAGTAGTGGTGTCAGTTGTGTAGAAATCTAGTTGGTCGACTGTGACAATTTGGCCTTGATGGGGGAATTGTACTATGCGGAAGATAGATGACACGACCGCAGTCATGGTGTAAAACCAATTACGACCAAGCAGAATGTTATAATCTAATGGGGCAATGACTACTTCCATGTTAAGGGTTGTGGTCTTGCTCCCCAGCTCGACTGGTAAAACTTGTAATAACTATTGGCTTGGTTTTGCAACCAACCTTTGTGCAATGGGCACCTATCAACAATGTGATAGCAGTTTCAATATAGAAAGCAAAAACGATTATGAATTAAATCTAAATCTAAACTAACATGTGCATATAACAAATAAATTTAAAAACGATTCATGGAAAGAACAAGAAATAAAAGAATAGATGTTTTGTATTAAGATACCTCAAATGGTGAGGATATGATGTTGAGAAACTCCAAGGGTGAGTAGCTCCAAGCTCCAATGATCTCTTCTCCAAGATGCTGAAAATGGCCAAAAGTCGCAGGAGAGATTTTGATAGCGTGAGGATATGATGATGGATGGATGGAAAGTGAGGAGCCCCTACCACCTTTTTATAGTTTTTGGTGGTGGGGAATACCATTATGGTTTTGAGGAAACCAATGGTATTGACCAACATGGTTTAGGTACCTTTTTTCCTCCTTTTTCATTTTTTGAATATTTTGAATATTTTTATTCCCTTTTAATATTTTTGGGAATTCTGGACCCTTTTTGAGGAAAAATATTCATTTTGAGGGGAAAAAGGGGTGTATTATGGTCTTTTGGTGACCTTTTGATGGCTTTAGAGGCTCAAATGGTGAAAAAGTGGACAAATGGGTTATGTGAATAAGGGAATGAGCTAGTGAGCACTTTTTGGGTGTTAACATATTGCCCCCTGATGTGTGAGGGCAGGAGCTCATCATATGGCCAATAGACATCATAGTTCTTTTGTCTTTTTCCTGGGGTTTGGGGAAGAGAAGAGACAGGTTGGAGACTGGATCAACAGCCCTTGGAAGCTACAAAAACAAAAAATATTACATGGCCTCAATATGAATGTGGAATAATCTCTGATAATGGATGAGGCGGGCATACCCATGCTCGTATCAAGACATATATGTAACAATTAGTCCCAAGAAGGGGGACCTGAATAATACATAAAAAATATGCTGGTACATCATAATGGTCCAAAGGGGACACTATTTTGGGATGTACTCATGATCATAACATGAATGATCTCAATAACTGATACACTGGAATAAAGCGACAACCATTCTGAACAAGGTCTCATAAGGGTTGATGAACTACTGAAACTGAAGGTTTCCAACATCTGTAGGGACTCAATGACTGTGAGTCATCTCTGAGAAGTACATGTAACTGTATACTCGAGGGAGTATAAAACTGGGGTACATTTGAATACTATTTCCATGTGCAACCCGGATATCTATAGGAAAAATGTAATTGGTTGTTTCCATAAGTAGACTCTCAAATGTGGAAGAGTCAGGTGGTATCCAGGGTCTTCAACAAATAACTGAAGGGACCAATACCCTGTGCGAGTCTCAATGATGCGATCAAGGTGTTGAAGTCGAGCATGTGAGAAACAACCATTTGGAGAGGCACTGAGGACTCTTCTCGAAATGATTTGTAGGCACTCATCATAAATGGTGATGAGTCCAAGACACAGGGACCTCTAGGTTTATCCTCTGGAATAAATTTGGTTGTCGTCGACAGAGGGAGACCAACAACTAACAAGGCAATGCTGTTTCCTTGATAGGAGTGCGAGGTGTAGAACTGAAGTGTGGTAGTATTGATGGTAGGACTGACATACTTGTGGGGATGGGAAGTAACTGGGGTCATAAAGTGGGTGGAATCAAACTTCCTTTGTTCAGAGCATGATGACATGGTTGACCTGGTAGCTTAGGGAACTGACTTGTAGGTGCGGGGATCATAGCTTTTAAGGACTGAAGTGTATGTATTAACTTTGGGGGGGGGACGAGCTGATGGGTGTTGTCGAGGGATTCTCAAGGTGACATACTGCAGAATACTCTGAACAAAGGCGACCAAAATGGGGAGGCTGCCATATGAGTAGACATGATCTGTTGTGGCACCGAGAAGCACCATTGGGTCTTTCTTCGTAGTTTTAATGAGCTCCAAGAACGGATAAAAGTGTACTATGAAATGTTACTATCCTATGGATTGTGTGAGCCCATGACTGTTCTTGCTCATAGGTGCTTTCATTTTTAAGGAGTCTGAAAATGATAAGAAGACTCTGTAGTGGTTGTGAGTATCGTCCTGTGGGTTTTTACGAGCCCAGGATGGTGATTGCTCGTGGCTGCTTTCATGTTTAGAGAGTCTGAAAGTGGTAAGTGGACTCCATTGGTGTTCTTTTTTGTAAGTTAGTCTCCAAGGATCGAAAAATAAAAAAATGATGCAAATGGAGAACTCTTCTAGCCGATGTGACTAGAGTATTCCTTTTTCGTAATTAGTCTACAAGGTCCGGAAAATGGGTAAACTTATACCTGGTAGATGCCCTTTTAGATACTTTTAACGAGCATGAAAGGAAGCAAGGTTGTTCGACGATCTTTTCATTATTTTAGGAGTCAGAAAAGAGCTTAACGGAAACTCCCTAAGTGCCTTTTCCGTAAAAGGAATTGCTTGGCCCGAAAAAGGGGTAAAACTATACCGAACAAAAAGGTATTGATGAGAGCGAGAAATAGTCTAGAGCGTCGTCATGAGTGTGGAAAACTGAATCCGATGACATAAGATTGTCCAAAACGGGCAATGACCAATATGGCATGCAAACCGAGGCGATGAGTGGCATTTTGAAAAAATGCCCAAAAATTATGGGGGTGAGAGTGAGAAATGGTCACAAGCATCATCACGAGCACGGAAAACTGAATCCGGCGGTATAAGATTCGTCATAAACGGATGACGGCTGATGTGGCAAGCAAATTGAGGCAACAAGGGGGCATGGGAAAAATGCCCGAAAAATCTGGGCATGAGAGCGAGGAATGATCTCAAGCGTCATCACGAGCGTGAAAAATTGAATCCGACGATATAAGACTCGTAAAAAACGGACAACGGTCGATGTGGCACACAAATCGGGGCGATGAGGGGCATGGGAAAAAATTCTTGAAAAATCTAGAGGTGAGAGCGAGAAATGATCTCAAGCATCATCACAAGTTCAGAAAAATGAATCAAATGGTATAAAATTCTCCAATAAACTGACAATAGCTGATGTGGCACGCAATTCGAGGTGGCATGGGGCATGCAAAAAATGCTCGAAAGTGTTTGGAGAGAGCGAGAAATGATCTCAAACATCATCACGGGCACGAAAATATGAATCATGCGGTGCAAATGGTGCAAAAAACGGAGGTCATAAGGACTTCGGAATGGTCAAAGGAAATAACTAGGTTAAAAAATGGCTACAAATAAAGGTGAGCCCACCAAGCCAAGGATGTAGTGGTGGGGATAAATGATAACCCATGGGGGAAGAATACTAGGTGTACCAAATATACAAGTGACACGTGACCTCAAAAATGGTTGAGATCACGAATCTGAAAAAGTGAGTAGGGTTAATGACTTGCCCCCATGTGATGTGCATGGGGTTTGTGATTGTGGATCACATATGTGTTGGTTTGAACGATGGGCTCATTGAGGTGTTGAGATAGAGATGATGGGGAAGGTTCAAAATGATTGATCATGCCCCCTATCCCAGGGTCGAGGTAATCTATTATGCCCCCTAACTTAGAGTTGTCAATGTGGTGTAGATGTTGTCTCAGAGAGAGATCAATAGGGCATTGAGCAGCGGGGTGGTATACCATGAGGTTGTGGGCCGTGGTGGCATACTGAAGTGATGATATGATGATGGGGGATTCCCTTTGTGGGGTGGATTCCCCCAGTATCTCCGAGGAGAATCACGATGATGATGAGTAGGAAAGGTTTTGGGCCTGCCCCCATGCTGTGGACATGTGGTTTCCTCTTTGATTTGAAAAGGTTGAATATGTGGTTTGGAGGAATCAATGGAAGGGGTCGACTGGACAAAGGGGTCTCCATTGGAAACCATGTAAATTGTGTTAATATCTTTTGAGGAGGAAGATGGTGGGGGATGAATTTCTTCAATGAGAGGATGGGATATCTCTAGGTCGGCATTATTCAATTCGTATAGTGCTTCTCTGTAATTTGGGAGATCGGGGCAGTGAATAATGGCTGTAGATTCCGCATATTGCACAAGGATGGTTTGTGCGCAATGATTTATCATGAGGTTGAGGTGGTAATTCTAATTTGGCAACTGGAACGTTGGTGTCATCATCCAACATATTCATGTGTTCTTGAAATGCTGGTAGTTGTGGACATAGATGGGTCGCATGGCCAATATCGTCACACAAGGAGCACTTAGGGAGCACATGGGTTGAGGGATTCATAGCTAATTTGGGAGTCACTGGGAGGGTGCGAGTGGTGGGTGCAGTGTTGTAGGTTGGTGGACCTCTTCCCCTAGTGTTGCGGGATTGAGGGGGGACATAACTAGATTTCGATGTAGTGCCCCCTGTTGGAATTGATCGGTTTTGGGGGTTCGAACCACCAGGTGGTGGGCGATTTTGGGGGTTTGGTATGCCAGGTGGTGGATGGTTTGACATATTCATAGGTTGTATCGGTTGTAGGACAATAGTTGGAGTCGGTGGGGGAGTTGGGGCAGGTAAGTACCATACAGGTATTCCTAACGTTAAACATCGAAGGTTAAGTGTAGCCACTACTGGCGTGCTGACAACTCCTGAAAATGGGAACAAGAACGAGATTGTGTGAATCGGTGTTGTTCCGATATGAGTAGGCACTGTGGGTGTATATGGTAATGACAAGGGCTGCTGTGTGGTGTGCGACAGGGTGCAAAAATTAGATATCTCGGTTATATCCAAAGGGGGTGGGATGGATTGGAATGCGGAAGTCATAGGTGATTCTGAGTATAATCCGGGTCTGACTGTGGAGACAAACGATGTAGGTGCATTATGAATTGGTTGTTCAATCATAGGGAGAACATTTTTAGGTGCAGCAGGGGCGTATTGGTTTTAACGCGTTTGGAGATTCATGTCGGATGATGACATCATAAGGAGATGATGAGTACTTGAATCCATCGGTTGGTTTGTGTGTGCAGCGTATGTTATTTGCTATTGTGGTGCTGTGGTTCCTTAAGGAGGATCCAATGGACGAGTGTTCGCTACTTCTTTTGTGGGCAAAAGATTCTGTAGCACCATGGGTTGTGGTTGAGGAGGTGGTGCTGTTTGTGCCGCGTGCCCTTGGCGTTGGGCGTCATCAGACCACAGTTGGGATGCTCGCCCCAAATGGGGGCAAGTTTGTGTATAATGGCCATATACCATGCATATGGAACATGGGTGGTTTGTTCGTAAATTGGGGTTCTTACCCTGTTTCGGTGGTCGATCAGGGTTTTGGTTGGTGGGGGTAGCGTTGTTGTTGTTGTTTGGAGGATAAGTCTGAGCGATTGGAGGTTGTGGTGCAGCAAGGAATACCTGTGGTGGGTAATAAGCCGTTGGGGCTTGTGAGTGAACAGGAGCATGTGTGGCCTGCTAAGGGTAATACATTGGTTAGGCCGGTAAGTGAATTGGGTTCTAGGTGGCCGGTTGGTTATAGTATGTGGGTGGTACATAGGTCGATGGCGCTTTCCCGTAGCAATGTGGTGGATAAGAGGGTCCATGAGTGTGATGAGTCTGATTCGTTGGAGTGTACGAAGTCATAGCTCCAGAATTAGATGTAGCCCTAGAGAGGTCTGGGGCACTTATGGTGCTCACCATGATAAAAGGTTTATTTTGTGCCGTGACCTGGCCGATAATACCATCAGCGGCATGTGATGCCCTCGGAGCATCACCTCGTGAAGAATCGCCTCGTGGGGCGTCTGGTATGATGGTGTAGAGATAGCCTGACTGGGCATAAATCAGGTCAAATTATTGAGCTTTTAAGATAGCTTCTTCTTCTGACTGTGATCGTTCGAAAGCTACATCTTTGGCTATGAGGGGTAGGAGTGATTTGAGAAACCAATCCAAAAATATACGGTCGTCCAATTTTATCTTGCAGAGGCTATGGTGCTTGCGCCACTCATGGATATGGTCGGTGATGTGGGTAGCTGTGTTTTGTCTACAAGACAAAAATATTTCAACTCTTGCATCATAGCGTATAGGTAGCTGAATAAACTGAAGGAAAGTGGAGGCGATGGACGTAAATGTATGGTGGGTCCCATGTGGTTGCTTAATGTACCACTTGGCTGTAGAGGTAGTGAACGTTCATTGCAACAGTCTTAGTCTAATGGAGTCATCCACAATGGAGTTAGATGAACACCATAGGTGAAATGACATTATGTGGTTTTGGAGATCTTCCCTGGCTTTTCCTTCAAACTTCGGGATGTCTGAGGGAAGCTTTGTAGGCATGGGTGTCCATGTAGGGTTGTGCCTAATAGGATCGTTGGTTAACCTGGCTAGGTATGGTAAGTTCAGACTATCCATGTATGGTAAACTAGCAGATGGGTGTGGCGTAGTGACTGGGACATAACTATTAATGGTGGCATTATGTAGTGGTCCAGTGGCCCCTAAGGGTATGCTAGGTATTGAAGGTATGTGTCCTCCAACTGTTGTGGTGTGGGATGGGCCAACGCTCCCAAGTGCAACATGGGTTGCAGAGGGGTTAGGAATAGTGCCAGGAATTCCTGGGATCTGGGTTGTGGTAATGAGAGGGGGTGTGATTTCTATGTTGGGCATACCCATAATAGGAGGTAGTCCTGTGTTGGGCATACGTAAAGGTGGAGTGGCCCCTATATTAGGCATGCCTAAAGGGGTTGTTGTTACCATGGGTGGCACAGTAGTAGAAGGGTTTTTCGATGTATCTCCAATATTACTGGTGAAGAAGGGGTCGTATTGTGATCCAGCCATGGGGTTGGATGGTGATATTTCAGTAGGGTTTTCGGATTCAGCCTTGGAATCAGATGTGAAGTGAGGAGCATCATAATCGGATGACTGTGTTCTTGGCCGATGACATGTCGAGTCAAGGGATAAGGCTCTACGTCTATGACGTGTAGAGCCAAGTGAACCGAACTGAGGGGGTTCACCCTGAAGACGGCGAGATCGTCTTAAATTCTCAATGGTGAGAAATATTTAAAAATTTCAGTGGAAGGCGGTGATGTAAAATACTCAAAACCCTAGTGCAACAATGAGTGCAAGAGGGGAGTGACAAAATAAAGGCTCTCAGGCCAATAACCATCCTCAAAAGCACTTATTATAACAGCTATGCTATAATAAGTGGAGGGATCCAACAAAGTGGTCAGAATACCAAAAGTCAAATAGTTCCTAGAAAAAAGTGGTGCTCACTAGACCAAAGGTGGGTATTGTATCATGCAAACACCTAACTAGAAGTATTGTGAGTCAACAAACGATATTCTCTGCAAGGTAATGAAATCCAAGTTAGAAAATATAGAGTGTTGAATCAACGGCTAGATATCCCCCTACCAGGAGGGACACCGAGTAGACAATCCTAAAGAGTGGCAACTAGAATACCCCGTTCATGACACATTCGGTTGGGTGAATCTGTAGTTTGGTTCTATTGCCACTGTACCCCCATACGGGTGTACACCGAGAAATTCGAAAGGTATCCTTCGATTACTGAATGGATTGCAGTATTCCACTCAGACTTCCGGAACTAGTCTGGCTACTTCAACCCTCCTAAGGGAGAGGCCTTCCCGATAAATTGGTTGATAACCGTGTCAAAATTATAAGGGATTTTGGTACCGTAAATGACAACCACTATGTATCAAATGTAAATAATTGAGGGGTGTTATTGGAACACCTATCCCCTCAATTCTACATAACTACAAGATTCTTTTAAGTGCTCCCCAAGTGGGGTTAAAAAGTTTGTTGAGTTAAGGTAGATTTTAAGGCTCAGTTTAAATAATGTGGCAGATTGGGTGCACGTATGATTATATAACTGAAATTGATTTGCCTCGCTTGGGCGATTGATTACAAATGAAAGAAAAGACGCTTCCAGTTTGCAAAAAATAAAGGCATTTTTTGAAATGTAAATGCTTGAAAAAACTATTAAAAAATAATGGATCTTTGAAATAATTTAAAAGGAAGCAAATAACATGAATATTTCAAGAAATAAATGGATCTCTTAGAAAATTGCTTGGGCAAACTATTGAGCATATAAACAGTAAAGCCTTTGATCTAAATAGAATGCAGAAAATCTTTCTTTCAATTACTGAAAATTTTTAAAATGACTTTTATGGAGCATATATAAATAGAAAAAGATTTAGTATGGCTGTAAAAATGCAGAAAAAATAATGCTGTAAAATAGGCTAAATGGGCAAAAAATACAGCAATTTTTTTTTTCTAAAAAATTGGCCGAATTCAAAATAACAACATCGCGGGTTTTGGGGAAACAGCCGTGATGTGGAGCGCGGGTTTCGGCCGCGCAGTCGCGATGTGCAACGCGGCAAATGGCCGTGAAGCCACGATGTGCAACGCGGGTTTTGGTCACACAGTCGCGATGTGCAGCGCGAAAAATGTTCGCGAAGCCGCGATGTGCAGCGCGTAAAATGGCCGTGAAGCTGCGGCGCGCCATGCAGAAAAAGGCCGCGAGGTCGTGATGAGCCGCGCGACTGTCGAGCGAAAAGCTGCGAGGCAAAAGCCAAAAAATGGACACCGAAAAACGAACCCGAAAATGGAAATTTCAGGCTGTTAATGGCAACAAAAAGGGCCAAGATCTAGAACAACAATGGATCTGCTGTCTAGGATGACAGATCTGTGAATTAAAATGATTAAAACTAACAAAAACTAAGATCTAAAGCAAAAAACCAAGATCTAAGAATTCGAAGCCAGTGGAATCGCCAAAAACTGTTGGCTTGGTTTTGCAACCAAGCTTTGTGCAATGGGCACCTATCAACAATGTGATAGCAGTTTCAATATACAAAGCAAGAACGATTATGAATTAAATCTAAATCTAAACTAACATGTGCATATAACAAATAAATTTAAAAATGATTCATGGAAAGAACAAGAACTAAAAGAATAGATGTTTTGTATTAAGATACCTCAAATGGTGAGGATATGATGTTGAGAAACTCCAAGGGTGAGTAGCTCCAAGCTCCAATGATCTCTTCTCCAAGATGCTGAAAATGGCCAAAAGTCTCAAGAGAGATTTTGACAGCATGAGGATAGGATGATGGATGGATGGAAAGTGAGGAGCCCCTACCACCTTTTTATAGTTTTTGGTGGTGGGGAATACCATTATGGTTTTGAAGAAACCAATGGTATTGACCAACATGGTTTAGGTACCTTTTTACCTCCTTTTTTCTTTTTTGAATATTTTGAATATTTTTATTCCCTTTAAATATTTTTGGGAATTCTGGACCCTTTTTGACGGTTTTTTTATGCTTTTTGAGGAAAAATATTCATTTTGAGGGGAAAAAGGGGTGTATTATGGTCTTTTGGTGACCTTTTGATGGCTTTAGAGGCTCAAATGGTGGAAAAGTGGACAAATGGGTCATGTGAATAAGGAAATGAGCTAGTGATCACTTTTTGGGTGTTAACAACAACCCATGAAGTTGAAAGCCACGTCCGTTGAAGGATCTCAAAGTGGTAGGAGAATGGTTCAAATCGGGAGAACCAATGGCTCTCCAACATGCGATCGGCATGACTAACGTAGAGGCTCCTTCGTCCAAAATGGTACGATGGATTATCTTCCCAGCAATGTTTGTAGCAACTTGAAATTCCAATTGATGGGAGAACCTTGGTTTGAAGTATTCTAGCCCGAACATGATGGTATTCGATGAATCCAGGTCAACTGCACCGATAGCAACGAGGAGAGTCTTACGCTGATTTAGACAGTTTTGCAAGACCTCAAGCGTCGACATAGCACAAGGAGCTTGTGCTAGGTCCTCTACAATGTTGTAGTTTTGAGTATCCTGAGCATTAGGATTGAAAATTGATTTTTCTGATCCTGCTCTTGGGTGGACGTAGCACTGACTCAAACAAGGGCTTCTCAATGGTGAGAGAAGCATCCAGTATGGTGACGTCGGGCATCGAAGTGGAAGCTTTTCAGTATTACTTCCAACTGGTTCCTTTGCCAGAACGAAGTCATACGAACGAGAACATGTATTCAAGTTGATAGTTTCGCTATGCATCATGAGAACATGTGCAGTGGTGGATGCTTCTCCTTGTGAAGAAGAAGTGTGAGCGATCGACTGCTGATTTTGAGCAGGGAAGGGATCGTTGAGAACTGCGGGTGTGGGTTTTCCCTTAAGAAACTTTTGAACTTCATCTCTATGGGGGCACTCTTTAGAAAAGTGATCATCATTGCACAGTAGGAAAGGATATTTCAACTTCCTTTTTTGTTTGGTATCATCAGGGGTGCTCTTTTGTTTCTGTTGGGTGGAAGATTTCTTAGGTTTCCCTTTGTTCTTCTTCTTACCACCAGACTTCTGAGGTTAAATTGATGAAATAGAATTCACTTCTTCGGTGATAGTAGGAGTGGATGATTTGGTGGTGCCGTGAACAGCTTGTGTTGGTGATGGGGAAGAACCTTGGGGGTTCGTCGAACCAACCCTGGGGTGCCATGAAGGGATCCAATGATGCCATCGGATTGGGGTCCCTTGGGTGGTTTTGCGGGGTCGTAAGTGTTGCGGGCACGTCAGGAAGAATATCAAACAACGTGCCAGATTGAGCATAGACTAAGTCTAGCAAATGGGCACGAGCGATGGCTTGTTCCTCAGTGACAGTGCCACCCATGGAAACATCCCGTGCTATGGTAGGAATGAGAGACTTTGTAAACTAGTCTGCTAGGAGTTGATCTGGAATTGGAGCCTTAATGAGACGTCGTCTCCTTCGCCATTCATGTATATGATCTGATATATGAGTAGCGGTATTTTGACAGAGCGAGGTTAAAAGCTCTGTACCAGTTTCATACCGTATAGGCAGCTGAAAATGAGTCAAAAAGTTCATAGCAAGAGAACCAAAACTAGGAAAAGAATGAGGTGGTAGTTCAATATACCACTTGGCCGCCGAATCGATGAGAGTCCGTTGAAACAGTCTAAGATGGATTGAGTCGTCCATCAAGGAGTTGGATAAACACCATAAGTGGTATGTCATATTGTGGTTTTTAGGATCCTCACCTGGCTTACCATCAAATTTTGGGATATCTGACAGAAGTTTCACCGAAATGGGTGGCTAAGTAGTTCCGTGGTAGATAGGATCGTTGGTCAAGCGAGACAAATGAGGTAGGTCCAAAGTAGCCAAATAGGGCAGATGTGGATTAGGTTGCGAGTATTGATAGTACGGATAAGGCGTGTAAGGACCTCTGGGCCCTTATGTCGACTGGCCATAAGGTGTTCCAGGAGGAAACTGGCTATAGGGGTACGGGATGCCCGGACTAAATGTAGGTCCGTCGCCATAGTAAGGTGGTCCATAACCATAATAAGGTGGCCCATGGCCATAAGGTGGGTGCTCGCCTCCACCTCCGGGAGGGGGTGGGCCGCCACCGCTAGGGTAGGGTGGGCCACCACCGCCTCCGCTGGGAGGAGTTGGTGGTCCGCTACCACCACCGGAATAGGACGGGCCTCCACCACCTCCACCGGGAGGGGGTGGTGGGCCACCACCACCGACGAAAGGGTAAGAGCCTCCTTTGCCACCTCCAACATAGTAGGGTGGTGGTCCACCACCACCGCCACCATGATGAGAAGGTACTCCACCACCATCACCGGGATGGGATGGTCCTCCACCACCACCGCCACAAGGGGGGGTGGTCCCCCACCACCTCCACCAGGGGGGGTGGGCCATTATGACCGAAATGAGGTGGTCCTCTGCCCAAAGGTAGAGGTCTGCCTCCTCCAGAGTTATGTGGGGGCCCTCTGCCTCCAATGGGAGGTGGGGGTGGACCAAACGGGGGTGGAGGGACTTGAGGGACTGTAAGTGGGGGGTCCATTTTGTTGTCCCCATAGAGTGTAAGGATTATTGGGTTAGGGTACCCCGTAGAGTGCGTTTCTGGGATTAAGTTGACCCGGCACAGGGTTAAGATGACCTGGATACGCTTGACTCAATGGAGGTTGAATTACGTTGGACAGTTCCTCAACATGGGATAGTCCCGAAGTGGAAGGTATAGGAGGTAAGGAATTTCCAACGGAAGGCCCTATGGGAACTCCTGCTGCAGTATTATGGTTAATAGACGGGGCTTTCCCCCCAGCAACAACTTGCTGACCACTAAGTAAAGGTTGACCCAACACTGGTTGTTAATCATGTTTGGGGTGGGGGAGGAGCAGGTGACGTAACTACAGTGATCACAGGTGTGTTGGACTGTTGTCCTTGAACAGGTTGGGTCATAAGAGGTACTGAACAGGTCTCCTGTCTAGGAGATGCATGTGCAGGAATGGATGGTTGGCTAGTTTCGGCAGTGGTCACGTGTTGTGTAGATGATTCCGGTGACTCAAAAGATAAAGAGCCACTTGGGATTGGTCTGTAAGGAGGTAATGTCGGGTCCTCAACCCTTCGTTGGAGACTTGAACTTCGACACCTATCAGCCATAGAACGAAAGTGAGCCAATTGGCTACGATAGTAAGCTAAGGGGTCATCTAGAGTAGTCCCACTAGGTGGGGGTGCAACGAAAAAATGGGCCACTGGGTGGCCTGTAGAAGATGTCTAATAAGCTGCCGAAGGACCAACAACTGTTGTGGGGTCATCCTGGGGTTGATTTATCCATTCCAATGACCCAGGATCTCCCGGCGCGATGGGAGGTAAGTCTTGTGAAGTGGGGATTTGTGCTTCTTCACCCTGCGGGGGATGAGAGGCCGGTGAATCTGGAGGAGTATGAGGAAAAAAAAGTCCTCCAACATTCAAAGTGGGGTTTTCCACTTCATGTGACCCGACCTTGGCTTGTGGATCTATTCTTACCCTCGAAATTACCTCCTGGTTAAGCCCCGGATATTCGGGTGGCAAATTCTAAATCTTGCGAGACCTTCTCCAAGGAAAGTTAGCCAGAGCGATTGAAACAAAAAGTTTCTCCTAAGGCAAGCTAAATGAAAGAAAAGCAGACCAGAAAAAACCTACACAAACTAAGGCCACATGCACTCTTATGTTATAAGAGTGGATTCAACGGTCTGGAACCTCATAGGATTTTCAAGGCTTCGCAACTTGCGATATACCGCAGGGTCCAATAGTAAAACGTGACAAGGAGGATTGGGACTGTACCCTTGCCTGAATACCCGATTACCTAGATGGTACGTGCATAGTAGCTCCCCGAGTTCTGCTCTCGGTGTATTTCTCCACCAAGACGGCCAAAAGGCTAACTCAGTTGGTTTCAGGAATCCTAAGGGTGTCTCCCGATATATGCAAGGTACGTGGGAGCTCAAATCTGTAGTGGTGCTGTCTAATGCACAACTGTTCGGAAAGAAACCTTCCAATATACTACCAAGTACGTAATACACCCTTCGATATACGGCAAGTACATGTGGTACTTGGTGGGTACGTGAAGGAGCTCGATATACCGATAAGTACATGGAAGACTACAATACCCCCGAGATACATTGTTGGCAAATAATGACAGCTGCCACGCTTAACGACGCCGGAACACGTCTCTAACTTACACACAAGTTACTAAAATTTTTACCCTAGTTCTACCATTAATTTTTTCTGGACGGTTAGGTGAATGCATGAGGTGAGTACATAATCGTAAACATAATGTAGGCCCTAACTACATGCAAAAAGTACGCTTTTCTTTCAATGAACTCTATGTATGGGAAGGAGAAATTTTCTTTTTCTTTCCAACAATTTCACCAAAGCAATGCAATGCAAGACAATCCCAAATCTACCAAAAAATGACTATGAAGTATTCTTTTCTTTTCGAGTGAAACATAAAAGACACAACACTACTAAACCAAATCAAAGCATGTTTTTCTTTTTCTTTTGTCTTTTCAAAACGAAAATGATGCTAAGTAATGAAAAGAGAGAATTTCTAAGTAGAGTATGCGAACTTTTCACTTTCACTATGATGGCTCAAAAGCATAAAAATCAAAAGATACAATTAAATTTCCAAGCATGGAACTACTTCTGCAAAACTTGATGTCTATTCGAATTTTTCAAGAAAATGAGCAACTCATAGTTCATGAAAAACACAAATAATGCAATTTTCTTTCAACTTCTCCAAAAGATCTACAAATGAGACATTCCAATGCATGTGCAATTCTTCAAATGATCTTGAGAAATGATGGAAGTAAAGTACTTTTGACCTTTCAATGGATATATCAAAATAACAATTTGACAACAACAATGCTTTTAAACATAAATACTGAACTGAAAAGATTACTCGCAGCACTCTAATAACTCAAAAAATCTCAAGAAAAGATGAGCACTCAATGGACTGAAAATACACACAAACACTCAAAATCAATCAGTAGCAAGCAACACTAAAAACAAGCAAATCTCAAAGATGAATGCAAATGATGTCTGGAAACCGATCTAATACAATGATCAGATCTTGTGAGGAGAGGAGGGAATGCAAGGGTGAGTGGATGCAGGTGGGGGAGACAAGAGTGTCCACCACTACCAAATCTCAGACTTGTCCAACATGGAACCCAAAAAAACTCCAAATAAAACCAAACAACTCAACACACAAATCAAAATGGGAACTCTGACTAGATCTTACAGTACCTAGGGAGTCTACACACAAACCAAAATTCAAATCAGAACTGGAGAGGGCATGCCTGTATGGAAAAATTGGCTGATCGACGCACTCTATGATTGTACACAGTGCAGCATCGCAGTTCACCAATGTGGGGAGTGCGACACTGTCGCAGAATACCAATGGAAGGGTTGCGATGATAGGATAATAGGAAAAGAACAGAGATAAAAAATAACACAGTGTCGCTCTGGGTACACTGACCAGGTGTGACAGGCGAGATCTAAGTTAAAAAATGAACCAATTCTCCAGATAATGAGCATAAAAAGGTCTGTAAATGAGAAGTACAAACTCAAAGGAAGGCAATCAGACTCTTCAAAGTGAAGATCTGATGGTGAAACCAGTTAAAGAAGTAAACGACAAAATGATATGGCTTGTAACAAGAAATCAACTGAAACTGACATTCAAATTGACAACTACAAAAACATGTCCCTTTCCCCAGTATGGTCGCTAGAATTGTTTGACGCACAATCCACTCGAGCGGACGCGAGTCGGATCTCCCTAGCTCAATGTGAGTCTAGAACAAATAGTACATACTATAAACTACTTTCCTGGATCTAGTTAAGGATCGGGTCACTAGATGTCTTACCTTAAACTTGAAGTCCTTCCTCCTGGATGTTGCTCCATGCCTTGCAGTCGTCAAATCTCAGCTGCAAGACTTGTCAAGATGTAGAACAATGCAAACAAGTAAAGAGCATCTATACAATAATAGATCTAAGTAAATAGTTAAGCAGTTAAACTACACAATATCATCAAGACAACAATATTGGTGGAAAGCGTTTATATTACTGTAAATATAGGGAAAGTACATAGGTAAGAATGACTATAACCAAAGCTTAACGTAGTATCCCTTCTCCATCCAATCCAATTGCCATATCTTCCCAAGGAAGTGTGAGTCTCTCAATGGATGAGTTAGAGATCTCTCCAAGATGATTTCACCAGCATGTAGACACTATAGACTTCCTCCCTTTGGAGAGGGGTAGAGCTTCACTTATATAGGACTAAGTGGATAGGGTATGGATAGGGTAGGTTGAGATATGGTAGGAGAGAGATAGGGGATCCTTCCAAGAGGTTAGGAACCGAGTGCCAACTCCCCCAAGAGGTCAGGGATAAGGATCCAAGTCAGCAGGGTTCGAGAATGAGCTCGAAGGACCTATTTTTGTCTATTGGCATTAACTGACTTCGTCGCACCCTGCAGTAGAGCAAGATACGACGTTGCAGGTTGCATGAGTGCAGCCTGCGACGACCTCTCAAAACCTAGCATAAATGAAATGGTATCCCTTCTAGGTAAATGAATTAGCCAATGAAACTTCAGGGATGTATACACTGAATCTCAAGATGGTAGGATTTTAGTTGTAACATGCACACCCCTTCTTTCACATATATGTTGATAGAAATCCTCAATATTTTATTATTTTGCATGGTTAAAAGATTACCTTAAGTCCACACGTGTGAGTGGTTGGGATTATTCTCTTAGGACGTGGTGGTGGGGCATTTACTATTTACTATTTACTCATGTTTTTTATTAACCATACATGTGATTTTTTTCTTAGGGTGACCTCCTCTTGAACACATGGTTTTGCAAATGGGTTATGCTCTTTGGACTCATGGTTTGAAGAAAAATAATTATGAAGTTAATTATCTTTAAACATTCATCTAGGGTAGACTTGTGAAACCGAGTTATTTTATTACTTGTTGACTATTCAAAGTGGCTACAATGCACATTCATGAGGGATCACCTCACTATTAAAAAATACCATCTAGGCTTTGCCTTCTTTGTCAAGAACCCTTGTGTTACCCATATTCATGAATTCACCCCACTAATATGGTATGCATATTTTGAATGATAATATAGATACATAACTTCATTAAATAACTATTATTTAAAATTAATTTATCTACATGTTAAATAATTCTCTTGTAATGGAATAAGAGTGGACATTAAGAGGGGCACTACTATAATAAAAGTAAGAAAACATATTTTTTTAATGAATACCCTAGGTTTACATTTATATTTTTTCTATAAAGTTTAAGTTGTTGTGTTTATGTCAATATAGCACACCAATGCATTTATGTATTATGGGCACACTACAAATAGAAACACGCTTAAAGTGCATGTTTATCATCCATGCGCATAAATATCAAGCTAGAAATAAAATTGAGAATTTCATTTTGTAAAAGGGTGAACATGTGAAAATTGGTAACACTTTTTGGAGTGAAGCATGGTAATCTTATTGGGTAGAAAATTAGCAAACCTTGGCCAAGAGCAGTAGTTTTTTGGCATAATTTGGTGGATGTGGTATTAGACGTATTCATGTTTCTTTTTCAGTAACATGCTAGTGTGTTTTTCTACTATATAGTGCACTGCTTGGCTATGCCATTTTTTATTAATCTTTTAAGCGAAGAGGAGCTATCACAAAAACAATATATATCAAATGTATGTAATCATTGATTTTTTATGTGTAAAACAATTTTTTTGTTGTTGTAGAAAATAAAGCAAAATGGAACCCATTCAACACATAAAACACGATGACAAAGAGCAATAGAGTTGATCTCAAATTTAAAGTGCTAGTGTGTTTTTTTACTATATAGTGCACTGCTTGGCTATGCCATTTTTTAATAATATTTTAAGTGAAGAGGAACTATCCAACAAAAATATATATCAAATGTATGTAATCATTGATTTTTTTATGTGTAAAACAATTTTGTTGTTGTTGTAGAAAATAAAACAAAATGGAACCCATTCAACACATAAAACATGATGACAAAGAGCAATAGAGGTGATCTCAAATTTCAAGTGCGTGTTTTCATTTTCCTACTTAACATTTCCTATTTATTAAATTAATTCAGGTTGCACATGGATGTTTTTTAATAGGTGTTAATGTTAAAGTTACAACATCATGAGTCATTCTCCAAGTCAATCTTGTGTGTTAAGATTGATCCTCATTTGTCGAGGTAGTGCCTTATAGGAGCCTGAGTTGGACTCAATAAACTTGGAGAAGAATCTTGAGTTGGACTCAAGAATGAATAAGCCTCATGTGTTGAGGTAAATACTTTGTATGTCAAAGTGATGATGTTGTACAATCTTGCTTGTCAAGGCTAAGGTTTTGTGTGTCAAGACATATCCTCATGTGTTGAGGTGGTACCTCATATGTTGAGGTAATGCTTTGCATGTCGAAGCATGAATGGTGTGTGATGTACTACTAACCACGGTTTATCTATTAAGCCTCCTCTAGAGATTGACCACCTCTAGAGTGAATTACTTTAGCATATGACCACTTGGAACGATAGTAGAACAAGATGATCACATTATTGGAGAAATTTCCTTAGTATGCTTGATATCATAATTAATTAAGTTGGCACATGTGGACCATGCAGATAAGAGAAGAGATAAATATAAGATGTGATAAGATAAGAGAGAATTCGATTTTCACTCTTCAGTGATGATAAAGACTTAAATTAAATAAGAGAGAATTCAAATTGATAAACTTCAATGATATTAACAAAAAAGACTTCAGTGAATTAAATGAGAACTCGAATTGTTCACTTCAGTGATATTAACAAGAAAAAATTTAGTTAAAAGAGTTAACTAAGTGATAACAAAGAAGGTATAGTTAAGTAAGTGTTTGCATGATGACACTTGAGTTGCGGCACTTGGATGACGACACTTAAGTTAGCCACCTAACTAAGCGATCTAGCATCTAGTTAAAGGGTGAGCTCATCCTGCAGTCAGTACATAGAGTTAATGTTCTTGCATGAGATGTATGGCGCAATTTTCCATGCAGGATTGATGTATCCAATGTTGGAGGGAATTCTCTTGAAGGAAAATTTTGCATGTGACCAATATTAGCGAATTGGTTGAGTGGAGAATTATTATTCTAAGTTTCTCTTCTTTCTCTTTCTCTCTTGCTCTGTAATTGCGCCAGGGGTGCTTGATGTAATATGCTCATTGTGAAGCAAGTCATTCTCGGCTATATATTGATATACTAAGGAAGATTTAGCTGGGGTTTTCTCCCTCAAGTTATAGAGGGTTTCCCCAAGGTAAATTTATGTGTCATATGTGAATGCTTAAGCTTATGATTGTTAATTTATTTCAAGTGCTGTTGTAATTCTGAATTAAAGATAACAAATTAACAGTTAATTCATAAATAAGAGTCATCTAAACATTTGACATTGAGTTATGTGTTGTGAGTATAAGTTGGAGTATTAAGGATTAGTTGAACATTTTGTAAGTAGTTATCTTGTTTTACTTGCTATATTTTATAATTAATGGAACAACAATAAACCTTCAATTATATCTATGTTTTGTCATGACATATAAAAGTAATAGGAAACATATTATGGTGTGAAGTCAACACAAGATTTATTGAGAGACAACATGAATAGTAGCTTTGAAAGAATGTGTATTGTTTATGAGTCATTCACTACTGTAGTATTTTTTTGATTCACACAATCATGTATAATATACAATAAATGTAAATATACTCATTACATTTTAGTTCTATGTTTGTAGATGGAACATGAAGATGCAAAAAAAAACAAAAAAAAAACCAAGGTACAATATCCCTTGAAAATGATGGAGAAATGAAGCATGGAAATAACTTGAGCAATAACTATTAGAATGATTAATGATGATAACTAAAATGTAATTTTACAAGTTCTATATTCCTGAGTGTTTGTAACAATTATTTATTAACATTTTGACTAATATAAGCCTCTATGCTGTCCCATTTTGTATGATCATGACTCTTTTATTTATTTGTATATAATAAATGAATATCTTATTTTATTGTAATTTTTTTTTTCATAAAAAAAAGAAAGAAAGAAAGAAAAAAAGATATATGATAAAGATTACATTTTCTATTAAATATATAAATGATTTACTTTATTACAATAAACATATATATAATCAATTGGTATATTTATTTAAAGATTACATTTTCTTATGACCAATTTGGTGTTTGGAGGTCTTATTTGACCTCATATAAAGGTGGTGTTTGGAAACCTTATTTGGCTTCATATCGAAGCAGTTAAGGCTAGGATATCACGTAAAGTTGAAGTAAAACTTAACATTGATACTACTTCAACATTGCAGTCTAGGATGAGATATCCTGTAACATTAATATGACTTCAATGTGGTAGGCATATCATTCAACGTGGCTCTCTATGAACAATTGTTATTACTATATGAGCCTCACACACCCAGATCCATAGGTGGCAGATTACAACCATTTCACATTAATGATCGGGGATCAAATCAAGGGGAGACCTGGAACGCCCAGATCCATAGGTGGTAGACTACAACCATTCCCCATTTATGATAAGGAGATCAGAGCAATGGGAGTGTAACATCCCGTAAATTTAAAAAAAATTAAATTTTTTTAAAATAGCAATAATTACTGAATTTGCTAATGCGGAACATATAATAATAGTTAAATCTCTTAACTAGAATAATAAACAATGACGACACATCGAAATTTTAAAAAACAAAATATGATATTAGTTGTATTTGCTAATGCAGACTAAATGGATGCTAAACTCTTAACAAAAGACATTTTATGATCAACACATAAGAATACATCTTCAAATCTGCTTAAGTTTTAAATGTAACTACATGCTGTTCATAGGTTTGTATTATGATAATTTTCTTGGTAAAGTGCTCACAGTTTGTTTTTGAATGATGACGAAGGGGTCCTACGAGGTACCCTGGGGTTTACTTAGCTACGTTTAGCTAAGGCATTTGGACCTGTTTCCATGCGCAGAACGCAGGTACAAATTTTACGACAAAACAAGAGTTAAGAGTAAATGTGTCTTTCAATTCATCGTCAATGTAATATGAAAAATTCTACGTACTTCCTTGCAAACAAGTTATTGGAGGTATGGATCTTTTGGTTCCTTTTCTCATTTACGTGCTAGCTTACAAACTTTTCAGTGTTGTTAAAATCACGTCGTCATTTTTCTTTTACATTGCTATATTTATCATCTAGGAAAATCATTTTAATATGACTATTATTATTAACATCAATGCGGTGATACCATTGTCAATTTGTAACTTTATTTGAAATATTACAAATGTAATGCTTATGCTATTTTGAAATAAACTAGCATTATATTGTGGACCAACGAAACTGAGATTATACCTTAAGTAACTAAGGTCTCACCTTTATCAATTGATTAGCAATGCATGAAATATATAAGCTTTACTCTATAATTCACTTATTTCCTATATGACTATACATATGCTATAGAGAAGAAAATATACAACATATAGTAACTATGCATTACACGCACCATACATTAGAATGTATCACTAATATTACGATGCCTCATATAAAATATGGGAAATAAAATGAAATGTGAACTATGAATCTAAACATTGCATTGAATATGATCGTGACAGGGTATTAAAGTTTCGGTACTTGGCATGCTTTCAATATGTCGATACCTGGTCTTAGCATTAACGTTGCCTACCTGCTATGTGAAGTGGAAGCTTAGGAGGATGGTATTCACGTGAAAGAGTTTACAACAATGCACCATACGATGCTGAGCTGTGCCATACACTATCCCTTGGTCTGATGATTTGGCGATTTGGTAGATGCAGTAATCAATGTGGTATTGATTGCAATGGTTTCCCGAATTTCAATGTGCCTGGCCGGCATCTCTTCCATCGTTGATATTTACAAGATCTAGGGATTGGAAAGAAACCCTAGTCTTTCGTGGTAAGTAACAAAGAATTGTGTCCTGTCCTTGATTTTGCGTTCAGTGGCAAGGTAGAGGGGCCGACAGTGCTGCTGCAATGTAGGGTTTGGAGTTTATTGTTAGGAGGACTCCTTCCTCGGTTTCGAACCTTAGACCTGTAAGGGAAAGTTATAAGTTACAGGCTTATATTCCTTGTGAAAGGGAGTCACAACACAACTCTTGAATTTGTTGTGAGGTTTCTTTGTCAGTTTATTTGAGTGCAATTTGAACTGGAGTTCGATTCTCCTAGTCATAAAATTGTTCTCTGAATTCGAACTTGTATTTGCTGCAATTGCTATAAGACTTCGTCGTTTTGTTTGTGAGGTGTCTCAATCCAGGAGCTTTGATGCTAAGCTAAGTTTTTCAAATGATAGTGGTAGTAATACTGTAATGTTTAAGTTATACCTGCGTTTTTTTCTTTGTTTTAACCCTTTTAACTGTAACTGGCGGGTGATACTTCGTTGGAGGATTTCTATGAGCAAACTCGGAATGAGGATGTTGCAACAACCTCCCGGTAAGCCTTGGTGGTTCTTAAAACCTCATAGGTACCTTTGGCATGGTTTAGCCGGTGAATACAGTGTGACAAGAGTGGTAAACAAGACCTTGTTCGAAGTAATGGTCGAGTTTAAGTTTTTATTTTGAACAGTAATGTAAGAGGATAAACCCTCAGTTTTTATGTTGCTTATTCGGCTCAGTAATGTTTTGCTGCGGCGTTTAAAAATGACTTTGAACTTGTTTTTGCGCTGCTGGTTGTTAAGGGAATGACCCTATGTGATTTTTGGAACCTTGAATGGTCTTCAATGTAAACTCTATCAAATTTTGACTATACTGCTGAACATGAAATCCTAGAGCCGAGGGTTCACTTGCTTCTGCAAAACAATGGCACGTCTTGTATTAAAATGTTATAATAATGTTTGGAGAATTTGTTTGTATAAACTGGTGATTTGGTTTAGAACAACGAAAGTTGTCTCTAGTTGAGAGTTGTAGGTTGCATATTTTTTGGTAGATAAACCCTGTACTTTGTATCGTTTTTGAAATTTAAGTTTGGAAGATGATGTTGTATAACTCGATCTGTTATATGTTTAAAATGGCTATATGACATGGGGTTCGATATTGTTTCAACAAACGAAACCCTACCCTGTAGGTTTCATTGGTAACTCTAATTGTACTGAGAATTCAAACCTGAGAACCGTGCCTTAACTTGTTCATCTAATGGTTTCGACACTGTTTATGTATCTTGTTAGGGTTATAAGCCACTTGCTAGATAACGATACTAAATTCATGTCTTCTGTTAAGTCAGGTTAAGTGCCTTGTTAGTATTCTCAACACGAATGATAGATAGTAAGGTTAATTAAAATGCTGTTTAGGGTTTTGAACCCATGTCTGCTATAACTTCAGAAATCTTATCTGTCTTTGCCATGAATGGCTTGATATGAAAATTATTGAACTGTATACTAAATGAATGTTTAGAATCTAGGGTCTGAAAAATCTTAGGGTTTTGATTCTATAGTGAAAGTATTTATATTTAATGATTGAAATCTATACTAAATCAAAATGTGAGAAAGGAGTATAAAATAGAATAGTGATAATTAGTGATGAAAATAATAAGTGTTTACTTATCGTTTGTAAGTAACAACTATATATAGAGAAATAATTGCAGCTACTATATTTCTAGAATATAAAATGCCTGAAACCATTGGATTTATAATAATGGAATGCATAATATTACCATCCGAAAATAGGAGTTGAATTGGAAAATCTAGATTTGTGCAGCAATAAAGTGTTTTTCTTTTATTATGAAGTAGAGGAAATACTATACATCTATTTATAATATGATGTACTATTTCCTGAGTTTTAGACATATAATTGAAATGGCAGAATTTAAAAGAATACTATAGTGTTTATCTAATCATTCAAATGGCATTCTGACTATCACTCATCTCTATTAATTTTACTTTTATGTACTAGAGTACTATAAAGATAACAGTATGAAAAAGATAAAGAAAAGAATTTAATCATTCATCTAATTTACTTAACCATCCTTAAACCATATCATCTTTAAGTAAGAAAATAAAACAATTTCTTCTGTATAACTGTAAATAATAAATCTACAATGCAGAAAATCATTTAACTGTAAACAATAAGTTAGAACAGTAGAACCTGATTTACTATAGGAGAAACGAACAACCCAAGGAACCTGTTCCACCCAACCTATTCCCGAAGACAGCCAAATTACTTGCCTTAGGACCCCCGAGCCTGTTCACTGAACCACCAGGAAGAATAAAAGTCTGTAGAAGCCTTAGTTCATCAACTTGTAGTAAAAATATAGATCATCCAGTCATAAAGACTCAGTAGTCAAAGAGACCCGCACCAACACCTTTGGTTTCCTTCTCAGAATAACTAGCAAACTCACAATGCACTCTCACAGCCTCCCTATTCGAATCTCTCAGTGATCACCTGATACACTTGAGAAAATATTTCTGCAGAAAATATTGTGGAGCTTCCTGCTCAGTTCAAATTGCCTTATCTAGGCTTCCTAGGCCTTTTAGTGGTTAACTTGGTCATTAATGAGCTAACAGCTCTCTCCCCCACCTGGGGAATAATGCCACAAATTTAAGGGTAGTTGTCCCATAACCAACAACTAGTGGTTCGAGTGCAAATGCTGCCATTTGTCCAATGCCTTCTAATAGCTTCCATTCCTACTATTGGATCAGTGAACACTCATTTAACAGTTCCCTTGGGTGTTTGTCTCCTGTTTAATTTATTAAATAATAATAATAAGTCATTACAATAATCCTTGACCAAATTTGGTCATAATTACAAAAATTTGTAATTAAAATTTAACATAATGTATTTTGCAAATAAAATAAATATTCTCAAAATTTGGGTAGGTGACATACACCCCCCCTTAAGTCTCAACATTGTCCTCAATGTTGTTTATTCACTCTTTGAGTGTTCCTGAAACAAAGTTGGGTATGCTTCCTGCATACTACTCTCCAAATCCCAGGTTGCCTCTTCTAGGCGAAGGTGCTTCCACTGCACCTTTACCTGCCCAATGGTGCGATTCCAGAGTAGAGTTTCCCTCCTTTTCTACAGAAAATATTGTGGAGCTTCCTGCTCAATTCAAATTGCCTTCTCTAGGATTCCTAGGCCTTTTAGTGGTTAACCTGGTCATTAATGAGATAACAACTCTCTCCCCCACCTGGGGAATAATGCCACAAATTTAGGGGTAGTTGTCCTATAACCAATAGCTAGTGGTGGAGTGCAAATGCTTCCATCTGTCCAATGCCTTCTAACAACTTCCATTCCTCCTAGTGGGTCAGTGAACACTCATTTAACAGTTCCTTTGGGTGTTTGTCTCCTGTTTTGATTTATTAAATAATAATAATAAGTCATTACAATCATCCTTGACCAGATTTGGTCATAATTACAAAACTTTGTAATTAAAATTTAACATAATGTATTTTGCAAATAAAATAAATATTCTCAAAATTTGGGTAGGTGACATACACCCCCCCCCTTAAGTATCAACATCGTCCTCGATGTTGTTTATTCACTCTCTGAGTGTTCCTGAAATAGAGATGGGTATGTTGCCTGCATACTACTCTCCAACTCCTACGTTGCCTCTTCCGGGATAAGGTGCTTCCATTGCACCTTTACCTGCCCAATGGTGCGATTCCTGAGTAGAGTTTCCCTCCTTTTCTGCAGAAAATATTGTGGAGCTGCCTGCTCAATTCGAATTGCCTTATCTAGGCTTCCTAGGCCTTTTAGCGGTTAACCTGGTCATTAATGAGCTAACAACTCTCTCCCCCACCTGGGGAATAATGCCACAAATTTAGGGGTAGATGTCCCATAACCAACAGCTAGTGGTGGAGTGCAAATGCTGCTATCTGTCCAATGCCTTCTAACAGCTTCCATTCCTCCTAGTGGGTCAGTGAGCACTCATTTAACAGTTCCCTTGGGTGTTTGTCTCCTCTTTAATTTATTAAATAATAATAATAAGTCGTTACAATCATCCTTGACCATATTTGGTCATAATTACAAAAAAATGTAATTAAAATTTAACATAATGTATTTTGCAAATAAAATAAATATTCTCAAAATTTGGGTAGGTGACATACACCCCCCCCTTAAGTCTCAACATTGTCCTCGATGTTGTTTATTCACTCTATGAGTGTTCTTGAAACAGAGCTGGGTATGCTACTTGCATACTACTCTCCAACTCCCAGGTTTCCTCTTCTGGGCTAAGGTGCTTCCATTGCACCTTTACCTGCCCAATAGTGAGATTTTGGAGTAGAGTTTCCCTCATTTCGAGGATACAATCCGGTTCCACCTAAAAATCGTCATCTTGTCCCACCTGTACATCATTCCAATTTACAACATGAGTAGCATCATGTACATATTTCTTTAAAAATGAAATATGAAAAACATTATGTATCTTTAGATTTGGTGGCAAAGCCAGTTGGTATGCCACGGGTCCAACCCTTGACAAAATTTTGAAAGGACCACAATACTTGGGTGCCAACTTGGCATAGCTTCCCAATTTCAATGAACTCTTTTTCGGTCTTACCTTAAGAAATACATGTTCACCAACCTGGAACTCTTTATGAGTCCTTCTAAGGTCTGCTTGACTCTTTTTCCTATCTTGGGCAGCTTTGAGATTTCTTTTTACTTGTTGCACAGTTAGTTCTATTTCCTTCAACAATTCAGGTCCTAATATAACTCTATTAACTAGGTTATTCCAAGAAACAGGTGTATTACATTTCCTACCATAAAGAATTTCAAAAGGGCTAAGCCTGGATGATGCATGATAATGGTTGTTATATGCAACTTATGCTAAATGCAAGTAGTCCTCCCACTTACCAGGTTGGTCCTTAACATACATCCTTAGCATGTCTTCCAAAACCTGATTCACTCTTTCTGTCTGTCCATCCGTTTGTGGATGAAATACTGTGCTGAAGTTTAAGGTTGTATTCAACCCTTTAAACAAAGATCTCCAAAAGTTTTCAGTAAACTTAGAATCATGGTCTGAAACTCTCACTTTTGGTATTCCATGCAATCAAAAAATTTGTTTCATGAAGATTTCTGCAATATCTAGAGCCTTATGAGTAGTATTTATAGTTATAAAATGTGCTTCCTTGCTGAGTTTATCCACTACCACCATGATGGAGTCATTTTGTTTATGATTTTTGCGTAGTCCGATAATAAAATCTATGCTTATGATCTCCCATTTCCAGCTAGGTATAGGCAATGGCTGTAACAGTCCAGTCAGATGTTGGTGTTCAACTTTTACTTTTTGACAGTCAAGGAACTTAGCAATATATTCTGCTACTTCATCCTTCATTCCGGGCCAATAATATTCTTTTCATAACATAGTGATGGTTTTCTGATAACCTGGATGACCAGAATAATGACTTTTGTGCATCTCATCTAAAATCAAAATTTTTACTTTTGGTATGTTGGCTACATACAATTTGTTTTTGTACAACAACAATCCATTTTCTTTTAAACTGTAATATGCCATAGAATTTTCAGAATTGCTTTCTACTGTCTTTTCATGTAATTTTCTGTATTCTTCATCAGTTTCAATTCCTTCAAAGATCTGATTTTCTAAATCTGTTGAGTATGTACTGATGGCTGAAATAAAATTCAATTTTGCTTTACGACTTAATGCATCAACAACTTTGTTCTCTTTCCCTTTAATGTGCTGAATTTCAAAATCATATTCACTTAGAAATTTTAGCCATCTAGCTTGTCTAGCATTCAAATTTGTCTGGTCTAGTAAATACTTCAGCCCCATGTTATCTGTCATCAAGGTAAATTTTCTGCCAATAAGATGGTGATGACACATTTTTAAAGCATGAATCACTGCTAATAATTCCAGATCATAAGTAGAATAATTCTTCTCATATATTTTCATCTTTCTAGACTCGTATGCAATAGCATGTCCCTCTTGTGTGTGGACTCCACCGAGTCCGTCATTACATGCATCGGTGCATACTATAAAATCCTTACTAGGATCTGCAATCCTTAGAATAGGTGCTGTAGTTAGTAATTCCTTCAACCTCTTAAAACTGGCTGCACACTTTTGATCCCATACAAACTTCTTTTCCTTCTTCTGTAAAGAGGTTATGGGGTTTGTAATCTTTGAAAAACCTTCTATGAATTTTCTATAATATCTGGTAATCCCCATAAATGATCGTACATTCGACACATCTTTAGGAACCGACCATTCATTAATGGATTTTATCTTATCGGGGTCAATCAAGATTCCTTCTTTAGAGATTATGTGTCCTAAATACTGAATCTGATCCTTGTGAAAGTCACACTTACGAAACTTAGCATATAACTGATGATCTCTCAAAACTTGTAAAATAATACGCAAATGTTCGTCATGTTCTTCTTTACTTTTAGAATATACTAGAATGTCATCTATGAACACAACAACGAACTTATCCAAGTATTTGTGCAGAATGTTGTTCATTAAACACATAAATACTACCGGGGCATTAGTCAATCCAAATGGCATGAATACGAACTCATAATGTCCATATCAAGTTCTAAAGGCTATCTTAAAAATATCCTCATCCTTCACACGAACTTGATGATATCCTGACCTTAAATCAATCTTTGAAAATATCGTTGCCCCACGCCGTTGATCAAATAGATCGTCGATGCGGGGCAATGGATATCGATTCTTGATTGTCATCTTATTCAATTGACGATAATTTATGCAGAGTCTTAAAGTGCCATCCTTCTTCTTAACAAAAAATAACAGGTGCTCCCTAAGGAGACATGCTGGGTCTTATATAGTTTTTATCAATCAGTTCCTTCAACTGTGATTTCAACTCATTTAATTCCAGTATGTTCATCCTATATGGAGCTTTAGAATTCGGTACCGCACCCAGTATTAATTCAATGGTAAAATCTAAATCTCTCTTAGGGGGTAATCCTGGGATCTCTTCAGGAAAAACATCATGGAATTCTTTTAGGATAGGTATATCTTCTAGTTTCAGTTTGTCCTCTTTAGTAATTAATTCCTCATTTACTACATTCACAGCAAACATTTGACATCCTTTTCTAACTGCTCTCTTTAATTGCATAGATGAAATCTGTCTAAGTGATGTCTTTCTTGGAATACCTTTTACTTCTACTGTTTCTCCTTTATCATTTAAACAAGTAAAAATTTTCTCATAACAATTCAGAATGACATGATGGGCTTCTAACCAATCCATTCCAATTAAGATGTCATAGGATCCTAAAGGTAAAACATTCAACTTGGTTTGTATCTTTAACTGATTCATAGATAAAACACAACTTTCAATAAAATCAGATACTTTTCTTTTTGTCCCCGTTGCTAGTCTAACTAACCAGGATTTGTTGAATTTTTCTGTTTTCAAATTAAAACTTTCTACAATATCTGGTGATATATAACTCAGGCTAGCACCTAGATCAATCAAAATAGTAACAGGGTGGTTTTGTAGCATACCTTCAATCTCTACCATAGAGACTTGATAATCTGTTTGCCTGTTGTCTAGAGCTGCATTAATTCTGGGCATCTACCTTGCCAAGTCTCCCATAGTAGGTTCAATTTGTATGGAATGAATATTATTAGCTGTCCGCTTCCTCTTGGGGCATTCTAAAGCATAATGAAGACCTTGACACTCAAAACATTTTATAGGTGCCTTTTGGTCATTAGTTCTGGTAACATTGGGAGTATTTCTAAGAGTTGTAAAATTCTGCTGCTGATTATTTCTGGAATTGTTTCCTTGAAAATTCCGATTCGGAAATTTTTTCTTTTGGAAGCCAGAATTTCCACTGAACCTGAAAATTTTCTTTTTCAACTCAAAGTTGCTGGGTTTATGATTTTTCCAGTTAGATATCCCTTCTCTTTTCCGGTTAGTGTCATAACAGAAAGTTGCTTTCCTCATGGCCTCTTCTAAGGTCTTTGGATTGTCATACTCTATTCTGTCCTTGATGTTGAAAGGTAGACAACTCAGGTATCTTTGAATCTTCGGTTTCTCTTCCACGAGGTATGGCACATACCTCAAAAAATTTAGAAATTTACTGTTCATCTCTTTCATGTTCATAGTCCCCAGCTTTAAATCATAAAATTCCTTGGATTTTTCTTCATAATATTGTTCAGATAAGAACTTCTTCTTGAAGTACCATTTAAAAGTGCTCCAATTCACATCTTTGTCCTTGATGCCCTTCACTCTTTTGATGTCCTTACACCAAATGTCTTCCTTCCCAATCAAGTTGTATATTGCCATCTTTTCCTTCAATGACTTTGAATAATCATAAATTTGGAAGTACTTCTTCATGCCGGACAACCATGCTTCTGCTGTCTCTCCTTCCCTAGTTTCACCATTGAAGGTTGGGGGTTTGATTTTATTGAACTCTCCAGAAATCTGTTCATACTGTTTGTGACTTTTTCTTTTGGGTTTGTAATCTCCTTCGCTGCTATCACTTGAATAATCACGTTTCTTTTTGGTTTTTCATTGGCAGCTTCTGATGATGTTGAAATGCTATTCGCATCATCGGTTTTCATTTTTTTACCCTTGTCTCGATGAGGTAAGTCTTCAATCTTGGAGGTATTTTCAATCCCTCTATCCTATTCATCAGTTGGGCACTGATCGACCAATACTTGGTTAAGTTCCTCTTGTGCTTTCAGAATTCTCTCATTGTCTTGTTTTACATATATGATTTTTGCTTTTAACTCTTGAAATGCATGTAACAATTCTGATGAATTGTCATTCAATTCGCCATGGAATTCTACTTCATAATGTTGTCCTGTACTAGGACTGTTTGGTCGAAATGTGTCCTCCATATGTTCAGTTGATCCTTCCATACCCGTATCTTAGAAAACAATTTTCTATATAACAAAAATAATTTAAATTGAATTAGTAAAGATTTCTGCTGTAATAAAATTTTATGTTGCGTATTCTTTGGACCTTTTCAGGCCTAGAGTTCGAACGTGAGCTCTGATACCACATGTAACATCCTGTAAATTTACAAAAATTTAAATTTTTTAAAATAGCAATAATTACTGAATTTGCTAATGCGGAACATATAATAATAGTTAAATCTCTTAACTAGAATAATTAACGATGACGACACATCGAAATTAAAAAAAAATATGATATTAGTTTTATTTGCTAATGCAGACTAAATGGATGATAAACTCTTAACAAAAGACATTTTACGATCAACACACAAGAATACATCTTCAAATCTGCTTAAGTTTTAAATGTAACTACATGTTGTTCATAGGTTTGTATTATGATAATTTTCTTGGTAAAGTGCTGACAGTTTGTTTTTGAATGATGACGAAGGGGTCCTACGAGGTGCCTTGAGGTTTAGTTAGCTACGTTTAGCTAAGGCATTTGGACCTGTTTCCATGTGCAGAACGCAGGTAAGAATTTTACGACAAAACAATAGTTAAGAGTAAATGTGTCTTTCAATTCATCGTCAATGTAATATGAAAAATTCTAAGTACTTCCTTGCAAACGAGTTATTGGAGGTATGGATATTTTGGTTCCTTTTCTCGTTTACGTGCTAGCTTACAAAATTTTCTGTGTTTTTAAAATCACGTCGTCATTTTGCTTTTACATTGCTATATTTATCATCTAGGAAAATCATTCTAATATGACTATTATTATTAACATCAATGTGGTGATACCATTGTCAATTTGTAACTTTATTTGAAATCTTACAAATGTAATGCTTATGCTATTTTGAAATAAACTAGCATTATAATGTGGACCAATGAAACCGAGATTATACCTTAAGTAACTAAGGTCTCACCTTTATCAATTGATTAGCAATGCATGAAATATATAAACTTTACTCTATAATTCACTTATTTCCTATATGACTATACTTATGCTATAGAGAAGAAAATATACAACATATAGTAAATATGCATTACACACACCATACATTAGAATGTATCACTAATATTAAGATGCCTCATATAAACTATGGGAAATGAAATGAAATGTGAACTATGAATCTAAACATTGCATTGAATATGATCGTGACAGGGTATTAAAGTTTCGGTACTTGGCATGCTTTGAATCTTTTGATACCTGGTCTTAGTATTAACGTCGCCTACCTGCTATGTGAAGTGGAAGCTTAGGTGGATGGTATTCATCGAAAATAGTTTACAACAATGCACCATATGATGTTGAGCTGTGCCATACACTATCCCTTGGTCTGATGATTTGGCGATTTGGTAGATGCAGTAATCAATGTGGTATTGATTGCAATGGTTTCCCGAATTTCAACGTGCCTGGCCGGTATCTCTTCCACCGTTGATATTTACAATATCTAGGGCTTGGAAAGAAACTCTAGTCTTTCATGGTAAGTAACAAAGAATTGTGTCCTGGCCTTCATTTCGCGTTTAGTGGCAAGGTAGAGGGGACGACAGTGCTACTGCAATGTAGGGTTTGGAGTTTATTGTTAGGAGGACTCCTTCCTCGGTTTTGAACCTTAGACCTGTAAGGGAAAGTTATAAGTTACAGGATTATATTCCTTGTGAAATGGAGTCACGACACAACCCTTGAATTTTTTGTGGGGTTTCTCTGTTATTTTATTTGAGTGCAATTTGAATTGGAGTTCGATTCTCCTAGTCATAAAATTGTTCTCTGAATTCGAACTCATATTTGCTGCAATTGCTATAAGACTTCGTTGTTTTGTTTGTGTGAGGTGTCTCAATCCAGGAGCTTTGATGCTAAGGTAAGTTTTTCAAATGACAGTGGTAGTAATACTGTAATGTTTAAGTTATACCTGCATTATTTTTCTTTGTTTTAACCTTTTTAACTGTAATTGGCAGGTGATATTTCATTGGAGGATTTCTATGAGAAAATTCGGAATGAGAATGCTGCAACAACCTCTTGGTAAGCCTCGATGGTTCTTAAAACCTCGTAGGTACCTTAGGCATGGTTTAGCCGGTGAATACAGTGTGACGAGAGTGGGAAACAAGACCCTGTTCGGAGTAATGGCCGAGTTTAAGTTTTTATTTTGAACAACAATGTAAGAGGATAAACCCTCAGTTTTTATGTTGCTTATTCGACTCAATAATTTTTTGCTGCGGCGTTTAAAAATGACTTTGAACTTGTTTTTGCATTGCTGGTTGTTAAGGGAATGACCCTATGTGATTTTTGGAACCTTGAATGGTCTTTAATGTAAACTCTGTCAAATTTTGACTATACTGCTGAACATGAAATCCTAGAGCCGAGGGTTCACTTACTTTTGAAAAACAATGGCACGTCTTGTATTGAAATGTTATAATAATGTTTGGAGAATTTGTTTGTATAAACTGGTGATTTGGTTTAGAACAACGAAAGTTGTCTCTAGTTGAGAGTTGTGGGTTGCATACTTTTTGGTAGATAAACCCTGTACTTCGTATCGTTTTTGAAATTTATGTTTGGAAGATGATGTTGTATAACTCGATCTGTTTTACGTTTAAAATGGTTATATGCCACAGGGTTTGATCTTGTTTCAACAAACGAAACCCTACCCTATAGGTTTCGTTGGTAACTCTGATTGTACTGAGAATTCAAACCTGAGAACCGAGCCTTAACTTGTTCATCTAATGGTTTCGACACTGTTTATGTATCTTGTTAGGGTTATAAGCCACTTGTTAGATAACGATACTAAATTCATGTCTTCTGTTAAGTGAGGTTAAGTGTCTTGTTAGTATTCTCGATACGAATGATAGATAGTAAGGTTAATTAAATTGTTGTTTAGGGTTTTGAACCCATGTCTGCTATAAATTCAGAAATCTTATATGTCTTTTCCATGAATGGCTTGATATGAAAATTATTGAACTGTATACTAAATGAATGTTTAGAATCTAGGGTCTGAAAAATCTTAGGGTTTTGATTCTATAGTGAAAGTATTTATATTTAATGATTGAAATCTATACTAAATCAAAATGTGAGAAAGGAGTATAAAATAGAATAGTGATAATTAGTGATGAAAATAATAAGTGTTTACTTATCGTTTGTAAGTAACAACTCTGTATAGAGAAATAATTGTAGCTGCTATATTTCTAGAATATAAAATGCCTGAAACCATTGGATTTATAATAATGGAATGCATAGTATTACCATCCGAAAATAGATAGAGTTGAATTGGAAAATCTAGATTTGTGCAGAAATAAAGTGTTTTTCTTTTATTATGAAGTAGAGGAAATACTATACATCTGTTTATAATATGCTGTACTATTTCCTGAGTTTTAGACATATAATTGAAATGACAGAATTTAAAAGAAGTATCAGTGTTTATCTAATCATTCAAATGGCATTCTACCTATCACTCATCTCTATTAATTTTACTTATCTGTACTAGAGTACTATAAAGATAACAGTATGGGAAAAATAAAGAAAAGAATTTAATCATTCATCTAATTTACTTAACCATCCTTAAACCATATCATCTTTAAGTAAGAAAATAAAACAATTTCTTCTGTATAACTGTAAATAATAAATCTACAATGCAGAAAATCATTTAATTGTAAACAATAAGTCAGAACAGTAGAACCTGTTTTACTGTAGGAGAAACAAACAACCCAAGGAACCTGTTCCACCCAACCTATTCCTGAAGACAACCAAATTATTTGCCTTAGGACCCCCGAGCCTATTCACTGAACCACCAGGAAGAAGAAAAGTCTGTAGAATCCTTAGTTCATCAACTTGCAGTAAAAATATAGATTATCCAGTCATAAAGACTCAACAGTCAAAGAGACCTGCACCAACACCTCTGGTTTCCTTCTCAGAATAACTAGCAGACTCACAATGCACTCCCACTTAGCCTCCCTATTCGAATCTCTAAGTGATCATGTAGCTAGGGTTTTCACCCTAGCTTGTGCAAATGTGCACCTACTAAGGAGAAGGGCCTCCTTAGTAGCAGTTCAGTAAAAACAGTAAATAAAAGACAGTAAATAAATAGTAAACTACTCTAAGCATGTGCATAAAAAGAAATGACAAATTATATAAATTGATTTTTGTATTGAATATACCTCAGGTGTAGAGGTTGATGAAGCCCTTGCAACAGTCCAAGAGGGTTGCTTCCAAGCTCCAGTGTTGTTCCTTTCTCTTTCTCCAAAGGGTTTTGGAAATAGGCCAAAGGGGCACTCAAATGTGAAAATAGCTCAAAAGGGTGAGCTAGGGTTTTAGGAGTGATTTTGGCAGAGTAAGGATATGGATGATTGTGGATGTAAAATGGGGAGCCTCCATCACCTATTTATAGGTTTTTAGTGGTGGAGTGCCGACCCATGGTTTTGGGCACCATATGGTTTAGGTCAGCTGTTTAGGGTTTTTGCTTCCTTTTTTCCCTCTTTTTCCTCTTTTTTGTATTTTTGTATTCCCTTTTTAGAGGGCTTTTGCTATTTTTGGAGGAATTTACATTATTTTGGGGGAAACAATAAGGTTTTTGGCCTTTTGGAGGCTTTTTTAATGGGTTTTTAAGGTTTTGGAGGCAAATATGGTAGGAAATATGGACAAATGAGTCATGTAATGAGGGAGATGAGGTAGTGAACACTTTTTGGGTGTTAACAGATTGCCCCATGATGTGTGAGGGAAGGAGCTCATCGTATGACCGATATACATCATAGGTCTTTTATGGTTTTTCTCGGATGTGGAGAGGAGAAGAAATGAACTAGAGCCCGGAACAATGATCCTGAACAAACTACAAAAACTAAAAGTACATGACCTTAATAATGAATGAGGAATAATCTGAACATATGGACAAGGCGGGCATTCCCATGCTCATATCAAGATATAGAACAATAACAAGGGGGTCAAAAAAATGGGGACTTGGAATATACATGGCCTCAAATGAGGAAGAATCTCAATATATGGACGAGGCGGGCATACCCATGCTCGTATCTAGATATATATAAAAAAATAACAATGAGGCCCAAAAGTGGGGGCCGGAAGGATACATGGAGAACCACGGTGTACATCATAAGGGTCCGGAGGGGACACAAATCTGGGACATACTGCTGGGCTGACCATGTATGAGCTGAAGAACTGATACACTTGAATAACAACAGTGTTGCTGAGTGTGGTACCAGAGGAACTGATGAGCTGCTGGGTCATAGTGATGGGGAGTCATACCCTCAATGGTACACTGAATTGGAACTGAACTGGGTACTCAAGTTGGTGTAAGATGGAAGGAGACTGTAGAATACTCTGAACAAATGCAACCTTATTGGGGGTGCTGTCGAGATAATCGATCACGATGCCGAGAGGCATGGGGGGAAATTCTTCAGGGGTTAAGGAACTAGAAGAAATGTGTTCAAAATGGTACTATCGTGTGGATTTATATGAGCCCATGACAGTTCATGCTCGTGATTGCTTTCAATTTTAAGGAGTCTGAAAGCGATAAGAAGACTTTGAAATAATGGAATGGTACTGTCGTGTGGATTTGTACGAGCCCAGGACAATTCATGCTCATGGTTGCTTTCAATTTTAGAGAGTCTGAAAGCGATAAGAAGACTCCAGGGGATTGTTTTTTTGTGTATTAGTCTCCAAGGCCCAAAGAAGCATAAAAGAATGCAATGAAGAACTCTTCTAGCCAGTGTGACTAGAGTATTCCTTTTTTGTAATTAGTCTACCAGGTTCGGAAAATGGTTAAACTTATACCAGATAGACGCCCTTTCAGGTACTTTAACGAGCATGAAAGGAAGCAAGATTGCTCGATGATTTTTTCATTGTTTTAGCAGTCAGAAAAGAGCTTAACAGAAACTCCTTAAGTGCCTTTTTCGTAAAGGATTTGTTTGGCCCGAAAAAGGGATAAAATTATACCGAACAAAAGGAATGGTCAGGCAAGGAGGAAGTGCTCAATCAAGGAATATTAATGATGACCAAGAATGAGGGTAGGGGGGAACACTAGTGGGCCTCCTTGCGGGATAACGAATGGTGGCAAAATAACGAAATAATTGTAGTATGAAAGGAGTGAATGGCTCATGTAAAAATGTGGAACAATCTGATGGCGACCGATGTGGTGTGCAAACCGAGGCAGCAAGGTGTCAGGACACAATGTTGAAATTGTACCTGGTGAGAGCAAGAAATGATCTCAAGCATCATCACGAGCTCAGAAAACTGGATCCGACGATGTAAAAAGTGTCAAAAATGGATAACAACCGATGTGGCACACAAACCGAGGCGACGAGGGGTGTTTTGGAAAAAATACCCAAAAAATATGGGGGTGAGAGCGAGAAATGATCTCAAGCATCATCACGGGCTCGAAAAAATGAATTCGACGATATAAAGTATATAAAAAATAGAGAACGGTCGAAGTGACACGCAAACCGAGAGGACTAGGGGCTGGTAAAAAATGCCCAAAAAATTTGGGGGTGAGAGCAAGAAATGATCTCAAGCATCTTCACGGGCTGGGAAAACTAAATCCGATGGTACGAATAGTGTGAAAAACGGAGTTCATATGGCTCCGAAATGGTCAAAGAAAAACAAGGTTAAAAATGACTATAAATAAAGTTGAGTCCACCAAGCCAAGGATGCAGTGGTGGGGAGAAATGATGACCCACAGGGGCAGAATACTAGGTGTATCGAATCAAATCATATATACAAGTGACATGTGACCTCAAAAATGGTTGAGATCATGCATGTGAAAAAGTGAGCAGGGTTAATGACCTTCCCCCATGCTATGTGCAGGGGGTTTGTGATTGTGGATCACATATGTGTTGGTTTCAACAATGGGATCATTGAAACACTGAGATAGATGTGATGGGGAAGGTTCAAAATGATTGATCATGCCCCTTATCCCTGGGGTGTCAATGTGGTGTTCTATGATAGCGGGGTCAAGACTAGGAAGTTCGGTATAGGACCAGGCAAAGACATCACAGAACTCTTGGAAAAGTTTCTTGTACTCTCCGATCTCGTGCTTGGTGCAGGAAGCTCCTAACGAAATGAGTTCAGGAGCACTGGGTGGGGCAGCGATATCAATGTGGATTATGGGTGAGATATTGGCCATGTTACCTTCCTCGAAGGCGTTAGGAGTGAGAATGGGATCTTTAAACCAGTCGACTTTGGTGGGGAGGAAATCTTTGGACTCAACCGAAAATTGGGTGGCTGCGGTGGAGGAGGACTCCTCCGGAAGGAAATAGGAATGATGGTGCATATCCTCCCAGGGGTAATCAGGGGTGGTAAGAGCCTCTAGAATCTCCTCATCATTGTGGAAACTTTGAGTTGTCATATCGGTTGACGAGGGAGTGGTAGTAGAAGAGATCATATAGATGGTATTAATCTCGCTAGATGAGGGGGATAGTGGGGGGTGGATCTCCTTGATGGTGGGGGGCTCCGTCTCAAGGTCTGAATTATTCATCTCGTAGAGAGTTGCTCTGTAATCTGGGAGATTAGGACAGTGATGTGAGTAATGGTCATAAATACCGCATATTGCACAAGGGTGGTTGGTACGCAGTGATTTATCACGAGGCTTAGGGGTAGGGTCTAGTTGGACAACCGGGATGGTGGGGTCGTCGTCAAGCATTTGCATGTGCTCTTGTAATGTAGGTAATTGTGGACATTGATGGGTAGGATGGACTAACTCATCACACAACGAGCATTTAGGAGGAGCACAAAACACGGGGGGGTTTTTAACTGTTTTGGGCGGGGGTACAGTAGTGTATGGTTGTGGGCCTCTGCCCCCAGTGTGCTTGATAAGAGGGAGTGGATTAGTGGATGACGAAGGGGTAGTGACACCGGGAGGTGGTTGACTAGTAGTGGCGATGGGTTGCACCAGTTGTAGGATGACATTTGGTGTCGGTGGGGGAATGGGAGGCAAAATATACCATACGGGTAGTCCTAAGGTTAACCCGGGGAGGCTAAGGGTGGCCATCACCGGGGCGCTTACTACTCCCGAGGGAGGGAATAGGAAGGGGATTGTGTGGATGGGTGTAACACCAATATGACTAGGTACCAATGGTGGTTGAGGTAGCAAGAGCAGTTGATGGTTGGGTGTTGGTGTATTGTGGGAAAGGTTACATAAGTTAGATACTTCGGTCGCTGGTGATGGGGGTGGAATGGATTGGAATGTTGAGGTCATCGACGTATATGAGTAAACTTCGGGTCCCATGGAGGAAACCAACGAGGTAGATGCACCACAAACAGGTTGCTCAACCATGGGGAGAACATTTTCGGGTGTAGCGGGGGCATTGGGACCGTAATAGGTGAGTTGATTGACCTTGACCACATGTCCGTCATGGGGGAACATCATGGTACGAAAAACGGATGAGGCAACCACCCGCATGGCATACATGTAGCTGCAGCCAAGTAAGAGGTTATAATCAAGTTGGGCGTTGATGACCTCTATGTCAATGAGCACTGTTTTACCAGCCAACTGGACGGGGACATTAGCTAAGAGACCTTGGGGTTGAGCTGAATGGCCGTCGTAGGCTCGCAACGTAGTGGTGGACTACTAGAGAGTAGGGGATCCCAACTTCTGCCAAACGAATGTGGACATAACGCATGTAGAGGCACTTTCATCGATAATGCATCGATGGATGACAAGATTCCAAACAGAGACAGAAACTTGGAATGCTAAAGTGGAAGGCAGGCGTGGTTCGGATTGGTCCAAATCGAAGGCCATCAGTCGTGAATCATTTGGGTCAATAGCACCAATGGCTGAAAGCAAAGTCTTGCGCTGTGTGGGACAATTTTTTAAGACTTCTAACGTAGAAATGGCTACGGGAGACTGGTCTAAGTCATCTACAATGTTGTAATTAGACGCAGCGTGAGCATTGGGGTTATTGTTGACGCAGTGAAGTGGGAAGAGAGGTGCTTTGGAGGCACCATCTAGTGGAGCCGGAGGTATACTAATGACTGATCAGTGGGATGAGCGTTAGTGTTTTTGTCGGTGGGAGGGGCTTCAGGGGTGGAGCCATATTGGTTCCGACGGGTTTGAAGGTTGACATCAGCGGATAACATCATTAACAAGTGATGGGTACCTGCGTCTAACATGGGTTGATCAGGAGTGGCATAAGTGATTTGCTGTTGTGGTGGCACGTTTCCTTGAGGGGGAGCCAACGGCTGAGTGTTCACTACGCCTTGGGTTGGTAAAGGGTTTTGTAGCACCAAGGGTTGATGCTGAGGTGGTGGAGGGTTGGGTGGCGCCTGAGGAGCCGCGTGCCCTTGGCGGTGGGCATCATCCGTCTAGAGTTGCCAAGCTCGATCCAAATGTGGGAAAGCATGTGTGTAATGGCCATAGACCCTGCAAATAAAACAAGGATGGTTTGTTCGCAAATTAGGATTTTTGGCTTGCTTGGGCGGCCGATCAGGGTTCTAGTTGGTAGGTGCCACGTTATTGTTGTTTGGGGGATTGGGAGGTTGACCGCCTTGGTTTGGAAGGGAGTTTTTCCCACGGTTACGGCCTTTGCCACGGTTTTGCTGGCCCTGTTGGCGCTGCTTATTTTGGTTTTGCTGCGGATTCTGTTGGGCATACACTTTCCCTTGGGCAGCAGGTGGGTTCTGGGGTTGTGTAGGTGCGGGAGCAGGCTGCGGTGGATAATAAGTAGGTGGAGGCGGCGCAGGTGCTGAACCTTGTGGGGGTTGTTGATATGTCTGCGAAACGGGTTGTGGGTTTGCCACAGGGGTTTCCTGTGGCAGGTAATAAGTAGGTTGGGCTTGAGAGGATACATGAATTGATGCAGCCTGTGGGTGGTAATATGGCTGAGGTGCGACCGGGGGGGCGTAAGCGGGGGATGCATGACCAAAGCATTGAGGTGGACATGAGGGTCCGTGGGAACGGTGGTGATGTGCCATGGGAGCATATGAATTGGTTGCTCTAGACTGAGATGTAGCCCATGAAAGGTCGGGGCCATGGATAGGATGTGCTACGAAAAAGGGGTGGTTATGTGAGGTTATATGGCTAATGATGCCATCTGCGGCATGGGATGCCCCCGGCGCATCGTGTCGGGAGGAATCGCCGTGGGGGGCGTCAGGGATGATGGAATATAGGTAACCAGATTGAGCGTAAATAAGGTCAAATTGCTAGGCTTTGAGGATGGCCTCTTCTTCGGATTGGGGTCGTTTGGATGCCACATCCTTGGTAATGATAGGAAGGAGAGATTTTAGAAACCAATCTAAGAAGATACGGTCGTCTAACTTGATTTTGCAGAGGCTGCGGCATTGACGCCACTCATGAATGTGGTCAGTGATGTGGGTAGCCGTGTTTTGTCTGCAAGATAGTAGGACCTCAACTCCCGCGTCATAGCGGACGGGTAACTGAAAGAACTGCAGGAAAGTCGAGGCAAGGGAAGTAAATGTGGCATGGGTCCCATGGGGCTGCTCGATGTACCACTTAGCTGCAGAGCCAGTGAGGGTGCACTGTAACAAACAAAGGTGGACAGAGTCATCCACTATGGAGTTGGAGGAACACCATAGATGGAAGGACATAATATGGTTTTGGAGGTGTTCACCTGCCTTACCCTCAAACTTAGGGATGTTAGAGGGGAGCTTGGTGGGCATGTGAGGTCACGTAGGGTCGTGTCTGATGGGATTGTTAGTCAGTCTGGCCAGGTCAGGAAGGTTGAGACTAGCCATGAATGGAAAACTAGTAGAAGGATGTGACATACTAGTGGTTGTGACCATGTTGGGGCCAATGCCCCTGAGTGGAGGGGCTGGGCTTGGGATGTTTCCCCCAGGTGAAGGAACGAATGTGGTATGGGACGGTCCTGCACCACCAAGGGTAGTGTAAGTCACTGATGGAGTGGGGATGGGTATGCTAGATACTGGAATGGGTACAATGATCAGAATGGTAGATGTGGGCCCCATCGAGGGCATACCCAAAGCAGGTGTGGTAGCTGGTGTGGTGGTGGATGCTCCACCAATGGTCCCTACAAAGAAAGGGTTGGATGTCATGCCAGCCATGGGGCTGGTTGGTGTAGTGAAAATGGGGTTCTCAGACTCTGCCTCAGAATCAGAGGTAAAATAAGGGGCGTCTAGATCGGGTGACGGAGTTCTATGCCATTGATGAGTGGAGTCAAGTGACAAAGCTTGAGATCTATGATGAGTGGTATCAAGTGATGAAGATCTACGTCTATGACGGGTGATGTCAAGTGAACCGTGCTATGGGGGCTCGCCCCGGAGGAACCGAGAATGTCTCGGGGACTCAATGTTGACAGATGGTGTCAAGTATCTGGGGGTTGTGTTGAGTGAAAAACAGCTCAAAAACCCTAATGCAACCGAGTGTGTAGAAGGAGAGCGCAAAAAATATGGCACTCAGGCCAACAACCAACTCAAAACACTTACTGTAATAGGTGTGCTACAATAAGTGGAGTATCAACATAAATGGTCAGAATACCAACAAGCAGTAGGTTTCCTAGAAAATAAAAATAATGGACTCACTAGACCAAAGGGAGGTAAGGGAGCATGCAAACACCTAGCTAAATAGTATTCTGACTCAACCAGACATATCCTCTGCAAGGTGATGAAATCCAAGTCAGACAATATGGATAGTAGAGCCAAGTGGCTTTAGGTCTCCCCCTACCGGGAGGGAAACCGGGTAGTCAATCCTAGAAGAAGAGCAACGAAGATACCTTGTTCATGACACGTTCGGTTGGGTGAATCTGCAGTTTGGTTCTATCTCCGCTGTATCCTCATACGGGTGATACACCGAGAACTACAAAAGGTATCCTTCGGTTACTGAATGGATTGCGGTATTGCACTCAGGCTTCTAGAATCAGTCTGGCTACTTCAACCCTCCTAGGGGAGAGGCCTTCCCGATAAATTGGTTTTAAACCGTGTCAAAAAATACTAGGAGATTTTGTTTCCCTAATGGACAACAACTATGTCTCAAGTGTAAGCAACCGAGGGGTGTTATTTGGATGCCTATTCCCCCGATCCTACCTAACTACAAGATTCTTATGTGTTCCCCAAGTGGGGTTAGAATGTTGGTTGTGTTAAGTAGTATTTTATGGCTCACTTGAATTAGGTGACAGAGTGTGTGCGTGTGAGATGATGAACCCAAGTAAAAGTGCCACGAGGTGGGAAACTTTCTAACTAAAAATAACAATGCAGAAATTAAACTTTGAAATGCAAAATTTTCTCTTTTTCAATTAAAATGCTGAAATTTTAAAAAGTGTTGTAAATGGAACATAAATAATACTACACAAAATAGGATATAGGGAAGTAAGGCTGCAGATAGGATAGATGGCTGTGGAGGTGTAGAAAATATTGTAGCAAAGTGCTGGGTTCAAACAGAGAAAAAATGCAGAAAATAGACCGCGGGTCTGTGGCAAATCTGCACGGTCGAACCGCGCGAAATAGGTCAACAGTCGTGGGCAGATTGCAGGAATTTGGCTGAAAGATGCAGGCGGACCGCAGGAAAAGGGCCGAAAGTCGCAGGCGGATAGCAGGAAAATGGCTGAAAGCCGCAGGCGGACCGCAAGAAAAAGGACGAAAGACGCAGGCAGATAGCAGGAAAATGGTTGAAACCCGTAGGTGGACTGCGGGAAAAAGGCTGAAAGACGCAGGCGGATAGCAGAAAAATGGCTGAAAGCTACAAACGGACCGCGGGAAAAAGGCTGAAAGATGCAGGTGGATAGCAGGAAATGGCTGAAAGCCGTAGGCGGATCACGGGAAAAAGGCCAAAAGACGTAGGCGGATAGAGGGAAAATGGCTGAAAGCCGCAAACGGACCGCGGGAAAAAGGCCTAAAGACGCAGGCGGATAACAGGAAAATGGCTGCAAGCCGCAGGCGTCCCGCGGGAAACTAGGTGAACAGCCATGGTTGGACCGCATGAAACAGGCTGAGAGCTACGGTCAGATAACAGGTAACAGACTGAAAACCACTGGTAGATCGCCGGTAACAGTCTGAGAGCCGCGATCGGATAGCAGGTAACAGTTTGAAAGACGCAGTCGAACGCAACTGCGGGGGCAAAAGATGCGCTTTACGACAGCCGAAAGGAAAAAACAGAAAAAATATTGCAGAAAGCTAAAAACGTTTAAAACTATAACCAGAAATTCAAAGGAACGCTAGGGGAGTTGCCAAAACTGTAGATAGCGTTTTCACCCTAGCTTGTGCAAATGAGCACCTACTAAGGAGAAGGGCCTCCTTAGTAGCAGTTCAGTAAAAACAGTAAATAAAAGACAGTAAATAAACAATAAACTACTCTAAGCATGAGCATAAAAAGAAATGACAAGATTATATAAATTGATTTTTGTATTGAATATACCTCAGGTGTAGAGGTTGATGAAGCCCTTGCAACATTCCAAGAGGGTTGCTTCCAAGCTCCAGTGTTGTTCCTTTCTCTTTCTCCAAAGGGTTTTGGAAATGGGCCAAAGGGGCACTCAAATGTGAAAATAGCTCAAAAGGGTGAGCTAGGCTTCCAGGAGTGATTTTGGCAGAGTAAGGATATGGATGATTGTGGATGTAAAATGGGGAGCCTCCATCACCTATTTATATGTTTTTAGTGGTGGAGTGCTGACCCATGGTTTTGGGCACCATATGGTTTAAGTCAGCTGTATAGGGTTTTTGCTATTTTTGGAGGAATTTACATTATTTTGGGGGAAAAAATGGGGTTTTTGGCCTTTTGGAGGCTTTTTAATGGTTTTTTGGTCTTTTGGAGGCTTTTTTAATGGGGTTTTAAGGTTTTGGAGGAAAATATGGTAGGAAATATGGACAAATGAGTCATGTAATGAGGGAGATGAGGTAGTGAGCACTTTTTGGGTGTTAACAGATCACCTGATACACTTGAGGAAATATTTCTGCAAAAATATTGTGGAGTTGCCTGCTTAGTTCGAATTGCCTTATCTAAGCTTCCTAGGCCTTTTAGTGGTTAACCTGGTCATTAATGAGCTAAAAACTCTCTCCCCCACCTGGGGAATAATGCCACAAATTTAAGAGTAGTTGTCCCATAATCAACAGCTAGTGGTGGAGTGTAAATGTTGCCATCTGTCCAATGCCTTATAATAGCTTCCATTCCTCCTAGTGGGTCAGTGAACACTCATTTAACAGTTCCCTTGGCTGTTTGTCTCCTGTTTAATTTATTAAATAATAATAATAAGTCATTACAATCATCCTTGACCAGATTTGGTCATAATTACAAAACTTTGTAATTAAAATTTAACATAATGTATTTTGCAAATAAAATAAATATTCTCAAAATTTGGGTAGGTGACAAGGAGACCTGGCATGCCCAAATCCATAGGTGGTAGATTACAACCATTCCACATTAATGATCAGGATAGTAGAGCAAGGGGCAACCGAGCTACAGTGTAATGTTCTAAGTTTCAAATAGTTTCCAATAAAATTGTTTAACAATAGGAAGCATAAATACTCTTTTAGTAGTATCAGAAGAACACTAAGAGGAGGTGTACGAGTCTCCCAACCATAACTAACACAACCACTTAACTTGTGGTTGGTGAACACTGATAGGCCACAAGTTAAGTGCTACCACTAAGTTATATGTTCTTCTAGTTAAACAAGTTGTCTACCATGAATTGTCCACTTATCCATGCATAAGTTAAGAGTTATCCATGCATCAACTACCAATTATCCATGCATCAACCACCAGTTACCGATGCATTATCTACTAATTATATATATATATATATATATATATATTTTGAATTTGGAATGACTGCCATATAATTAATCTGGATAGTACACTTGTCTCATCCTTGTGCAATCTAGGAAAAAGCATAGATGCTAGTCCACCCCAAATTCTAAAATATAAACACCTATCGGTGTAACTACTTTCATGCTTCTATCTTCCCCACCATCATTGGCATAACCACGAGAGATCGACGAATTGCCTACCTTTTCTCCGGCTATGGTCTAGGATCTCAATATACAACTGAAGGATGGACTTCAATTGGGGCTGGTTCAAATACAACATGTGATGCTTCCACTTCATCAACTAAATCAACTACAATTGTTTCTCACTATGATGCATGCCGGCAGGTTGGCCATCAATTTCAATTTCACCCAATTTACTTGCCCTGCCGTTCTTCGTGGCACCGTTTCTTAAGGTAAACTTCCCTATTACTGACATTCAATTTCCATTTCACCCGATTTATTGGCCACTGCTTCCGTTTATTAACCTGTTTATCACAAGTACTAATCCTCACACATTAATAATAGCTTGGCATTTTTTATCAAAACAATTCCATACTTAAAATCCGTCAACTTGTTAGAAAAATAGGGTCGCAGAGCAATAACAATAAACAAGATGCAAATATAAAACACATAAACACAATACAAGAGAGACACCAATATAACGTGGTTCACCCAAGATGGGCTACGTCTACACAGAAATTGCCAGTCCTTATTCTTATACCATCCAACAAATTAAGGGATACAACCTACAACACATCTGCTGCAACTTCCTCTTCACTCTCTCACAGTCTCTCTTACACAATCATAGAGATCTTTATAATGCTACAATACACAGCCTCATTACAATGTATTCCTTTTAAAGAGGGATTACCATTGGAAAATACTATGGAACACCCAATACCATGGGCCAGTAAATCACCTATTATTGACCAAGTCATGACTATGAAATTACAACATTTTATAAGGCATTTTTTTCCAAAATTTTCGTTACGGGGGCGCCGCCCACAAATCTCCCTAGACCCCCCCCTAGACCCTCCATGGTGACTATATTGGGGGGGAAAGCCATCCCAAACCCCCTCGTCATGGCCTGGGATCTAGACACGGCTTCAACACGACCTCTGAATAAGGAAGATCAAGCTCCACAACCAACACAAATTCCACATTCAACAACATAAGAACTCACAACACAAATCAATACTATCATGTTTGGATTCCAAAATTTACAACCAGGGCATTGCATCTATCTCTTCTAGAGGTTTAAATCCAAATAAATCCAATAAAATAACTGTTAAATCCAAATAAATCCAATAAAATAACTGTTAAATCCAAATAAATCCAATAAAATAACTGTGAATTGTAAGCTTGTAAGTGAAAAACAAACTCAACATTTATTTTCTTTTTAGGTATGGGTTTAGTTGTTCAAAGTTAGGCTATGAGTATGCTGAAAGCATTAACACTCAACCTACTAATAACGCTCACGTAAAATGTGAAACCGTGGTATGAAAGCCAAGTTGCACTTGTAGCTTGCGTTGCATACACCTGTATATATCAATATAAAATGCATGCAGATTTATTTCAACAGTATTCAAATTTAAAGGTAAACTAATAATGGGTCAAGGACACAAAGCAACTAGGCTGCAGTTTGAAGGATAAAATTATGCACAGAAATGCCCCAAGCCAAGCATCACTCAAGCAAACAACATACGGGATAGAGGAGAATAGAGGTTATTTCCATTGTTGTAGAGTTACCCTTTTCTTCCTGTGACCTGAGGTTTTCATATTTTAAGCATCCATCAATTCTGCAGAGCAGATCACATGTGCCTTTGACCTCCAAACGTTACCCAAAACCAAGCTCTTCAAATCGATAACACCCACAAATAGAGACACGGGTTAAATATTAGATCTTATCTATCCTTAAATCCTCTGAAGCAAAGAGTGCAAAGATCAAGCATATAGCTCGAGTTCTCACTCTTCAACAAATATTCACTATGCACCTTGGCTCAAACACATGAGAATGACAAGATTCCCAAAGGCTGGGCATGTCCTCCCTTTGTCCAAAACAGAGCAAAAACTACCTCCAACAAATGTGAATGAGGCATGCAAAACTAGGTCAAGAGCTGAAGTATGAATGGCTATCAATCTCCACCATCGAATGTGAACCAAAGGCTATGATTTCTTCCACCAAAATCAATGCAAGACAACTATGAGGGCATGCAATACTATGGGTTAACATGGATAAACTTGGCACTTAAGCGTTTTCATACCAATGTTTTGATGGAGAAACTTCACTTATCTTCCAAACCTTTGCATAGATGGTGGATGGCATCCTTTTGAATGACCAATAGTCTAGCCTTTCAATGTTGTGGTGGAGCAACATCACTTAGCTTCCAAATCTTTTCATAGATGGTGGATGGCATCCTTTTGAATGATCAATAATCTGGCCTTTCAATGTTGTGGTGGAGCAACTTCACTTAGCTTCCAAACCTTTGCATAGATGGTGGATGACATCCTTTTGAATGACTAATAGTTTGTCCTTTCAAACGAGATTTCAAAATTCTTTTTTTTTTCAATGTGGTTCACAACCTCGGAGAGGAGTTGCTACGTTCACGGGAAGAATTCACAGGGGGCCCACTTGAAGGGGCGTCACCCTGCCGAATCTGATTATGGAGCCTAATCTGATGGGGACATCAAGTGAGGCCTTTATATATCAATGCATAGCCACCTGAGGATTTGACCTTGAGACCTTCTTCTTACAACTCACAACTCTCAACCACTTGACGTAACCAGTCGGGTTTCGAACTTCCCTTGTTTTTTTGCAAGCCAAAATAATATCCCTTGAATTCTTGTCACTAGGATTATATTCAAGTGCACTTCAAGTTGATACTTGGTCCTTCAAATTAATTTGTCTTTGGAGGTATCAAGATACACATATATGAGAGCCAAATCAAGAGGCTTGGATTTGCTTTGTGTATCAAACAATGATAATTCACTCATATGCTTACCACGACAATTATAGCGGGAATAGGTCGGATTTAGTTTATAGTCTTGGTTACTTTTCTCAAAACAAAACCCAATTGCACTTCCTTGTTTGCTTGCTTACTATGTTTTCTTTGTGAAGATTGGATTATTGAATTATGGTTCAAATAGGAGTATCAATCAAGCCATTGTATTGCTCATCAAATCCACAAAAAAAACATTTTTCAAACTTTCACAAGCTTCATGTGATTACATTAATAAGCCATCCAATTCATATAGCCATATGCATTCAATTGAACAATATAGTTATAATGAGAAATAAAAATACTGCTTACAACTGTGCAATCATCTAACTATTAACATATCATTATGGTGGTTTCAGTAATCAAACATGATATATAAGAATACAATAATAATAAATATAAAGCATCAATAATTAAGTCATCATCATATACCCATGGGTTAGAGCAATTGGTAACGAGTAATTGAGATGAGAAGTTGTAAATGGAAGGTCACAAGTTCAAATCCGCTAAGTACTTACTTTAAAAAAACATGTCATCATCATAAAGAAATATCATATGACCTTAGTATACTGTGACTAGGAAAGTCGTATCTCAACACCTCTATTTCCTTCATCTTAGCAAAAGGTTCCGTGCAATGTATGGAAAAAACAAAAGATGAGACCGTCTACAAAATGAAGCATTTAAACACAATAGAATGAAGCGTTTAACGAAAAGGGTAGCCACTATCCATATTATATTTACAGTTTCACGTAATAGCTTGGTTGAAAACTCACGTGACAATATTAGATGAAGGTGTGAGTGAACAATTGGAAATATATATATATATATATATATATATATATATATATATATATATATATATATAATCTCTTGCCACACATATGCATGTCAAGTCACAAGATGTACTCCATATCTACATTTAATTAAAAATGTGCGTCCACATGTGAATGTTTATAAGTTACATAAAAATGTTAGATATAACACACTTAGAAAATAATTAGATTTCAACTTCATTTGTTTATTTCTATATAAATAGAAATTTCAATATTATTTGCCATTATATCAAAGAAAATAATTAGTGATATAAACTTCCAATTCCATAATATAAACTTAAAATTTTAGTGAATTACAATTTTATATCCTTGTTACATCTAAATTTTACAATATCAACATATATATACAATTCTAACCAAATTTTGTATACAAATGTTTTTAAAATATCAAAATACTAGACCTTTCGTGTTAATTTGCATTAGAATTCGGAGCTTCAAAATAGCATCACAAGAGTTATCATAGTAATCCATGAATAAACCAACAACTTATCATATTGTAAACATGAGAATCAATTTTGTGGGTTATTGGTTAAGGGAGAAACTCATGCGCGATGGACTAAGCTAATTGTTCTACGTTTTGAACTTTTCAGGTTAGTTTTGTTGGAATCCGGAGATGAAAGCTTTGCTGAAATCACCATTTTCATTGTTCAAATTGCATTTTTATTGAAAAAATGGATTCAATGTCCTCAAAAACCCCTGAGCACCTCGGTTATGCAATTCCAACAATGTATATTTGTGCTTCCAATAATTTCAAGCTTGACTAGAAAACTCAGTGGAAAAGGAGTTCAAAATGTAGAACTTAACTTGCTCATAGAATTGAAACTAGTTCTGTGGGTTGCAAGCCCGAGGAAAACACGATTTGACTTATGCATTAGTGCCTCAAGGTCTCAAAGGTCATGACTCGATTGATTTGATAAACGAGGGTCTAAGTCTCAGATCGAGTGTGAGGAACAAAGTTCGCTCACACACAAGTTACTAAAATATTTGGAATATAAAATAGTCCATAATAGGAATAATAATATATTGAGTAAAATATATGAATGAATTAGATATGAATACAATGAGTGCCATATATATAGAAAACCTAGGGGCACTTATTGTGACCATTCACGAAGGAATGCGTCTCTTAGAATAATTAATAATTATTTACTATTTCTATGCTTATTAATATTATTTAATATTTATATACTTTATTTATATTATTTTTTATTAATGTATATTAATGTTATTTTTGTTCATAGCATTGCCTTCCTCTTTAGAAATGCTTTGTCCTCAAAGCATATTGATGAAAAGGCTTTACGGCTTTACTCTTGCTTGTAATGTCATCCTGCGATCTATTGTTCTGGTAGCTGTGACACATGATGAAACGATTCGATATGTTTTTTTAAACATTGAGTAAAAATGTTGCATCATTTGTGAAGTTGTCCATCCCAAATTAAATTTCATTGGGATCTTTTGTTGATTGATTTGTTGGATGGAACTTCTCGTTTTCTGCTTCCATCAAGGTTGTTGATTTTGTCTCCATTCTTTTTTGAAATCACAACTCATATGTTTATGTTCCTTTTGAATTTGTCGTTGTTCTTATCGATTCTTGTGATTTGGACGACTATAAGACATCCTAATATTTTGTGATTGTTCTTCAAAACCATCTTGTCTTGATGTTTGTAGTGATTTGTCAATATAAACATTCTTTTGAATTTGGGTGCCATTTAACTCTGTATTGGTTCCCTTTTTTGGTGTTTGAATTTGAGGGTTTGATGACTTCTCCATTTGGTCAATCATCGTGACTTTGTCGACTAATGATCCTTTGTGATCTAACCCTTCTTGTAAATATTTATTATCATGCTCTAGCTTCTTAAGTTGTATAAGTAAGTCCTGATTATGTCTCCTTAAGCATAAGAGTTCTTCCTTATAGTCTGACTTGTCAACTTCCTTTTGAGTATCTCGATTCTCTTGCTCTTTTTCTCTTAATTTTTTTATTTGTTATAGCAATTCCTGATTAACCTTCTTTAAGGCAGAATTTTCTTTGTCTTTTCCTGATAATTTTTCTGGAGATCTTGATTTTCCTCTTGTAACTTTTGATTTATTTGTGTTTTATTCTTTTTCTTCTTGATTTGAACAAGTAATTTTTGATTATGATCTCTTATTCTTTGTCCATGACAACTTTGTCGAATTCTTTCTATATCCTTTGTATTGACTTCTCATTTTCTTGTGAAATCACCTTTGATATGAATCTGACTTCATTTTAATTTCCTACAATGTGATTTTTTTCTTCTTGTAAGAAAATGTCAGAAACTTATTTTCAACATTTAAGATAAAAGTCCTCAATGTTTCTACCCAAGGTAATCCCAAAATTAGGTCGCTACCACTACTCCACAATGATCTAACTATGATTGCGAGACACCAGTATAATCTCCAATGTTTAGTTGTAAATTGCTTATTTTATATTCTTTCTTATTCCAAAAGTCTAACCTTTCACCTATATTTGACTCTGAAATTGCCAACTCATTGGCAAATTCAGCACTAATATAATTATTAAGTTCAGCATGAGCAATATAAATAGTAATATATTTCCCCCTAATTGTTCCTTTTATTTGAAATAACACTGAAGCATAAATTTTTGAAGTGCTTGGGAATCTTCCTTGTTTTTCATCACAAGACTACATTTAATTTCGTCGATATTTTCGTCCAAATTCCACTAATAAATAATAGGCTTCAATGCTTTTTTTGTACTTCAAAACTTCCTTGATATAAATTATATATATATTTTTCTTTGAATACTAAATTCCAATTTGCTCTTTTATTTTTTTATCATATTTTTTTCAACCTTCACTAATAAAAATAGTTTTTATATTTCACATAAATCCTTTGTAACCACTTATTAAAAGTAATTTCTTTTTCAATAAGAAGATGCATTATGTTAAACTGAATGCGATTGGAAAATAAAACCATGTGTTGGTTTTATATTTCTTTTCCGTTTCCTTTTTTTTTAATCAATCTTCTTTCTTTCTTTATTTTTTTTTCTTGTTATTTTCTTTTTTCTTCTCTCCCACAAGGAGCTTCCTTCCTTTCTTCAAATATTTAGTAATTGAATGGAGCCACAAGCCCATAGATTTTTTTTTTTTTTTTGGAAAAAAATAATTAAATAAATTGACTAGAGATCAACCGAAAAGAATGACTCTGATACCAAATGTGAGGAACAAAGTTTGTTCACACACAAGTTACCAAAATATTTGGAATATAAAATAATCCATAATAGGAATAATAATATATTGAGTAAAATATATCAATGAATTAGATATGAATACAATGAGTTCCATATATATAGAAAACCTAGAGGCACTTATGGTGACCGTTCATGAAAGAATGCATCTCTTAGAGAAATTAATAATTATTTATTATTTCTATGCTTATTAACATTATTTAATATTTATATACTTTAATTATATTATTTTTTAGTAATGTATATTCATGTTATTTTTGTTCATAACACCGAGCTTGTAATTTTAAAGCTCGATCTTTAAAATTATTAGAATGACAGAAACCACTTCTTTTGTAGCTAGGGTTCTCTTTTCTCTCCCAACCAGCTATGTCTTTAGCCTCAATGCTTTTTTCTTCTTCACCGAGTCCTTAAATAAAATAAAAAAAATTGTCATCTTCTTCCTCAATAAAACAAGTGAGATTAGCAATATAGTTTCTAGTACGTGTTAGAGCACACACAATAACTACAACACTACAATGGATACATATCTAAATTTATTGCAGAACATGCATAATTTAGAATATTTCATGCATCAAAGGAATCCTTTATTAACCTACATTAATTCATGCTATTATTAATCCAACAAAGCACGAGTAATAAATTAAGAGATGGGATGGGTAGTCAATTAAAATTAGTACATCACATGACACATAATTAATAATAAAGACAATTGACAAAATCTAGAACACATCATCAATAAATGATATTACGTGATGGTGATGCATTACCAGAGGGAATATAGGTGATGCATTTAATTATGTGGCAGTGATCCATCTCTGAAGTCAATTGGATTGTTTCGGCTAGTAGGTCTAGTCCTAGTCGACGACTTCTTAACACCACTAGTCAAAGACCAGAAACTCTAGCATGCTCTATTGATGACGATTATTGCGCACCGATGACAACTGACCGACTATGACAGATTGTTCCTCTGCCTTCCAGTCGACTATGATGGTTTCACTTCGCGGACCGCTACAAATTATTTTGTAACTGAACATAACAGGAAGGCAGCTCAAGCGTTCTCAACAATCTATATAATTCTGTACACTATTGTAACATAAAAAAAGAGGAGGAACTGAGAAGAAATAATATAAAAGTTTTTTTATCCAAATTCTTGCATTTTGTTTGTGTATATTCCTGATTGTTTTCTTGTTCTGGATTGTCGAATTAGTTAATTTTCTTCCGCCATGACAGATCTTGACTCATTCAATCAAACCTATTGTCCCTCGTCGAATTCCTGGGAAACGTGGATCATTGGTATCAGAGCTTGATCTTGCGTAAGTTTTGTGGAGACACTTCCTATTGATGTTACTTGACTTATGTCTGTTCAAACACTCTCACAAACACAACAATCCAGACAGATCCTAACTTCAACTTCTAAGTATCTACCAAATATCAACACTCAACCAAAGATGGAAGAAGAATCATACAATAGAAATGCAACTGAAGAGACAACGCGACTCATTGAGCAAGCACTTACTTGACAACGAACTAAAATGTATGGGCATTTCAATGAGATTCTTGCTCGCCTCACTAGTTCATTTGGATTGACTCCAGTTAGCAATTCGACGAGAAATGCCTTTGACAAAGCCAATCCTTTTAAGTTACAGATGAACTTGTATATACCGAATCTAGAAGGAAATATTGATGCCGAATTCATAGACAACTGGGTACAACCGCTGGAATCCTATTTCTATGGGAATCAAATCTCAGAAGCTGGGAAGATCACCATTGCATCCTTGAAAATGTCAACTTCTGTGCACCGTTGGTGGGAGAATCTATCGACAAAAATGGATAAAGAAGACAACCCCATAGAAATGTGGGATAAATTTTTCAAGCATGTCCGAAGGGAGCTATACCCGCCCAAATACATTGAACAAAAATATAAGAAGTGGAAAAAACTAAGGCAATGGAGAGATCGGTCTATGCAGAGCTATACCAAAGAGTTCTATCAACTAATGACTATAATTCGCATTTAGGAAGAGGAGAACTTGCTTGTTCTGAAGTATGTCAGTAGATTGTCCCCATGCATTCAGCAGGAGATGGAGTTCCTTACTTTCAATACACTCATGGATGCATTCCATTATGTTATCAAGCTTGAAGCGAATCAAAAAGGAAAAGAATGCCTCACGACTAAGCCAACATGATGTCCATCCGCAAGAAGTCTCCATTGTCAACCAACTCTGACAAGTCCAAATGCCCATCTCATCCGAATCCATCTAATCAAGATCAGGGTAAGATACCTTCTCAGAGAGATAAGAGCGAATGTGGTAAACAACCCCCTACCGGGAAATGGTGTTATTACCAAAACTCATCATGGCATGATATGTCTAAATGCAAATCTTAGAAGACATTCTTAGCAAACTGTCTACATCTGACTCAACTGACAAAGTTGTTTCTGGAATCCGACCCAGAATCATCAAATCTCCTGGCATCGACATCGAAAACTCCAGCCTCCTCGACTATTGTCGATGAGGAGGAATGAGAACGCCTATTCCATACACAAATATGGGTTCAAAACAATCCTTTGCATCTGATTGTGGATGATGGCTTCCATAAGAACTTTGTTTTTGAGACTCTTGTGAAGAAAATTGGTATTGTAACTATTCCACATCCTCAGCCTTATAATATTGGTTGGATGAAGGATGGACATGAACTTTGAATCACCCAAAAATGCAAACTCGCCTACTTCATTAAGCCTTTCAAAGATGAAGTACTCTGTGATGTGGCACCACTCTCAGTAGCCGACACTTTGTTTGGAAAGCCATACTTGTTGGATCGACATGGAATTTATCAGTCACGAATGCAGAAGGTGGTTTCCATAATTCAGGATCAGTGGTATGGTATACCAGAGTGACGACCTACATCAACAGTTGAGATGGTATCTTCTAAACAGGTTAAAAAGTTAATCAACCATGCTCAGAAATTCGCATTGATCATGATTAAGCCTCAACATTCTAGGAAGACTATAGAAACTAGTTAACTCGCTGACAATGGTAGTCCTCGACATCAACGATAGATTGACCATATTCTTGAAGAATACCATAATGTGTTCAAAGAATCAAACGGAGTACCTTTACACTGTAAGGTAAAACACTCCATTAAAATCACTCTTGGTTCTTCATTACCTAACACATTTGTCTACAGGAGGTCCATTATCGAGAATGAAGAGATTCGTCGACAAATCCAAGATTTGATCGAAAAGGGCCATATTTTACCCAGTTCCTCTCCTTGTGTAAGTCTAGTTTTTCTTGTTCCGAAGAAAGATGGGACTTTGTGCATGTGCATTGACTACAGGGAATTGAACACGATTTCAGTAAAGAATCGGTACCCTTTACCAAGAATAGACGAATTGATTGATTGTTTGAAAGGTGTTAAATTCTTAACTAAACTTGATCTCAAGTTGGGATATCATCAGATTTCGATTGAGCCTTCTGATGTATGGAAAATTGCTTTCAAAACCAAGGAAGGATTGTTTGAATGGTTAGTCATGCCTTTCGGTTTAACCAATGCACCTGCAACCTTCATGCGATACATGGATGACTTTCTTCGACCTTTTGTTGGAAAATTTATTATTGTCTACCTCGACCACATCCTAATTTTTAGTAGATCATGGGAGGAACATGTTCGATAGCTCCAACAAGTCCTCGACAACATCGACTCTACTTGAATTTGGAAAAGTGTTCATTTGAGATGGACAACATCAAATACTTGGGGTATGTTATCGACTCTGTAGGCATTCACATTGACCCATAAAAGATACAAATACTCAAATATTGACCCATTCCTCAAAACATTCATGAATTAAGAAGTTTTCTTGGTTTGGTGAATTTTTATCAACGATTCGTACTTGGCTTCAGTCATATATCCTGGCCTTTGACTCAACTGACTAAAGGAAGTGGAAATACTATCTTCAAGTGGACACCAACACATCCACAAGATTTTGAGCAGCTCAAGCAAAAACTCTGTACTGTACCAGTACTTGTGCTACCCGACGTACATCAGCCATATGAAGTCGAAACTAACACCTTTGACTATGCTATGAGCACTGTAATCACACAAGCTGGCCACCTAGTCACATTCCACTCAGAGACGTTCAATGACAGTGTTAGGAAGTATTCGACATATGAAAAGGATCTCTATTCCATTGTACAAGCTCTTAAACAATGGAGACACTATGTCCTTGGCAAGGAAACATTCGTTCATATAGACCATAAGCCCCTATAGTTTGCTCCATCCTAGTCTAAGATACAAACGACCACACAGGTCAAGTGGATTAGTTACCTACAACAATTTAAGTTGGAAATTAAGCATAAGAAAGGAAACACCAACGCAACAACTGATTTTCTTAGTCGACCACCGATTACTTCACTTCTTACAGTCTTAAGTATGCATGGATATGACACCATTACTTGGCCACAACAGTATGAACAAGATGTTGATTTATCGACGGTGTACCAAAAAATCCAGACAGATCAGTCAATTTCTTTCGACTACCACGTGAAGGACAACTTGTTATACAAGCTTGGACAACTTTGTGTACCGACATGTGAGCACTGAAAAAATCTCATTTGGGACGCACACTAGAGAAAAACTACAGGACATTTTTTAGTAACAAAGACACTCGATGTACTCCAACAGTACTTCTACTGGCCTTCACTCAAGATGGATGTCGACAAGTATATCAAGTCATGCGTGGTTTGTTCCCTCACCAAGCCACCAAATCGACGACAAGGTTTGTATACACCCTTTCCAGTCTGTAATCGACCACGGGAATCCATTTCCTTAGACTATTTGACTAGATATCCTGTTACCTGACACCGGCATGATTCAATCCTGGCTGTGGTAGATCTATTTTCCAAGATGGCTATCTGTATTCCTTGCAAGAATACCATAATCGCACAATAGACTGCTCAAATCTTCTTTTAGAATGTCTAGAAACACTATGGCTTGACGACTTCAATCATTTCCGACCACGAATCGAGATTTCTAAGAACTTTATGGAAACAGATCGACACACAACTATCGATGTCAACCATGTTCCATCCCTAGACTGATGGATAGACAAAATTTGTGAATCACTTGGTAGTACAACTGCTCTGCATGTACAATCACCAACATCGTCGAACATGAGATGAAATTATTCCGTACATCCAACATAGATATAACCGAGCAAAAGACATCTCTACAGGAAAGATTCCATTTGAATTTTGTTATGGATTTCAACCCTCGCCACCTCTCGACTTAGTCAACTGGCCAAATTCCTTGGTTGACAATGAACATGGACATAGAGAAGTTGAGAAAGCACTCAAGTTCAGGGATCAAATTTGTGACATCCAAAAGCAATCACAAGGGATTTTACAACAAGCTAATGTGAAAGATAAGGCCCTGCATCGTATTCCTCATTCTTTTCAAGGTGGGGATCAGGTTTGGTTACATCTCAAGAAAGACACATTTACAGGTCCATACAAGAAGTTAAAGCCTTTGAGATATGGTCCTTACACCATTCTTGAGAATATTGGGGAAAATGCCTTTAATCCCAACATTCCTTCATGCTTGGGTTTAAATCCAGTATTTAATGTGGATCTATTTTGACCATATCATGCACCATTGCTTGAACAAAGTGACTTGCAGACGAAAAATACTGAATATATACACCCATATGTTCAAGAGCCTCTACCTGGTGACATAATAGTAGGCCGAAAAATACTCCATACAAGGACACAATCAATTCCCTAGTTTCAGGTGGCCAAAGTTGGACAACTTCCAACCTAAGGAAAGTGGTATTCTATTGTTGAACTGACTAAGAAGTTTCCTCATCTACATGAGCAAGCAATGGGGACCATTTCTTCTTAAGGAAGGGTGAATAATCCATATCTGAAGTCAATTGGCTTGTTTCGACTAGTAGGCCTAGTCCTAGTCTATGAATTCTCAACACCACTCGTCGAATACCGAGGACTCCAGCACGCTCCATCGACAATGAATATTGCACACCGAAGACAACTGACCAACTACGACATATTGTACCTCTGTCTTCCAGTCGACTATGATGGTTTCACTACTCATACCACTACAACTTCTTTTGTAACTGAACGTAACGGGCAGGAAGCTCAAGCGTTCTCAACATTCTATATAAGTATGTACACTATTGTAACATAAAAAAAGAAGGAGGAACATAGAAGAAATAATAAAAAAGTTTTTGATCCAAATTCTTTCATTTTGTCTGTGTATATTCCTGATTGTTTTCTTGTTTTGGATTGTCGACTTAGTTAATTTGCTTCCTCCATAACAGATATCAACTCATTCATTCGAACCTGTTGTCCCCCGTCGAACTCCTAGGAGATGCGTATCAAGCAGGATCTTCCCCTCCTACTCATATTGTCTTCTTATAGGTGATGCATTGAATTGCGGTGGCAGGCTTTGCAAGCTAATGCTTAGGCCATTTTAATCCGAGGAATAAAAATCCCTTGCATCTCACACCATAATCATAGTAGATGATATTATTATTGTCATATATATTATTAGTAGATTATATTTCCTTTTAGAGAGCCTTTGAAAGTCTCATTGTCATGATTAAAAGCTATTTGCAATTGAAGTGCTTGTGATCATCCACTTACTTTTCTTTTAAGCCTCCATCTCATCCTTATGATCATGTGTCTTTGTCTATTTCTGAGTCATGCAGTACACATAGCCTATGTTACATAACAAGTAGCTTCCTAACGATTATACTAATTGTATAGAATTACCATTGCATCTACTTTTCGTCCTTTTGCTTGAAATACTTATGAGTAGCCTTAAAATCATTATGAACTAGTGCATCGCATTTGAATTCTAAAGGTAGGGACTTGCTTCCCTCAACAACTCCCCTTGTTATTATGGAAACTGTTCACACATATACTTTGAAGAGTGCATGTTGTTATGGAAACTGTTCATAACATATACTTTGAAGAATTGTTATGGAAATTATTACCTTTGTTATGGAAATTATAGAAGTGGAAACGTTGTTATGGAAATTGATTAATTTTATTATTATTATGGAAATTGTTCATACATATAGTTTTAATAATGAAAAGCAAGAGAGATACAATTAGGAAAAACAATAACAAATCTACATTGAGAGCTGTAAGCATCACAAGCAAGGTTTCTCCATATGTAAAGTTTCACATATTTCCAGATAGAGGTCTCTATGCAAATCTAGTGCAAAGTTTCACATATTTCCAAATAGAATTCTCTATACAAATCTAGGACATAGTATTTGTTAGGATTCAATATGCTAAGATATATAACATCAATATTCCATTTTATTTCACAACAATAGCATATACAGGATCACTGAAAGAACAACAATCAGAACATAAACACAAGAGACACAAGTTATCCTGGGAAACCCGTATGGGGTAGAAAACCCAACAAATATTCCTCAATATAGATGACCAACAAATACAAATATGTAATCCCCAAACATGAGCTCCTTCTTCTCCTTTGCAGATCTCTCCCTATCCTATGCAAGTTTCACAAGTGAGTGAATGAATGAGTGAGCGTGATAAATGAGGATCACACATCCTCTATTTATACTTTACCTCACTTGACTTTTAACCCTAATTGGGTTGAATTCTCTTAGGAGAGTCTAATAACCCCTAAACAATTAACTTAGGGCCGACCCCACTAGCGGAGTCTAATAACCCTAGTTACCACATCTCGATGGAGGAATAAACATCTCTGGATATATAATAAAGTCCCGGCGTAGGAATGAAACATCTCCAGATAAAGTACAAATATAATATTCTTTGAAGTTACAATATTTCAACACTCTCCCTTAACGAGAAGGATATTCTAACAACATATGCAGGAGCAAGGAGTCATCAACTACATCACACATGATACATCTATAAATCATTGGAATATTTCTTCATAATCATCAGTAACTCAACTAGTTACTGGAACATAATCAATACTGGATCATCAACATCGTCAGTACTGAGTCTTCATCTTCTGCAACACTTGATCAGCTACAACAGCATCATCATCTGTATCTCTCGATCAACATCATCATCTGGATATCTCGATCAACAGTCTCATCTAGATCTACCGATCAACAGTATCACCATCTGTATCTTCCGATCAATAGCCTCATCGTCTGGATCTCTTGATCAACATCATCATCTGGATCTCTCGATCAACACATCATCTGGATCTCCCGATCAACAGTCTCACGTCTGGATATCTTGATCAACATCATCATCTGGATCTCTCGATCAACAACATCATCTGTATATCCCAATCAACAGTATCAACATTTGGATCTTCCGATCAACAGCCTCATCGTCTCTATCTCTTGATCAACAACATCATAATCTGCAACACACATGATCCAATTACAGGATGATCAATCCCTCTCACTTTAGGACATAAGTCCAAGAATGATACAATCCTGATCCACTTATGGGATGATCAATCCCTATCACTTTAAGACACCATATCATGTCTAGGGATGATGCAATCCCAACCACAGTTCTAGTCCTTTTTCATACTGGATGTGACCTAGATTAAATCTAGGATTTTTACAACCTGTGAATGATCACCTGTTGCAGCATTGAGCAATCCAGGAGTGAACAATACATCCTTACAGGACCTACGAATGATCACCTACTGCTACACTGAGCAGTCCAACAGCGCACATTACATCATTCCAGTCAACCACAGAGCTAGTACTATTTCAACTGGGGTGTGACCTAGATCAAATCTAGGATTTACAACCACAGAGCCAGTACTATTTCAACTGGGGTGTGACCTAGATCAATTCTAGGATTTAAAACCTATGAATTATCACCTACTGCTGCAATGAATAGTACAAGAGAGAGCATTACATCATTACAGGTTCTATGAATGATCACCCACTGCTATGCTGAGCAGTCCAGGAGCGCACATTACATCATTCACCAACATCTTTCTCGAAGACAAGAGTCTACGGATTCCTTTCGGACCTGTGTCTAGGGATGATACAATACACTCGTAAAATTAAACTAAGTCTAAGGACCACTAATCGACCTCATCGTCGGGACAAGTAACCTCATCATCGACCTCATCGTCAAAACAAGTAACCTCATCATCGATACAAGTATCCTCATCATCGATACAAGTATCCACATCATCAATACAAGTATCCTCATCATCAACCTTATCGTTGGTATAGGAAACCTCATCATCGATACAGGTATCCATATTGATACCAGTATCCAAGTATCATCATCGACCATATCACTCCCCCTTTTGAGGAGGGTCCTTCTGAACTACACCAAGCTTGTATCAGAAATACTCAAATTTTACTCGAGACAGAGGTTTGGTCAATACATCAACTGCTTATTCGTCAGTGCTCACATACTCATGCTTTATAGCTCCTTTCTGCACCATATCCCGTATATAGAGATATCAGATCTCTATGTGCTTTGACTTATCATGGAACACTGGATTCTCTGTCATCTTGATACAAATCTGGTTGTCGCACATGATCACACTGGAGTCCATCTCTAAGTCAAACAATCCTGATAACAACTTCCGAATCCATATCACTTCACAACTAGTAGAGAAAGCAACTATATATTCCTCTTCAGCAGTGTTGAGAGCCACACTAAACTGCTTCCTGCTAAACCACGAGATCACAGAAGATCCTAGACAATAACATCTGCCTGATGTTCTCTTCCTATCTGATACACTTCTAGCCCAATCAACATCTGTGTAGCCATACAATCTGAAATCATGATCTCCAAGATAACATAGACCAAAGTATATCGTACCCTTTAGGTACCTCATCACATGCTTTACAACTATCAGGTGAACATGCCTAGGTTCCACTAGATACTGACTCAAGGTGTTCACAACAAAGCATATATCTGGCCTGTTATTCATCATATACATTAATGACCCAATAATCTGTCTGTACAGAGTCACATCCACTAACTTTGATGAGTCATCGGCTTACAACTTCAAGTTGGAATCCATGGGAGTGTCCATGGCTTTGCATTCCAACATATCAAATATTTTCAAGATTTCCACATCATACTTTCCCTGGTTGAGAAAGACTCCTTCTGAGCCTTGCCATACTTCCAGACCTAGGAAGTAATGCATCAATCCGAGATCTTTCATCTCCAATTCTGTAGCTAGCTTCTTCTTGCTTTCCATGATCTGTTTCTCATTCCCTGTTAGAAAGAGATCATCCACATACAATAATAATATAATAGGTTCATCATCCATAACCTTAAGTTAAAGGTTAGGATCAAATTTTACTTTTGGTAAAGTCCAATCTTGTCAAGAAGCTATCAATTCTGTGACTGAACATTATTCACACTCTGAATTGAGTGATCTTTGGCATATCTATCTGTGCCATCTCCCGTCAGATGGGTCTACTGATATGAGCCTCAAGATCATTCGAACTCTAAGGTGAGTTCCTTCTTGCATCCATATAAGAGAAGAATGTCATCTTTATATAGAAACCATCTTCAACCTTGTAGCAAAAGTTGAAATCCGCATCACCCGTGGTGATCATTAAGTTCATCAAATGACTATCGATCCTGGGTCTCTTTTGAACCTGTACAGAGCTTTCTTCAATGAAATCCTGGGAGTTTGCTCGATATTCACTTCTCCTTTAATTACACCATTCAAGAGAACGGTCTTGTCATCCATGGGTGTAATCTATCTTTGGAAGTGTGTCTAGCCACTTGGAGAAAACATCTCGTCATGATTCTCTTTCTAAGAGAATCCTCTAGCCACGAGCCTTCTATAGTACATTTGATTTGTAAGTCTTCTTGTTGAACATCAATCACTTGTTCTTTGGAACATGTGTTCATCATCCTTCTTTTGTAGATCATAGCACATGATCTTTCCTACAAATCAAAGTTAATTACATGATTAGTAATACTACATAATCATCAAATCATGTTGACATGATAACCTATTATGCATACTGATATGATTCATATAGTTATGCAACTATCTTGACCAATACTTTGGCACAACACTTTTCCATATCCTGTATGCATATAGTGGCTATCTTTCTTGATGTACATGTTGAGTAGTCTTCTCTATAATGGTAAAACCCTAACCATCCACGATAGATCACTTGTAAACATATTATATATGTTCATGGTGCTAGGATGATAGAATATCAGTGCCATTTAAGTCTCCTTCATTGCTGCCCTATGATTCTCCCAACTTTGCTAGGGTTTCTTCTTACTTGGAAACCCTAATCTTCAATCTCCTTCCTCCCACAACATTTTGATGGAGGATTAATGTCTATGATGAATGAATTCCAAATCCATTATCAAAGTTTCCAATGTTGCATCAAGTGTCTCCAACATTGTATCAGGTCCTTCCATACCTAAACACTGAAAACCCTAAGTGAGAGATTCTTCCTCCTCTTCTTAGATTTCCTCCGTTGAGCCATTTCATATGTTCCGTATTGTTTCTGGTGTATCTCTGAAAATTCGGATCTACAGGGTCTGAAACTTAGGTCTGTGGTATCCTAACCTGTCATATTTCCAATCCCATAGGTTTGAGCTTGATTGGATTCTCCATCAGAGAGATATGCTCAGTTTCCGAACATGACCTGTTTAAGGGATGAAACAACATAATGAACTTGTACGGAGTTCCATGTGTCACTGTTTCAACTTCGGCATCTGAAAATAGGACCTATGAAACTAAAGTCTATGCCCTAACTTTCACTTTTTACGAAATTCCATTTGGAGCTTCCAATATCGAGATATGACCTTTTTCCCTAGGTCACTTGTTTAGGATTACATTCGGGAAGAGGCAGAAACCCTAACTTGTACGGATCACATCTCAGAAAGTACAATGAATCTAAGGTTGAAATTTGGACACAAGGTACAGGAAAATTTCATCTTCGGCATGTCCAATTTTCAGATCCTGGAACTTTTCCAAAATGGATTTATAGCGAAAGTTCCACGATGACTAGGTTTTGCTATACAAAACCCTAACTTTCAAATTGTCACAATTGAAACAAGTGTCGTAAGTGCCATACATTGCCTTCCTCTAGGTTAGCTCTGATACCATGTTAAGATTTAATATGCTAAGATATATAACATCAATATTCCATTTTATTTCACAACAATAGCATATACATGATCCGCTGAAAGAACAACAAGCACAGCATAAACACAAGAGACACAATTTATCCTTGGAAACCCTCAAGGGGTAGAAAACCCAGCAAAGCTTCCTCAATATAGATGAAAAACAAATACAAATATGTAATCCCCAAACATGAGCTCCTTCTCCTCCTTTGCAGATATCTCCCTCTCCTATGCGAGTTTCATAAGTGAGTGAATGAATGAGTGAGTGTGATAAATGAGGATCACACATCCTCTATTTATACTTTACCTCACTTGAGTTTTAACCCTAACTGGGTTGACTTCTCTTAGGAGAGTCTAATAACCCCTAAACAATTAAATCAGAGCCGAACCCACTAGGGGAGTTTAATAACCCTAGTTACCACATCCCGACGAAGGAATAAACATCTCCGGATATACAATAAAGTCCCAACGGAGGAATGAAACATCTCCGGATAAAGTGCAAATAGAATATTCTTTGAAGTTACAATATTTCAACAGTATTTCAACCCATGACAAACACTTACTAAAAAATTTCAATTGTTAGCTCAATATTTTCAAACTTTGTAATATAATTTTGTAGGCCAATAACTCTTGCAAGAGTAAAAATCAAATATTTTAAGCATACTCTTTTATTTTCAAATTTTCTAATACATGCCCATAGTTTTGTTCCCCAAGGGGCTTCTTTACCATAAACTTCCATGTTTTCACATATCCATCATCATAATTTTTGTAAACCAATTTTCAATAGGCCTATAAGAACTTTGCTATATTTGTTCATTCATAACACAATAATATTTATACATTTAGATAATTAGAGAATTTGAATAATATAGTAGTTTCCAGGTATGCATTTTTACTTATTAAATTACAAGAAATTACAAATGTATTCAACCAAAAAAAATAAAGAAGTATACTCATAATACGAAAAAAATTAGAGTAATGAGAAGGTACTTATCTTTTATGAAATTTGAATACAAGCAACTAACTAGGATAGATAAATTTTCCACCTAGTCATAGGTATTCCTCTATGGATGCCACCCCCTAGATGGGATATGAGACCACTAGGTGAAGAAGGAAAATTAGGACTCTCTCAATTCATTTTCCCAATTCTAAAACGTATGAAAAATAGACCAAGAATCCCACTGATTACTTATTTAACCAAACCAACATCACCACTCACAATACCTACTCCACACAAAATAAGTAAAAGAATTCCTTCTTTGCTCAACAATGCCTTGGAAGTTCTCTTCCTTCCAGTTCTATACAATAAGTGCATAGAGAGTTCATCTACTCTCAATTTTCAAGTTTAACTCCATCATATTTCCTCAAAAACATTAGCATAAACTAAAATGGGCTAATATTTCCACAAATATCATCAACATAAGATTGGAATTGGTCCTTGAATATCTTTCATGATCTACTTTCTCCAGGGATTGTAAATTTGTATGTCTCTTTAATTAGTTTGGCCTCTCTTGTTGTACATTAATTCTTTCTTAATATTCTCTATGGATTTTTCTCTTCCTCTGTTAATGCATAAATCTCACACACATGCGACATTTTTGCAACTCACACAGTAAGGCATCATCAAAATATAACATGTAGCCCACCGAAGACATCCTCATCAAATCCAAGAAGTAATATGAGTCCATAAATTCCAAAGAACAGTCACAAAACAAGACCGTGCGACCTTATCTCTGATTAGGTGTGCTATTGTGCACATTATCATTTTTGCACTTGCGTGAATCCTATGTGGATTTCCCTTCGATATTTGCATGACAGTTAAAACAACGGGACCAAAACCACCCACGGCACATTGAAGGATCATCAAATCCTCATCACCTCTAAAAATTCGAATTTGGTCTTCCAATGTACTTGGGTTCATTGAATGCCCCCCCCTTTGCATACTTTGGAGCCAAATCATGGAGTTAATGGGTTCACACTTGGATCTAGTTATTTCTTGGCCACCTCTTGGCGTATAAAAGGAATCCATGGGAATGCATCTTGTAAGAGAAACCAAGAGAAATGTTATGATGCAGAAATTGTACTGTAGCTTCCTCATAGCCCATCGCTTTCATAGTTTGGCATTCTCTAAGCTCCTTTGCCTCCTTCCTTCAACCGGCAAGTGCTTATCTCCATTGGTTCTTTTATCTATCTAACATCTATTGTGAAAAAAATAGGCCTCCCTAAGGGAGATTGTTGGCTTCCCTTTGAAGACTTCACCTCCTAGGTGACACTACATGTATTTGCTTGACCATTGGGAAATCTAAAGTGGTTCATGCATTGGTTCTTTGTTTTGGTTTGCACCCTCTTGTTCCAATTTGTCATTTTTAGTTATCTTTTGTTTTTGTTTTGTTCTATTGCACTAACAAAGCCTTGCAGTATCTATTTAGGATTTATCACATCTAATCTCTATTTATAAATAATGGGCCTAGTAAAAAACCTTAAGGGATTTTACCCAAAGTGGGATAATTTCCCACAATAATATTTATGGCGAATCCACTTCATTTTTGTTCATTTTCTCTTAACTAGGTTTTTATTTATTAGGTAGCTAATTTCTAGTATATTTTACTTTGCATGTGAATAGGTCTATATCCTTCATTCCAAAAATTTGGCCTCCTCTTGGCCATGATTTCCATTTCAACAGTAACGCGGATCCTGACATCCTGACTGCATAGTCTGCGTGTATAAAACTTATACAGTTGCACTACTTGCGCAGTTTAATAGAAATTTGCCCATGCAGTTTCGTTTGTAATTGACCATGTGACCTCTTCGAGCAGATTTTCAATGTCGATCCTAAGCGAGATACGTATCACTTGATGGATTTTTCACACTTAGCCAAAAATGATGATCGTTCTACTTGAAGTGCTTCAATGTGTTCTTTGTTTTCATTTCTTCGCTTTCGATGCTCCCGGTCTATAGCGTCTGTGAGGAGATCCAGTTCGTCTTCTTTTGCTTGTTGTGGGTCAAAAGTGGCAATAGGACCCATTTGATCTAAATGGATGGTGAGCAAAGCTTGTTGATGTAGGTGTTGCAAATTTTGTTGTTTCTTCTGTTTTTATTTTTCTTATCTTACCTTTGTTTCTTCTTTTTCCTTTATTTTTCTTTTTCATTTTGATTTTCCAGTTCTATCTGCTTCTCTACTAATTTTTCTGTGTCGACAACTTCTTTATCTTGCGTAGCTTGGGTGTCTTCATTTTGCTTCTCTACTGGTGCTGTAGGAGTTAAGTCGACAGTATGAGGAGATGGTATCTCGGTTGCATCGACCAAAATTAGGGAGGCGACTTCAGGCTGATCAGTCGGTGGCGGGGATGTATTTGGTAGTGGAGAATCGATCGCCAATGAAGTTGGTAGATTGGTCATGCCAAGTTTTGTCGACCGAGAGGGGGGTAGATCATCACTGTCGGTTGAAGTTGGAATTTACTGCGACAAAGGTATTTCTTGGTTACTTGTCGCGACAGGTTCAACAGGAAGTTCATAGGTTTCAAACAGAGTGTCCAATGGCCCATTAGTGACATCCAAATGGTCAGTGAATTCCTAAACTGAAGGGGCCGGTGATGGAAGTGTAGTGGGAAGGTCGAATGGTAAGGGTGTGAAGCTGTATGTTTGCTACGATCCCACCTCACTTGTAGGGTCAGGGTTTTTCTCTATGAGGGTTTCAGTATATCTGATAATGGATGCAACGGAATTTGACGGTGGTGGCACTTGTTCAGATATATGAACACTTGATGGAGGTAAGTCAGACTACGAGTCAAGTTCAACTACGATTGGTTTCTTTATGATAAGTCGTTTCCAGTCAGGAAGAATTGAGTGTAGTTGGTTAATGAATTCTTACAGGTCGAAGTCGGTCGGGATTTTTTCTCCGAGGGGAGCAGGGAGCTGTTGTACAAAACTGGGGCTAAAAGCCGAAGTAGTAGTAGAAGTAAGGGGTGGTGTGATAGAGGTCAAAGCAGCTGGCTTGTCTTCCTCCATAATAGCAGTTGGAGAAGGAGGTGGTGGTTTGTGAGTGAGGTTGAAATGTGGCTTATCCGTAAATTTGAATTTCTTGCTTGGCAGTTCCTGTGCCTGTTGTTGATCTTATTCTGCGATGAATTTTGCAAGCTGATTAGCAACGAAAATATTGTGTTTAGGACCATATTCCAAGACCTGAGAAGCATGGTTGAAGAGTTCATCATTGTCTTCTTCTGTCGGTTCCTAGAGGATAAGATTCTGCTTTCCTTTCCCCTGCGTTTTTTTCTATCTATTCTTTTGTGCTTTGAATATCTCATCGGCCACTTGAAATATGTTTTCTTTTGTTAGTGCATACTACGAAAGTGGAGTATTCGACTGAGTACTATCATCTGAATGGTCGGATGCATTAAATGGCTCCTGATAAGGAGTCATCACAATCCCTAAAGGATTGATGTCAACAACCTACTTAGGCTTCAGTGTTAAAGTGTTGAGATGGAGTTAGATTTCATAGTCTTCTTCTTTCTCAGCATCTGTCAAAGGTTCGACCATTGGTTGGTCATCCAATTTTTCTTGTGGTGGTATTTTAATTACAGTATTGTACTATCATCTTAGTTATTCAAAAATTCTATCGACCGTAGGATAGAATTCAAGATCTTATGTTGCTTCGGCTACTCCTTCTAGATACCATACCGATGTGTGGTCGAGTACGAGCTGGATGTGTACGATCGGTGGTAGAATTTGTCGGACATTCTGTGGGACACTCCATCTAGTTGTTTGTACTTTCACTGCTTGGAACCAATTTTTGGTTGTTGCTACACCAAGTCGGCATCTTCCTTGTGAAAATGAACGAAAATTTCACATCAGTGGTCCTCTAAGTGTAGTGAACTCTTTATCGCCTGTTTGTCAGAGGTGAGCCATGGAGATCCAAATAATAAGTGAGGGATACCAGATCTTTGATCCCTCCTCCTGGAATTTGTAGCAGATATGTCGAACAATTTATGCCAAGTGTTCTGCCCATCTGTAAACTTTTCCCTTGGATGCCACATTTTGCACAACTTTGAGGATGTCGAGTTTGAGGTCGGATCCTCGACCAGTACTTGTTATAGCGGCCGACATGATCTGCACCACTATTGTATGTGTACCATAAATGATTTGGTTTACAACTAATCCTCTGGAGTTTTTTCCTGCAGGGGTTCCCGTTAAATATTTAACCAAAGCAGGGTTTGGTCGAATGGGTACTAAATCCACTTTGTTGGATAGTACGATGATCTGACTGATCAAGTCGCCAATGATTTCAACTAGTTTTCGAAAGTAGAATTTTCCATTGTGGTACTGACTCATAATGAACTGAGTGATCACTTCTTTGAGGCTGGAAAAACTATCGACCAATGTTGCATTGATATAGTTCAGGATAGTTCTTGTTCGGATTTTATGTGCTTCCTCCTACCATCGACCGTCATAATCCTTCCCCCATTTAAGGATCTCATTCCATATTCTTTTCCATTGTTGTTCCACAAATTTCACGTTGCAGATGTTTTGGACCCAAAATTTCAAAGGTGTGTTTGCTTCTTCCAGTTGTCGGATTTTTGAAGTCGCGGATTTGGTGGTTGGTTAAATTCTCTTGGGAGCCATCTTGCTTGCAAGGTTTTCTGGTTCTAAAGTCTTGTTTGTGTTTTCAGAAGTTTCAGTGCTCTGTTGTTCAATCTCTTAGAAGAATAATGTTAGGATATTTAGACACTTAGGAGTTAGTTAAGATCAACTTGTGTAATATATCCGTTAGGGATAGTGTGTTTCTTTAGTATGCATTATTATGCATTTGTAAATACTTAATCCGACGGTCACGATATGTTTCCGACATAGAGTGATCCGACAACTCAACTTCTCTTAGATCAAACCTAACCTTGATCCGTGGCTTAACACCCGATTGGTCGATGATCTCTATTTAAAGAGCATGGAGGGTCATTGTTTAGTTGATCGATTATGAGAAGCTCATTTGTAACTTTCTTTCTTTGCATAATAAATTGTCCCGTAGAAGCTATTTGGACGGGGCCGTGGAGTGTTTCCCTCAAAAGGGTTTAAACCATGTCAAAACATCGGTGTGTTGATCTGTGATCTTTTTGTGTGAAGTGGTTTCTCTTGGTGTTCGGTCCTTTGGTAGTACCTTGTGTACCCGGACATGGTATCAAAGCTTTTATGAAGTGCTGCTTCCGATTATGATCTAGATCTTGAACTGTTGTTGCTGAAACTCGAAAGGGTTTCTAGTTCTGGTATTTTTGTGCATTTTTAGGCTGTGGGAGGTATTCCATTGTGTCCGGAGCATCGTTTCCATTGGGAAATAGTTTTCGTTTGATCGAAAACGGTTCCCGGTTGCTCCAGAAACGCGTATTTCATCAGATCTGAAGGTATAATGTTACAGTGACGCATTTTTTTATTTCATTTTTTGAAAAGAAAAAATCTCATATTTCATCCTTTTTTACTGTTAGATTTTTTTTGGTTCGGATTATTGCTTTCCCGTCTGCGTATGCTCTTTGTCGTGCATCTTGAGCGATCTCAGCAAATCAGAAACAGAAAGGGAAAGGGTTTTTCTCGGTTGCGTATGCTCTTTGCCGTGCACCTTGCGCGATCTCGGCAAATCAGAAACAGAGAGAAAACGTAGACTTTCCGGGCAAGCTAACAAGATCTAACTCCAGAAGTGTGGAAAAAGTTGTTTGTTTCAATTTGTGCTCTGTTTTGCAGGAAAAAGGGCAAGCACGCAAACCGTGCAAGAAGAGTCAAAAAAAAAAGAAAAAAAAAAGAGAAGCCCCCTTCCTCATTCCCATATTTTACATACCTTTTAATCTAGCTCACTTGGTTCAAAGTTGCTTTATTCCTTAATAGGTCTTGAGTTCAAGTCTTAGGAAGTTAATTTTAAAAGAAAAAGTGCATGCAATTTCTAATTTCAAGTTACTTTATTGTAAAAGTGCATCTCACTTAAATAATAAAAAATAAAAATACAAGTGAGTCACTTAAGTTTTTTTATTGTTGCACTATTTAAAAGTAATATCATTGTAAAAGTGAAATCACTTATTTTACAAAAGTGGTTCACTTAAAGCAACTTTCTTGTAAAGTGATTGTCAAAAGGTTCATCTTGGGAAGAGGGGGGTTCTTTTTTTTGCTGGACATTCTCTAGCTGCCACGTCACTATTGGGGACATCTTCAACAGTTTCTTTGTTCAAGCATAACTTCATCATACAGAGTCAGTTTTCAGTGCCATTTTTTTTGAAACCACCTATTTTTTCAAGTTCTTCATATCCAGACTATTGGTTTCTGCTTTTATAGCCATTAATTTACAAATATGGTCGCCCCTTGTGATACTCTACTTAATAGTTCCAACTATTTCTCATGGAAATCTCGTATGGAGGATGTTCTACGAAGTAGGGGACTTTTCAGAATTACAACAGGGAAAGAAAAAAAACCCACTGATGATGATAAGAAAATAAAATGGGCAAATAGATGTGATGAAGCTCGTGGATTGATTGGGATGTCAATCTCTACTGATTTGCGATTCCACATATCTGGAATTGATGAACCTAATGCTGCTTGGGACAAGTTGGAAACTGTGTTTGGTAAACAAAATGAAATTCGAGGTCATCAACTCGAAAATGAGTTGATTTCTTTAAATCCAAGTGACTTTTCATGCATTCAATATTATTTATCTAAGTACAAAACTCTTAAACTCTTATGTGCAGAATGTAAGATTGAGAGGGAAGACAAACAGTGCATTTATCATATTCTTTCCAAATTTGGACCTGCATATTCTATTTTTGTATCTACATTTTACTCCATGAAAGCATCCTTGAATGCAGCTAGCTATTAAGAGCCTAGTCTTGAATCCTTTTGTGATTCCCTGATTAGAGAACAAGATAAACTTATTCATCTTGGAATAATCAACAATGCAGATACATCTGGGAAAGCCTTATTGTCCCAACAGAAAGAAAAGTCCAAGCCTTCCAAGAAACAAAATTTTCTCAATAATAAGTCAAACAAGGGTCCCAAACCCTCTCAGTCAGCTCCTTCTTTAAAAAATGACAAAGGATCCAAGCCAAAAGGAAAGAAGACTGAGCGTCATTGCAACTATTGCGGGAAAGATAATCATGATGAATCTAAGTGTTTCAAGAAGATGGCAGCCTTGGAAGCAGCAATGAAGAAGCACCACATCAGCCTAGATTCGTCTTCAGAATCTGCCTCTCATGGACATGCACTTTGTGCTTCTGGTTATTCTTATAATGCATCTTCTTCTTCTACTTCAAATGAATGGCTCATTGATTCTGGAGCATCTTATCATATGGCTAAGGATCAAGCCATCTTTTCTACTATGCATGAATGTAACACCAAACAAATATTTGTTGGTGATGATAAATCTCTAAGTGTTGTAGGAGCTGGAACAGTTCCAGTAGATAATGGTCATTTTAGTGATGTACTATGCGTTCCAAGAATTTCCTGCAATTTGTTATCAGTCTATCAGATCACTCATTCTGGTGAAGGTAAAACTGTGACCTTTACACCTCACCAAGTTGTAATCAAGGATTTTAAAGATCCTCAACAGGTCCTAGCTACCGGAATTGTTGATGATATTACTAGGTTGTACAAGTTTAACAACTTTGGGTCATCACCTTTCCCTTCAGTTTTTGTTGCTCATAGTAATAACTTGAGCAAACTTTGGCATGAGCGATTTGGTCACTTAAATTATCGCTCATTGCAACAACTATGTAAAGAAAATATGGTGACAGGTCTTCCGATGGTATCTTGCAAGGATGGTGTTTGCTCTGGTTGTGTACTCGGAAAACATCATCGGGACAGTTTTGACAAACGTGCCTCTTGGCACGCCTCGGTTCCCTTGGATCTTGTGCATAGTGACTTGTGTGGTCCTCTTCCATCTGCTTCCTTTTCTGGTTTCAAGTATTTCTTAACTTTCATTGATGATTACACCAGACGCACTTGGGTTTATTTCCTAAAACTTAAGAGCGAAGTATTTAACATGTTCTTGGCCTACAAGGCCCTTGTTGAAAAACAATCTGGTCATCAAATTATTAAGTTAAGATCTGACAATGGAGGAGAATATGTTAACAAACAGTTCACTACTTTCTGCACTGAACAAGGCATCCAACAACAGCACACTGTTCCATATACACCACAACAAAATGGTGTAGCTGAGCGGAAGAACCGCACTTTAAAAGAAATGGCTAATTGTATGATCCAATCTAAGGGACTAAGTCTTTAATTTTGGGATGAAGCCATTAATTGTGCAAATTACATAGTTAATCACACCCCCACAAAATCATTACAAGGTATAACACCGGAAGAAGCATGGAGTAAAACTAAACTTGATGTAAGTCACTTTCGTGTGTTTGGTAGTGAAGCATGGGCTCACATTCCGGATGAAAAATAGAAAGCATTGTAGCCTAAAAGTGAAAAGTGCATATTTGTTGGATATTCTGAAGATGTAAAAGGATATAGACTTCTTCAACCACATTCTCATGATGTAATCATTAGAAGAGATGTTAAATTTGATGAAAATATCTTGGCCTGCGAGCCTAACTCGGTGATTGTGCCATCTTTGGCCTGCGAGCCTGATTCGGCGTTTGTGCCTTCTTCTTCTTCTTCTTCCAACTTCCTTGACAGGTTTCCAACTCCAGTTTCTGATGATGACAGTGAAGATGAAAATCCACCTCCGCCTGCTCATGTTCCTCCAGTTTCATCAGCACAAGTACTTCCTCGTTGGGTCCGTTCAACATGTGAAGCAGCTGGTGATCTTGCCGGTGATCCTAGAGATCAACGTCGAACACGTTCTCAGTTTCAGCGAGCCTCTTCTCTTTTGGCTCAAGTTTCCGAGAATCATGATCCATAAACTTTTGCAGAAGCTTCAGGGAATCCAGATTGGGATGCAGCCATGGATGAAGAATATCGTTCCTTAATGGCGAACGATACTTGGGATCTTGTACCTCTTCCAAAAGGAAGAAAACTTGTCAGATGTAAATGGGTCTACAGAACTAAGTATGCATCAGATGGAAGTGTTGAAAGACTTAAGGCAAGGTTAGTTGCCAAAGTTTTTTCCCAAGTTGAAGGGATTGACTACAATGAAACCTTTGCTCCTGTCGCAAAAATGAATTCCATCCGCCTTGTTCTTTCCCTTGCAGCCTTACACAAATGGGAAGTCCATCAAATGGATGTCAAGTTTGCCTTCTTACATGGTGATTTACAGGAGGAAATTTACATGGAACAACCTCCTGGCTATGTTTAGAATAACTCTATCCTTGTCTGTCACCTTAAGAAATCCTTATATGGCCTTAAGCAAGCTCCTAGAGCTTGGTATGCCAAAATGGATAACTTTCTCCTTGAAACTGGTTTTTCTAGATGCCATTCTGACCCCAATGTCTATACCAAGAAAGTAGGAAACCATCTCATCATACTTGTTCTATATGTTGATGACCTTATTCTTACTGGTAGTGACCCTAAACTTATAACCCATGTGAAATCCAGTCTTAAACAAAATTTTGAAATGTCAGACTTAGGACATTTGCATTATTTTCTTGGTCTCCAAGTCCTGCAAACCAAAGAAGGAATCTTTCTTTCTCAGTCTAAGTATGCTTGTGACCTTCTTCAACGCTTTCACATGGAAGATTGTACACCAGCCCCTTCTCCCTTCCAGTCTGGAGTCAAACTTTCTGCCACTTGTACTTCACCTGAAGTAGATGCCACCTTGTATCGTCAGCTTGTTGGTAGTCTTTTTGAGTTTGGATTCGAGCAGCAACAGCCTACTCCACTTTGGTGCGACAATCAAAGTGCCATCAAGCTTGCCAAAGATCCAGTTCTACATCAACGCAGAAAACACATTGAGCTACATATGCACTTCATCAGAAATATTGTTCATGATCGTGTTCTTGAAGTGCTATTTTGCCCTACAGATGACCAAGTTGCAGACATCTTCACCATGTCTCTTACAGAAGCGAAGTTTTCTAAACTTCGATCTATGTTAGGATTTCAGGAACTTGTCATTAAGGGGGGATAGGCTCTAATGCCTCCTTCCTTCTCCTAATAGTGTCACTTTTGTAAATCCTTCAATCCTATCCCAAGTTGTTCTTAAGGGGGGATGTTAGGATATTTAGACACTTAGGAGTTAGTTAAGATCAACTTGTGTAATATATCCTTTAGGGATAGTGTGTTTCTTTAGTATGCATTAGTATGCATTTGTAAATACTTAATCCAACGGTCACGATATGTTTCCGACATAGAGTGATCCGACGGCTCAACTTCTCTTAGATCAAACCTAACCTTGATCCGTGGCTTAACACCCGATTGGTCCATGATCTCTATTTAAAGAGGATGGAGGGTCATTGTTTAGTTGATCGATTATGAGAAGCTCATTTGTAACTTTCTTTCTTTGCATAATAAATTGTCCCGCAGAAGCTATTTGGCCGGGGCCGTGGAGTGTTTCCCTCAAGAGGATTTAAACCACGTCAAAACATCGGTGTGTTGATCTGTGATCTATTTGTGTGAAGTGGTTGCTCTTGGTGTTCGGTCCTTTGGTAGTACCCTGTGTACCCGAACAAATAACATCCAAGTCTCTTCCAGTTCAGTATTTATAGCATAATTGTGAGGCACAGGTGAGTGCATAGTAGATGTATGTATTATTTGTGAATTTAATGAGGGAATGAATTTTAATGACTGTTGGTCGGGGCTTCATCTGCAGCATAATGAATTCCCTTCTCCCTATGTCGAGTTTGTTGATGACTTTACTTTAGCTTTTTTCCTTTGTTGGTGCGGTGTTGGTGTACTCCTTTCTCCTTTGGGATGTTGCGTCGGTCGGACTCATGTCGGCTCAGTCGAGCATCTCGTTCAAAAACTTCTGGTCGACTTGTTCCATGTTGTCTATGATTGTCATGTCGATGGTCATGCTTCAGATGTCTTTGTCTGATTTCAAATGATCTTCTATTTGTGTTGTTACTTGCATCGCCTTTGTTAGTGTTGTCTCTCTAGTCTCTTGTCATGATGAATTTTCCAATACATTTGTCCCACATGATTATTTATATTGCTATTTTTGTGAAGGTAGTTATAACTAACTTCTCTCTCTCTCTCTCTCTCTCTCTCTCTCCATTTTTTTGTTTTTTATGCTCCGTAGCATTTTATTCGGCGCCATTGACAAGTTTTGGGAACATGCTCCCTTGTAATGTATTTAGTCGAACTGCTCTGTTAGCGTAAATTTATTCAACGACATAGGGGCCTAGCCATGCAATGTGTAGCTTTTTAGGATTTACTTTGATTCGACTATCGTAAAGCAAGGCTAGATCGCCAACTAATATGTTTTTGTGCTTTATATTTCTCTTGTGCCAAGATTTATGTTGTTGCTTTTGGATTTCTCGATGATGGATCGCTATCTGTCGATGTTCTTCAACTTTTGACAATTGGGAGAATATTTGTTTCTAGCCTGTTCAATATCAATATGTAGTATTTCTGTAATCATTGGTTCTTGTTGTCTAAAATGTAGGGGAACAACTGCTTCCTGTCCGTATATGAGCTTAAAATGAGTCTGACATGTCAATATTGTGTATGCTGTTCTATACACCCATAGTACTACAGGTATCTTGTCATCCCAATCATCCTTGTCGATATTGCACATTTTAGTCAAGCCTATAGTGAGTGTTTTATTGAATGCCTGTATTGCGCCATTAGATTGAGGATGATATGTTGTACTCCTTCTATGCTCAATCAAAAATTATTTTGTTAATATGGAAATTGTTTTGTTGACGAAATGGGACCCTTGGTCACTGGTCAGGGTGAGTGGGAATCCAAATATTGTAATAATATTCTTATAGATTAATTTGGAATCTATCTCACTGGAGAAAGTACCGACATGTTCTACTTCTGCCCATTTAGTAACATACTCGACCGTAGTAATGATATATCTTTCTCCCGTTCGTCGACCAAGAACCAAAAATGGACCAATGAAGTCGATTGCCTATATTTAAAAATTTAGACCTAGATTTACTGATACGAGAGGCATTTAAATACTTGGTAATGGTCAACCAAGTAGCTGGCATTTGTCACATTTATTCACAAATTATTGACAATATTTATGGATTTTCGGCCACCATAATCCTGATTGCTGAATCTTTCTGGCTGTCATGTCAGTTTGGAAATGTCCACTTGTTGGTCCATTATGTGCTTCATTGATTATACTTTGTATTTCATGGTCAAGAACGAAACGTAGGAGTACATCATCTGGTACCAAATTATAGATAAATCCATTTATTATAGTATAGGGTGCAACTTTCATTGCTAGAATCTTCTTTTTATTTTCCAGCATTCCTTCTGGAGCTTGTCCTTCGTCTAGAAACTGAGAAATAGATTCTAAATTTGATGGAACAACCTCAATTCTGAATAGGTGAGCGTCAGGTAAGTCATCCTCAATTCCAGTTGGTTCTTCTCTGGTGTCTATCCTTGATAAGTGGTCAAGTCCGACATTTGCTTTACCCGGTCGAACTATAACTTCAAATTCAAATTCAAATTCTTGGAATAATAGAAACCATAGACAGATTCTTCTGTGGTGTAGGGGTTTACTGACTAAGTATTTCAAGGCCCGATGATATGTATAGAACACAAAAGGATTGGAAAGTAGATAATGTCGGTATTTCTGAAGTGCAAATACCATTCTGAGTGCTTCTCTCTTAGTTGTCGAATAGTTCCTTTCTGCCTTATTTAATTTTATGCTATTGTCGGCATTAGGGTAATCTGTTCCATCATCTCCAAGTTGAGTCAGGATCGCGTCGACTGCTATTCCAGAAGCATCAATATGTACGTGAAACTTGATCGATCAATTTGGAAATATTAATATGGGAGCTTCGACTAGTTTTCTCTTTAAAATGTCGAACGATGTAGCACATTCCTCTGTCCACTGAGTCTCATTCTTCCTTCAACAACTCTTCCAATGGGTATGTCATGTTGGAGTAGTGACAGATAAACATTTTGTAATACCCTATAGCCCTAGAAAAAATTAGACTTGCTTGGAATTGAATGGAGGTTTCATGTTGTGAATTACTTTGATTTTGGAAAAGTCAACTTTTATACCTTCTTTACATACGACATGGCCAAGTAAGATTCCTATCATAGTTGTAAATATACATTTCTTTATATTCAGTGACATTTGGATATGTCGACATATTTCCAACATAAATATTATCCACTTGCAATGGACCCTTAACATAGAATAGATCGTCTAATCATCAAAATTCACAACCATTGTTCAGTGTAGATATATTCTTGGAAAGATTTGACAACTATTCTGGAAAACAAATTTTGTGCATTATTCAATTTGAATGGCATTACTTTATATGCAAATGATCCAAATTCACACACAAATGTAGTCTTCTTCTGATCTTCTTCAGCAATAGGTACTTGGTTATATCCAGAGAAACCATCCTTGAATGAATAGCATTCATGTCCTGCAACTTCATTAATAATTTCATCAACAAAGGGATTCGGAAATGGGTTGGTAAGTGTTACCTTATTGAGTTCTCTGAATTCGAAACAGATTTGTAGTTGTGTTGGCTTGTGCTTCTTGGGATGAATGACCATTGGGATTTCCCACTCGAATTGATCAACTGGATCGATAATTCCAGCGACAAGCATGCTGTCAATTTCTTTCTTGACTATTTGTTTTTATTTATGTGCGAGCTTGTATGGTCTTTTCTTTACTGATCTTGCATCTGGTTTGGTGTCGATCTTCATTTATCCCATTTCCCGGATAAGTCCTTTCAAATATTTATAATCTTATGCAAAGACATCTTGGAATTCTTTTAGGAGGATTGTAATTTCTATTGTTTGTTCTTCATTCCCATAATCACCTATTTTTTCCATCTTGGGCCTGTTGTCGTTAGATATATCTATTTATTTTATCTTAATTTGTGCATCCATCCATTCAGGTGCTCTGGTTTCACTAATCCGTTCTTCACCTTCTTTGAGTTGTGTAAATGTTGAGGGAAAATATGTTTCTATCAACCTTTCAATCTCATTATTCTCTAAATATTCAACATTAAATATTGTTCTGACCAACTTTGATTTATCTGGATGATCTCCTTTCCATTGGAAAATTTTCCCTTCTGTTTTATTTGTTTCCCTTTGTAGTCTTGTCGAGTGCTGAAGTTCGATTGACTTGATATTGTTACATCTAGCAACTTGTCGGTCAAGTCGATGTTGATTATCTGATGATATTTTGCTACTTGTTGGCTGGATGAAAATTTTCACTTTATTGCTTGCTTCTATTAATAAATCGTCCTGTGCAGAGAATGTGAAATATTTAATGAAATTATCTCTCAGTTCTTTCCAGATAAATGTTTCTCCTCTTGCTTCTTCCAATTTATACCATTTGTTTGGTAGATCATCGAGTGTACTTGGAAAGAGGTGTGGAAAGGTTCTTTCATCTTTGTAACCTAATATTTTACATTCTCTTTTCGCAATTGTTAATATGCTTTTCAGGATCTTGGCCTTGTGTGAAAGTTTTAATATTTGCTTGTGCCATGATTTTTCTTCCTCCAAATATTTTGACAAAGTATGTTGACATTGTAGTTCGATTCTGAAGTCTCTACTGATGTGTATCCCACCATTTGGAAGCTTGACCTGTGAAGGTTTCGACCAAACTCTGAAGTCGACCTTGTTCTCCTATATTATTTGATAGCTTCTCGACATGAGATGAAGGGGATTCTCGTTCTTTGTATCTCAATGGTGGAACACCCGACAACTCATTTTTCACTGGTGTGAGTATCGGATATTCTCTGATTTTTATTTAAAAAATATTCGGAATGGAGAAAACAAAAAAACATTATTGAATTTTATTTTTGGGGATAACTTCAATTGTCCAACATTCTCATGCTTGCAATTCATAATTATCCATTTTCCAATCATAGAGTTCAACATCTGAATTATATCCGACTGATGAAGGGTTCCCAATATGGATTTCCCCTTGTGCATTAGGCTCAATATAGTCTTCATTGTTCATTACTTGATATAATTGTCGGATGTCAACATCGTCGTCAATAGGTTCTATCCAGGGATCAACTTATGATGGGTGAATTGGAACAATCACTTTCTTTCCCTTTCCTTTGAGTTTTATCCTATATTTTTCAAGTGATTTTGATGCTTTCATATTTCTTCCCCATGATCATCCAACTAGCGTAGGGAAGGAATTGGATCCTTCCTTTGGATTGATGATTTCAAAATCAACTTGTGTTGTTATACCCTTGATAGATGTGTCGACATTCTTCCATACCCCAATTGGTTCAATCAATCCTTGGTCGGCTAATTTTAGGTAGATGCCCGACTCGTGTAGTTGTGGTCGACCAAGTTGTTCCCAAGTATCTCGAGTCTTGATATTTGCTTGTGATCCGAAGTCGAGGTCAACTTATCGAACACAGTATCCTTCAATTTCTAAGTCGACAAGTGGGTATGCATCATTTTTTTCTCTTTGATTTAGTCAAAAAAGTGGGTATGCATCATTTTTTTCTCTTTGATTTAATCGGAAAATATTTTTGGTTTGCTTTTCTTCGATAGATGTGCCTCTAATTTCATTCATGATATCTATTATCTTTGTGACTGCTTCTTCTTTGGTTATTAATTTGAGAATTTCATCAATATTTCTTTGTTGAGATTCATCATTGTCTTCTTGGGATGCAAATTCTTGAAAAACATTTGCTGCATTATAAATGCTTCTGTTCAATTGCATTAGGATAATCATATTTACTTGTTATTTTACTAATTTGTGGATTATCAACACCAATTTTAGTTCCCTGATGAGTTACAATATGAATATTCTTAGTTTTAACAATATCAGACTTAGGAACATTGGACAAGATGTTAACATTATTTTTATTAGTAATATTTTCAAGTATGGTGGGGAAATCCTCCAAGAAGTGATCACCCACTCCACACTTCGTACAAAATTTGAGATCATCGATCTTTGAAGGGGCATTCTGCAAAAAGATGTTCTTCGCTAAGGTACGTAAATCACTACAGTCATCGATGCGGTCGGGGCTCTCAATTTCCATTACTTCGACCCTAAACTTGGAATCATCCTCGTCTGTTGAAGTTTTCGTTTCATCGATCATATCATTGACTGTTGTTTCTATGATATCTATTGTTTCTGTAATTTCTATCATTTATGTCATTTCTGTCGTTTCTATCATTCCTTTGGTCGACTGTATTGGTTTGATAGACTGCATGATAATTTTGTTTATTTTTTAGATTTAAGCTACATTCTGCTGTCGAATGAAATTTTACGTCACATATGGTACACCATCGAGCTTGATCATATTTCATATTGTAGGGACAATATTTTGTTGAATGTGAGTCATGCTCTTGGCAGATGTCACAGAAATATTTTGTTTGCACAAACTGAACGTCATGTCGGCGGTCATCTTGTCGACAATAGTCTTTTGTATGACCCACTATTGAGCATTTTGTACACCATAGGTTGGCTCCCCTAAGGATGATGTCGCGAATAGATTTTTGCAGATTCTCAAGTTGTTCTTCAATGCGTTGGTCAATAGGAGCTGCAGGATCATTCGTTTCTATTTGTAATTCTTTTGTCAATGGATCTTCATATGTAGTAAAATCAGTGAAATGGATGTGCATTCTAATTTTCTATAGTAATCCATCCATGAACCATTGGATCAATAAGGATTCTTCAATATCGTGCTCAATATGGATCAACAAGTCTTTAATTATTTTGTTGTAGTCCCTGATAGTTTCTGTTGGTTTTTGAGTTGTGGTTTTTAATTTCTTAGTAGCTAGATATTTTGCATCTGGAGTTTTGAAGAAAGACAAAAAGTGATGTTTTATCTGAGTCTTTGTTGCAGTAGGTGTTCTTTATTTATAAGTGATATACCATGTGAGAGTTCGTTTTCGAAGGGCACCATCGAATTGTGCCATTTGTTAGTCTTCACTGGAAATGGCATTGGCCTCCCATATTGACTCACAAACAAACTAATGTCTTCTTGGATCTTCATCGCCTTTGTAGAAAGGAACACATGTTGTTATTTGTGCCATATCTACTGCAATTGCGACTTCCAAGCTAAATGGTTGTGATGGTGGGTTACTTTCGATGACATAAATTCTCCGACAATTATTTTCTACAAGTACTATTTCTTGATGTGTATTCACAAGAATTAATGCACGTTATTCACTTTCGACAACAATGTTACTAACTTCGGTCGATTCTTCGTTGGGTGTCGGGTGTCGACTTTCTTCTACAACTTCTGTTTATATCCAAGTAAAGTTCTGTTCTATCTAGATTGTACTTCTTTTTGGAGTTCTCGATTGAATCGATGAATCACTCAATGTTGGAAGTGGTTGGGGGGTCACTTTCTCACGATGTGAATAGAGTAGATGAAATATCTAGTTGGAAAATTCGGCTTGAAAGGTGACCCAATTTACTTCTCTTGGTCAATGAATCAATAATCTATCAGCCTCATTACCTTCATCGTTTCGTCGACTCCAGATTCCATATTGACCAACGTGAAGTCCTAGATCTTCTTCGACAATTTCTTGCACTTGGGCACTCTGAATCAGATGTAATGGAAAATGTGGGGTTATAACTTCGGGTATACTCACTTGGATAGAACTACCATGCTCCATCCACAAGTGTTCATCCATCGGTGACAGTGATTCATCATTGCACTCTTTCTGTTGAGCTCGAATCGATTCTGGTGGATCTCTTGCTGCATCTGTCATTATACCTGACCTTCTTTTTTTCTGGAGCACACTAGTATACTCTCTTATTTCTTCGTGCCTCTTCCTCCTCTTTTCTCGTTCAATCTTTTGGATGTCTGGAGTGATTTTATGGATCATCGTTCTATCTTTGTCGAATTTCTAGGATTTCTCACTACTGGCCATATCGTATTTTCATCTGTCAATTGTCATTCATCCACTCCATCATGAACGTGGTTGGCTAGCCCCCATTTCTGAACCGAAGTTATCTAGAGAACTAAGGTGATGCAACAATTCATTTTCTCATGAATTATTCCCACTCTTGTTCTTGCACACATTTCTCCCACTTTCTTTGTTTGTATTCCTAGTTCGTGTTCAGGAGCGGTGATAATAGCAGTGGTCGAGGTTCGACAATATGTGTTGCTCCCTTATCGATCAAGAATTTGAACAAAAGTGTTGGTAAAGAACAAAGAAATTGTCCGGTAAGGTTGGTATAGAACCCATGCTTCACTTTATCGACAGATACTCGCTCTTCAATCGCGCATCCTTCACAAAACTCGACAGCAATTCTTTCGCACCATTCAACCATATTTGTGCGGCCTCCTCTAGTTAGTGTTTCAAGAAATTGTTGGTCTTCTTCATTTGCAGGTATTTTCATCCAAGAGATTCTTTAATGTAGACAACACCGATTCAACGAAATTTTCATGTGTTTTAGAGAATAAATTCTCTCTTGCTTGAGCGATAGTCAACTTGTTTCTTCTAGCATAATTTTTCAGATAGTTTGCTATATTTCTCTCCCACCATTCCTTTATATCGTGTTCTGATATCATTTTATGATGATCATTATCATCCTATGCATGTATCACCGACAATGGAACCAATGTTGTAGTTGAGTGGATTACATAGTTACCAACGATACATGTTATAGAATAAACAAGCAAGTATATAGATATGAATAAAAGATAAGTAATGGAGATAGAGTCAACAAGTCTTTCTATTACTCAGCAGAATATGTAGATAAGCGTTTCAAAATATCTTACAACTACTCATGTATCCGGATCTCTAGCCTATATATATATGATTTGCAGATAGTTACATAACGACCTATCGATTCAACTAACCGAATTGACATGTAATGACCATCACAACTGTTCGACATGCTTTACAAAGTGGTCGAACGGAGGACCTAGTCGGGTGACCGACTTAGGCTCCTCCAATAAGAGTTGCGAAATGCCTAGTTCATCACCTTTGTTCCTCTACCATCTTAATCTACGTTGCATTGCTTTCTAGTCTTCCATGTTTTCTATCCATGGATTCCTTCTACAAGAAAATGAACAATTATCTTGACAATGTGCGCCTTGCTTTCCAGTCGCAACAATCATATTTCACTCGTTTAAGAGTCGACATGGGAATTTGTCAATGACAAATGGAGGATTTCGAATTTAATCACCTATATGATCAGTCATAGGTGAACCAGAGCCATGCGAAAAGATTGACTAGTATGAGAAACCGGGTTGACATCCTGGAGCGACAACACCAACTAATTCTTGATGAGTTGAATTCAATTCGGACTGAGCAACCTTATGGAAAATCCTCATCTCCAACTTTGCAGCTTCTTACTTTGAAGCCAACATCTGAGTGTAACGAGCTGGTTCCGATGGATCTGGAGCTTCAACTTTGACAACAACCAGATGCGGAGTTGGACCTTTAATTGCGTCTTTGAATTACTCCGTGATTCACAATTTATATTGATACATCTTTCATTTTTGGTCTCAACATGAAGTCTTTTGTGATTTTCAGTTTTGTAGACGACTCATGCATTTTGTAAAAACACAGATTTTAGAATATAATGCAATATACGTTTATGTATCTATATTTCTGCATAGACACATGTTTTACATCACAGTACTGTTTGTTTGTACTTTTCCTTTCATTCCATCACATGAATGTTCCTTTTTGCAATATCTTGTTTTCAACATAACTCAACAACTAACTAAATATGCACACATCTTTTCTCATTTGCAATACTGAAGATATTTTTCGTGACAACAAATTAACACATATAAAATTTTTCAACCTTTAACATTTATGAACTAGACATCTTCAAACTATAATATTTACTAACATACTCCTTGAATTCCTAAGATGCATTGTGTTGAATTCAAGGATCTCACTCAATATATTGAATTAACAAGAGGGGCATCCATTGCTTGTTGCTTTGGATGCACTTGGATTGTCAGCTTCTTCTGTTCATTTTTTAGGAGATTTCCTTACCCAATTTTCAAGTGCGCACTTCTATTTTAATTCTGCGCTTGACTTCCTTCCCTATTGATCCTTATATTGTGATTGATTTTGCATAATATGTTTTCATCAAGACAATTTACTATTCTTAGACAATACATAGCCTTATTTCCAAAACCATCACATGCATAGGATCTCATAGTTTGGCAATACTTTGCAATATGACCAATGTGATTGCACCTTGCACAATTCATTCTCTTGATCCTTCTTTGGTTAGTATAATGAAAATATTTATAATCATTGAAGGAATTCTCATACCTGAAAGAATTCACTTGATTTGGACGATGTTCACTATTGTAGACCTTCCTAGATGTTCTTTCATAACCAATACCTAACTTGTCTTTGGGTGATCTCTGATCATTCAGAATTTTGTTCAAAATTTATGCACTGCCTTTGAACTTGTTCTTCACTTCATATTCAAAATCAGTCTTGTTACTTCCTGAATGTGCACAATTTGGAATGTCACCTATGATGGGATCTTAAACTTGTTTCTTTCCCTTTATCTCAATTAACTTGTCTTCTAAGTGAGAGATATCTCTATCATTTAGTTCAATCTGACTTGCCAACATCTTGTTTTTTCGCGCTAATTATTCCAAAGAATCCTTCAATGTAGATTTATCCTCTTGAAGTAATTTGACCTTGTCGACTATGCAATTCAATTTTTTTCACAGCTCATCACCTTTTCACAAACCTATTTATCAAGATACTCTTGAAACTCTTTAGTTAGCTTGTCCTGTTCTTCATACCTTGATAGTTGGTCCTATAAGAGCCTATTATTCTTTCTTGACTTATTTAATTCATTTAATGCATTGACTAGGTCACCTTCCCAATTAACTTCTGTAACTTCTTCTTCCCCTGATTGAATTTCATTTTTAATATTTGGGATAGGATTTGAAGGTGTATTGAAGGATACACTAAAGAAATACTTATCTAGTGATCATGGTTTTCTTTGCACAACTGCTGTGCTCTTCTTGATTGATGGTCAAATTTTCTTCTTTTCATCACTGCTTTCTTCTTCCAAAAAGGACATGAATAATACTTCTTTTGGATTCTCATCGTAGTCACTTCCTTCAGACACATTTCCATATTACTCAGTATACTTACTCTTCCTCTACGTTGGAATTTTCTCCAATAGTATTTGGTTTGTTCTGAGTGTGCGCCATTCTTAATTCATGGGAATTGACTTCTTCCTCATTGTCGCTATCTACATATTCCCTGTATGGACACTTAGAAGAAAAGTGGCCCTATTCCTCCACATTTGAAACATTTGAAAGGCAATTTGTTTTATACTTACCACGTCCTCTTTTCAACTTCCTTATGAAGTTTGAATCCTCTTCATTGCAAGAGTCCTTTTCATGATCATGCTTATCCTTTCTAGTGGCTTAAAGATCACTTCTTTTTTTATGGGATTTTATTTCTCGGTTCTCTTCTCATATGCAGTCAAGATACCTTGAAGCTTGTCCTTTTTCAAGTCTGCAAGATTGGGTCTATATTCTAACACAGATACCTTTGCATCAAATCTTGAGGGCAGATTTCTTAGTATCTTCTATACTATTAATTCTTCTTCTAGAGTCACTCCAAGAATTTTGATAGCATTAACTATCTCATCAACTCACAAGAAGTAAGAAGAAATGTTCTCTTCATCTTTCGTTTTCAAGGATTCATATAACCCAGAGTAGTTCTGCATCTTTTCCTTCTTTACTTTCTTTTAACCATTGAGCTTGTACCATACCTCCTTGGATGAGGTGCAATGCATGACCTTAATAAATTCAGTGTCTGTTAACCCAAATAGTAGTATGTTTCTGGCTCTATCATTGCATTTATATAGTCTCTTATGAGATGGATCAACAAGTGCGACTAATGGAACATTGTAACCATCCATAATGGACTTCTAGATACCATCTCCAAGGGATTTCAAATATACTTTCATCCTAACCTTCCAGAAGGTGTAGTTGGTGCCATCAAACCTCGATGCTCTATTGGTGGAGATACCTTCCCGCTTTTCCATAACTGTGCATGGATTTGTCTTCCAGATGTCAAGTTGTTACTGAAGGCACCCGCTTTGATACCAATTGTTGGAAACTATTTAATACTGAGTGGGGGTGAATCAATATTAGTGCAGTTATGAGAAGTTTTTAAATTCTTAACTGATTAATATGAACTTTAATTATGAATCCATCATAAATATAACATTGATCCACATATTCACCAAAACACAGGACACTGAACACATATAATTTTTACGTGGAAACTCAAATGGGAGAAAACCATGAAATGCTCTTTTATAATGAAAATATTATATTCGAGGAAGCACTGACTTCCTATGTTATCCAACACCAATTGGAAGGAGGCACCAACCCCCTAGGTTTACAGGCATTGACCTAAAGGAAGCTACAAATCCCTGAGTTCTTCAACACCAATTAGAAGGAGGCTATGATCCCCTTCTTCTTGCCCCATCCTACCGCCCATATATATAAGAATAAGGTATTGCATTGTTGAAATTTTGATACACACACACTTCAGATCTTTTGTTGTTCCTTCTACTGTGTGCACCTTCTGTATGCTGTAATATTGCTATTATTGTGATTCATACATTACTTCACTTCAACCTAAATACTTCACTTCAACTAACACCACACTTCATATGTTGTGTGCAACTTCTGTATGTTGTAATATTGATGTCACTGTACTGCATACATCACTTCACTTCAACCTGAACACTTCATTTCAATTGACATCTCACTTCATATACTGTGTGTTGCTTCATCAAATTCTGCAATTTGCGCTAGGGTTCAATATTCCATTATGTTACTGTGCATCTACAATATCAACTGATACTGTGCATGAAATGATAACATGTTGTTCTGAATTTGCGCATCAGTATCATATGGAACTGTGCACCTCCATAGATATGTCCGTTCTATTTGGGTGCAATATTCTTTAAACAATGTCACCTTCTATTCATCATATGATTCATCCTTTCTATTTAACGTACTTGTCTCAGATCATCCTCATCATGACGCACATATGTTACTGTGTTGCAACTCTGTCTTTGTGCTTATGATGAATTTCCTTACTTTGCACACATCAACTTAGTCTTAGTGTGTCAGAAAAAATTCTTCACTTCACGCATCACAAGATATACTTCAGATCTGTCTCTGCACTTCTATCTTAGAACATCTGTGACCGTATGCGTGTTGTTTGTGATATTTTCATTTAGTCCTCATGCACTTGCGCATATTCTATAATTCCTCCTTTCTGCCTTCGCGTAGTTGTCACAGATCTACAACATCATTATGTGCACCATTAGCTATTCCATTCCTCTGCTTGTGTTCACTCGGCTCTCTACTAGATCATGTTGTTACGATTCCACGAGCCCTTGATGCCCCGAGTATTATAAATCTGTATCTTCTAGGTTTCCACTTACAATCTCTTCATCCTTACTCTCAAGCTTACTTCAAATCTCCAAGTTGTTTCTTATTTATACTTGTCCTACGCAGATTGTATGTCCACAAGTTGGTTGTGGATTTCCTTTTTCTTTACTTCATAGTTCTTGCCTCTTCCACTTGTCATGTTCTGCACCGTTGAGGTGTCATCTCTTGTGGGTCATGCACATACATGGCCCTTGAATTAGTGGGACTATTACCCTCACGGTGTGGTCTTGCGCCCTTAATGTACCAATTTGCTACGAACATAATAGTAGATTAATAATAAACATAATTAATTGTACTTAAAGATGAAAAGGCATGACCTTCTTTTCACAATGCCCAAGCCTTATATAATAGGCGGGTTATCACCCATTGTAATCATCCTTTATCTATTCACTTATCAATACATATTTTGGCCCATTAATGGATTATCTTATTTACCAAGTGTTTTGGTGAATTATTTGTGTGAACGAACGGATTGTTCGCTTCATTTGGTATCAGAGCCCCTTCTTGGGCATCTCGGATATTGGCTTTTAGACAAAATTTCAGATTTTGTCTGATAAATTCAGAGTTTCTCTAAGCATCTAATGTCTTTGACCATAAACACCACACTCCGTCAACTTACAACACCTTCCCTCCATCTACATCCATCTTCACACCTCCACCCAACACGCACACCACCCCCTCCATCTTTCAGCTCCCTCTCGGCCCTCTCTCATGCACTGCATCCTATCCCCTCCACTCATTCCCTTCACTTCCTCGTCCCTTCAAAATTTCACCTCACGAGTCATCACACTCCTGCTCCGTTACACCTCTCTTCTCCTCCCTCAACCATGTGCCTCACCTATGCATTCATCCACATGCCCCGTTAAACTTTGTCGGCTCCATTCCATACCTCCCTCTCCACCAGGTTCCAACGCCCATGTTGCATATCCACGTTCCCATCTATAGTGTGCATCTCCACACTCTCCACACCCTTCTATTCCTCCCACACATTTTCCTCTTTCTCTCCATCCCATTCCCCTCATTTCTACCGCTCCTTCCCTCCCACTCGTGCCCACTATCCACCACTACAATGTTTCCCTGCACTGCCAGCATTCCTCTCATTCTACCTCCCCACCTCTTCTCCATCTACCCTTGCGGATCCCCTCTTCCACTGCTAGACAAAGCTGCATTCATACCCCTCACGCCCCCCCCTTCCACGTTCATTCCACTCCTCTCCTTCGTTGCTCCACCTACCGCGACTCCACTCTCCCTCATCTCCACACATCTACTCCACCCATCCACTCTCACACCTCCTCTCTGCGCTGCACGTAACATCCCATTTCCCCATGCCCTCACCACTGCACTAGGCCCTCTCCTATAGCCCTACGCCCGCCACGTCCACTCCCATATCCCTCAACGTTCAACTTCTCCATACCGCCATCACCCACTGCTTCCTTTGGCCGCAACCTCCTCCTATCTCATCCTATCAAAACCCTAATCTTCCAAATTCAAATATATATAATATTATTTTATAATATATATCGTCGACTTCGCTTAATACATAAAATTGTATTATTATTATTTTTCAAAATCTAACTTCCTTTCACAAAAGAAAAAAATATATTTATATGGTTATTGTTGATAATAATTGTAACGATTACAATTATTAATTTAAAAAAATAATAATAACCATTTTTTGGCAAAAAAGAAAAAGAAAAAAGAAAAAAGAATATATATATATATATATATATATATATATAATATTATTATTACATTTTAATAATAATAATTATTATAAAAAAAATTATTTTCCAAAAAAAAAGAAGAAGTCAAAAGAAGTCATAGTAAAAAATATAATAATAATAATTATTTTATTAAAATAATAATTATTTGTGGAAGAAAAAAAAAATTATTTGACTTAATAAAAAAAAGTGGGGGTCAAAGAAAGTTCTTTCCAAGAGAGACATATTGGGAATTATTACATCTTTTTAATCCACTCTTGTCGAAGAAATCGAAGACCAATTAAAGACCATCTATAGTCCAGAACAAGCATCTAACGTCAAAGAAATCAGAGACCATGGAAGCCGGTTTGCGATTACATATAGAGAAATTAGAAGCCAAGTTAAAGCGTTATCGAAGAGACAATGAATATTTACGCGACAAGAATTCACAACTAGAAGTAATAATTGAAATACACAATATGGAATAAAAGTACAAGGAACAAAAAATTGCCGACCAGAAAAATCGTATAGAAAAATTATTATGTGCTCAAATTGAGGAGTTGAAAGACGAAAACAATTTCAAATAGAGATTGAAGAATCAAGATATAAAGAAATAAATAGACGATTATGAAGCAGAAATAATATGGTTGAACAAAATCGTTAGTGACAAATATGAATAACTAACGCAGATATGACATAAATTAGAAAGTCAAGAATCAGAGGTTGGCCAATGACAACAACAGATAAAAGTTCTTCAACAAAAAAATGACAACTCTAAAAAGACACATAAGTCAGAGATCGCAAAGAGTAATAAAGTACTATCCAACAATTCCGAAGAAATCTTAAGATTAAGAAATCATAACAAGACACTAGTCACAAAAATTAAGAAGTTGAAAAATAGTTGGAAGATAGAACAATCTACAGAAGACATTGAAGGAAAACTTCTAGACAAGAAGAAAGAAAATAGCTGCATCAGAAGTCATAACGAAGATCTTAAGGAATAACTTAAGAAGTCTGAAAATGATAGAAAATCGCAAGTAGAAGTGATTAAGAAGTTTCAAAATGATAACATGCAGCTAGAAAACAAGTTGGAAAAGATACAGAACAAAACCTTAAAACCTCAAGGGATGAAAATACAACTTCCAACTCAAATCAATACTCAAAAGACGACACTCATAAAAGAAAATGACATTGTTAAAATTCCCTATCGACACCCCAACCATAAAAACCAATATTTTGAAAAGTGGGAAATGTCGAAAGATGATGGTACTAATGTGATCAATGTGATCAAATCTCTTGGCGACAGATCAGTAGGGAATCCCAACAGTCAGCAAAAAATCAATTTGGGATGGATTAACCCATCCACATATCGGAATTTATGCTCTACACTTAGCAGTTCGTATCGACATGTTTTGTCAGCCGCGACATCGCAACGAACAAGGCGACAAAATTATAAGGCTTTGAGGACAAAGCCTTTCTAAGAGAGTGGCAATGCTACGAACATAATAGTATATTAATAATAAACATAATTAATTATACTTAAATATGAAAAAGCATGACCTTTATTTTCACAATGCCCAAGCCTTATATAATAGGCGAGTTATCACCCATTGTAATCATCCTTTATCTATTCACTTATCAATACATATTTTGGCCCATTAATGGCTTATCTTATTTACCAAGTGTTTTGGTAAATTATTTGTGTGAACAAATGGATTGTTCGCTTCACAATTCCAATGGAATTTTTGCATATGATATCTTCAACTACCACACCCTTCTTGGTACTTGTGCACACTTCAACAACCAAAATATTCTTCTGATTGGTGTGTCTTGCACGCTTTTGGGATTTGCGTAATTGTTCGACCATTGCTTGTTCCAAGCTACTTGCACACTTTCGAAAATTTTCCAATCAACTCTTTGGATTGTTGTCACACTCTCAAAAATCTGTCCAATGAACACTTTGACTTGCCTGTGCACTTCCAAACATTTGTCCAACCAATCCTTTGGCTTGCTTGCACACTTTCGAACATTTTTCAACCAATCCTTTGGATTTTACCTTGAAGGAATATGACTGGGTGGACTTGAGTCCTGATCATGTGCCATATGTACTGGATGTATTACTTATGTACTTTTTCAAACTAGATATGCTTGATGTACCTATGAATATAGTTATTCATACTGGATGCACTTCTATTTATACTTCTTCAAAGTGGCATCCATATACCTTTAAAGTGGACTTCATTACTTCTTCAAGATGGCACATAATACTAAATATTCTTTGACATCAGTTGACATCATTGACACTAACTGAATTAGTTGACATCAATGACAACCAAAGTTCAACAAGCTTATTATAACTAAAAAAAACTTGGAATTTGAAGGCTTTAGCAGAGGTTTTCACACCAGTGTGCTTTATTGACATGGACGCATTGGTGCATTATAATATATAATGCACCAATGCATTAAATTACACTACAAGAATCAACACGAACAAAAAATCATAATGGCATCGATGCTTTATAAAAATACATGCACTGAGGATTTTTAATAAACATTGCACCGACGCTTTCTATACTTTACTAACACACCGGTGCTACAATAGATGTAAAAAACACCAACGAAGTTGAATGGAACATTTGTTTTGTTGTTTTTAGATGAATTGGTGTTGTTAGGTTAAATGAGTACGCCAGTGCGATTACTTATAATAAGCACCAGTGTGTATTTCTAATACAAAAGTATCGGTGCATGAAACAATAGCTTGTAGCACTGGTGCAATATTACTTTAAGGGAACATATGAAATGATCAAAAGCATCGGTAATCATTTCCTCTTTGGTAAACAATGATTGGTGACAATGCACTAATATATATATATATATATATATATATATATATATATGCTTTAAGGGAACATTTGAAATGATCAAAAGCATCAGTAATCATTTCCTCTTTGGTAAACAATGATTGATGACAATGCACTAATATATATATATAATTCCATTATTCATCAAGAATTGAAATATTTCTTACAATAGTATCCATATAATTTTAATTTTAATTATTGTGTTTGGATATGATATTTGGATTAATTTGTTATATCATCAGGTTTTCACATTTGTTCATTGTAATATTTAATCATGATCCATATATTTAATCATGATGTAAAATTTCACAATGAAATTGGACAATGCAATAAAATAAGAAACTATTTTTATTATATATGAATAAGAGGCCCTTTGTCATACAAAATGGGACAACATACAAGTCCACAATAATCAAAATGTCAATATGTAATTGTTACAAGTATTGGTAACCCATTGAATTTCATTTGGGATCCTATGTCCTTTACATTATACACAATGTCTAATTTTCAGAGACAATTATTTCAAAAGACACAACAACTTGCATTAACATCCAATTATATTGATCTTCATTCCTCACTGGAACTATTGTCAGTGCTGAAGCTACTTGGATGACTTGGGTTATTTGGCCGAATGTTTTGTTGATTTCCTTGATTGTGTTCCTCATCTTCACCTTCCATCTACAAACATACAAATAAATTGTAATGAGTGTATCTACTTTGGTGGAACTCTTCTATTGGCTCCACTCCATACTTGGTTTCCTGCAAGTTTTATACCCCATCACAAATCATAGATTTAATATAAAGGATTTTTGTTCAATTAATTAAAAAATGAGAGAAGTAAAACAACATAGATACTTACAAATTCCATGATTAATTTTTGATACGCCACCATATACTCACAAGCCATACTTAACCCAATGTCAATCAATTCTTTTGATGGATCTTATTTGTATGTTAGCACTTATTTGAAGACATCCAAGGATGAAAGGTGTAAAAAAATTAAAATATAAATATCACAACCAATAAGAAATCTTAAGTTGTTACAAGGAAATCATAACTAAGTTTGCTATCAACCTATTTCTTCCTTGTTATCTTGTCTTATGTGTTGAATGGGTTCCATTTTATTTCATTTTCTACAAGAAAACAATTGCAAACTAATATTTAATGCTAAATTATTTATTTATATGTACATAATAGAAAATTTCAATGATTACATATATTTGAAGCATGTTGTTGTTGAGATGGCTCCTCCTGTAATGCAATAATGTCCATTTCTTCGACCATCTCCTTGTACACTTTTTTGGACATCCCTATTGAAATATTTTGGATATCATGTCATTCATCCTTTGGGGTTTTCATAATATTCCTGAAAATTAACATGACAATAAACTATTTTTATATTGATATGAAAAGTAAATATAGCATAATTAATATTAATAAATTAATACTTTGTAGTATTATATACATACTGTAGAAAAGCATGTTTAGGGATATTACTTTTTGAATGATTATTTTTTGTTGTTGTATGATTTTTCTATTGCATGTTTGACAGGTCTCATTGACTATTTCTCTAGAAATGATTCCTGTAGTTTAGATATAACCTGGTTCTTGGAATTATTGGATTGATTTTTGTACTATGAGTGGAAATTACGTCTATACGTTCTTTCCACTATAACCCTCATAGTTGTATACAATTGTTTCCCCTTTTGTTAACTTCCAACACCACTCTAGATGAGATAAGGACCAATTCAACATCATTTACATATTCCATAATTTTTATTTTCTTAGGATGAAATTTCATTCCCTTATTTGCAGTCCCTGCAGAACATTAAACATATGTGAAATAGATTTTTTGAAACATGTTAGCAAATATTCTTAAGTACATTATTATCAAAATTTTTAAAAAACTCATATTGAATAGTACTTTTGATTCACTTGATTCATCCTTCTGCAATTTTTCCATCAAGGTTTTACGGTCTTCTGCACTTAAAATGCAAAGAATCTTATCAAGCTTCCTCATTTTTTGGCTCTCCGTGACACACATTAACCAATACATATTAGTTAAGCTTACATAAAATTCAAACACATTAATTTTATACAGAAATTACAAATAACTTGTGTTCTTCGCCTTTTTGAATGTGCTCCCATTATGCCGATTGGAATTATTGTTGAACTCATTTTTTTAATAAATAAACAATATGTACCATTAAATAGATAAGCTATTAAATATATTATACAAATAAATCACATAATTTTCAACTAAAAAAGGGTTCTTGTGTATCGGTGGGCTTTATGAATTAAACCACCCCGGTGCATTTACTAAGTATGCACCAGTGAAACATAAATATTTGCATGTCGATAACAGAAAATGAATATAAAATTAAAATAGAACTTTAATGGTGCAGTATATATAGTATAAAACACCAGTGCGATCTATCATTAATAATGCATCGATGCATATATTTTTCCATAGCGCACCATATATTCCATCAATAATTTTAGAGTATATAGCATAACAATGCACTTATCTCATAGGCACACCAATGCTTTATTCGAGCACGAAGACAGTGAAAACGATGAAGCATTTAAAAAGAAATGATAGGGACAGGGTTTGGGATCTGGTGCAATAAGTGATCCCCTTGCATCAAATTCCCATTTCCCTATAAATAGAAGCACAAACCCATTAATTCTAAAGTTCCCAAAAGGAAAAACCCTAGTTATGAAGTAATAGAGAGTTAAACCCTAATGTGAAAATTTGCAGTCACATTAAAAAAAGGAAGTAAGAAGAAAGCAAGGGTTCCAACATTGAAGGTAATTATGAATTTTATTTATTTATTTTTCTAAATTTAATTTAAATCTTAATAGAAACACAAATAAATCATGCATTGGGATCAATTAAAAAATTCAGATATTGAAATTTTTACTATGTAGAGTTTTGTGTGATTCACCATACCTTACAAATTCCGATCTTCAAAATAATCTTATTGCTCTACATTCCTCCCAAGTAAGTCTCTCTTGCGAAACTCTCCCCTCAAAATTTTGGCAAAATAATGAAATACTGGTTAGGTTTTTCTTTTTTAAAACACTTTATCAAATTACTTTTTTAGAAGATAAATTATCGCTCCTTTTTTAGTCGCGCATTTAAAAGGAAAATCGTGCATTTTTTTAGATTTTCAGCATCATTGTGAGCTTATATATAAATCCACATCAGTGATGTTTAATATTTTGCACACTATTAACACACAACTTTGTATATTTTTTTCAATAACCAGAGCACTCATATGAATGTATGGCACCAATACGATATATGTATATAGCGCAATAGATAGACATAAAATACAAATCTAAACACAAAAAATAATTTTCATGTAGAATTGAAAACTTTATGGATATGTAAAATGGATAATTTGTAATGTGTTTTCCATTCACCAATGTGTATGATAGAGTAAAGTGCACTAGTGTGCTCTAATATCATAAGTGCACCACTGGAAATAGTATTTAAAAATTCATATATAAATATATCCAATATAGCAGAAAATTTCGTGTGCAGATATTAATAGGGGGTGCAGATGTGATTGACACACATCAGTGCTTGGTTTTAATAGGAATTCACTCGTGTTCTTTGATTAGTAAATCCCACCATTTTTGTGAAAAAGTATTATGAATTTATGTTTGAACATCAAATGGAATATTCATCTCAAATTCTCTTTTAGGATGCAACCACACCAATTACAATACTTCATAGTATACACGTGCTTCTTAAACCCATCTTATTCTTAAAAAATGGTTTGAGAACTATATTGAAAGTTAGATTGTGATATGGTTCTCAAATTTTATTTTAGGAATGTAGACACATATTGATTGTTGATTTCACTCAAATGCAGAGAGAAAAAGTTATAATATTAAATGACCAATTCTTCAAATTCTAGCTCATTCCATATTGTTCAAATTCTATCTTGGATTTCTCCCTTTACAAGTCTAGTAATTTCATATTTTATTTATATTTCGATTATCTAATTGAATTTATTTTATTTATCCATGTGAATATGAACAATAATGTATCCAATTTTGCAAGATCTTGATTTAGGATCAAGTCTGGATGCACAAAATACTCCACTGATTCAAAAATGTTAGAAGCTCTTACCAGGATAAAGATACCGCAAGCAGTTGGTATATGAAAATGGACAACCCATTTACCCCACCAATTAAAACATGCCATCTTTCAATCACAATCCTAGTTCATCGATGGTTATTCATCATGAGTTGGATCTCTTTTATGACACCCCATTAATATGTGGTTGTTCAAAATGTTAAGGATTGAAAGAAAACCCTCAATGTGTCACTCTCATCCATTATATTAATGATCAACTACCCAATGTTGATGGTCTAATACCTCCTACCGCATTAAAAAATCCAATAGGTGATATAGAAAAGACACATAGGAACACTTATGCTCATTTTTTGAAAATTTGGAATCCAAAACAACTATATTCATCCTAAACTGACCAACCCCTCTGCTTATGTTCAATCCATTGAAATTTATAGTGATCCAAAGTATGATTGATGAGCTCAGAATATAGGTAATCCATGGACTCATTTTATGCCACACATAAGCAAAGAAAGGATAAGAAAGCACCTCTTTTTGTACGGTAGAATGCATTTTGGTTGATGATTAAATAAAGTAATTTAGAGATTATATTTTCTTATGTTTTAGCATTTCTAATTAATAATCATATGAATAAAGACATGCGTGATAGGGCGCAGATGAAATGGAAGAATAACAAGTGACCAAGCCCCAAATTGAAGATCACAAGAGATGCAACGATCCCATTTCCTCCTGATTTATAGGAAAGAATCCTATTAAACAAGATAATTATTTTTTATGTAGAGATAGGTTAGAAGTAATGATAAATAGGGTTCTCTTGGGTAGCAAGGGGTCTGGAGACATTTTTCTGAAAAACAATCTTCAACATTTTTGCAGTTAAGACATTTTCGTTTTACCTATTCTACAACATAGATTTATGAATTGATCATGAAAGACTAGCGTTCTATTAATATCGTGAGTTCATAAGTTTTTTTCCCTCCTGAAATATGTGTTGGGGACAGCCCCCTCAATATGTAGATCTATTAGGATATTCCTATACTCCATCCTAGTCCCACTAGTATTTTGATCATTTACATTTCAGTCATGCATGCACTTTTTAGGGTTTGCATGCATTCTAGGGTTTGCATGCATTTTGCATGCATCCCAATCATCAGTCCAACACCTAGCCCTCAGTTAGCCATCCCCCAGGAGATTCTCACTATTTAGTTTTAGCCCTCCAGTTGCTTAATGCACCCTTCTTCCTTGATTTTAGGGAGCAACTTGCCCTTCTTCACCTACCAGTCCAGTTGTCTTCAGTTTACACTCAGTTACAATCAGTTACATTGAGTTACACCTACCAGAGTTAGTTTGACTGATGGTTGACAGTTACTTGAGCATTGATGACTCCACTGATGATGATGAAGACTTCCAGTTGTGCTCCGATGATCATGAGGACACCTAGTTGTGCTTCGATGACACTCTATTGATCTTATGATCACTCTGAGAGGCTAATTCGAATTGCCACATCAGGCATTCAAATCCTCTCTACCATTGTAATATTTATTTGTCCATATTGTGATTAGTTAACCAGTGTGTGTGAAGTATTATTGCTTCTATCTGAGTTCTACTGTACCATATTATTCTGTTGCTCATTATACTTTTTTGTTCACTCTTCTTCTATTTTCCTGCTTGATCATAATCATTCTCTTGTGAGGTATACACCATCTCTTAGATCTGCTGTGAGTATTTTCACATGGTATCAGAGCATGTTGAGAGTATTGTTTATCTCCATTCTTGAGAGTTTTTTGCAGGTTATTACCAAGATTTCGAGTGCATCAGTTTCTGCATTTTTGTAGTAGTAGTAGTTGCAGTTATTCTATATTGTTTTTGCATGTCTTCTACAGCTTCAATGTATTCATATTTAGAAGGAATCCATCTTCTTTCTCCATTCAACTATGATTAATGGAAACAAAAAATGGTAGCATGTTTGAAGAGCCATGATCTCTTTGATTGTTATTTTGAAAGAGAGTTCGAATCCTCTGAAGAGAATATTGACTGGTTGAATAAAGGTGACATGGATTTTGGAACAATGATGCTTTCCTTGTGTGCATACCAAAGATTAAAATTCAAATACAGTGATGGTGTTGAAACTCCAAGAGAGTTATGGACTCCAAAAGAGTTATGGGCTCACCTAGATGAAAAATTTGGTAGAAAGAATGAAGGACTTGGTCCTAACCCATTCTAAAGCAAGCAAAGTGATGCATTCGCTCCTCTTGATGGTCTCTCAGATCATGAGATAGTATCATCTCATATTGAAGTTGTTGACAAAGAACTTGCAGATTCTCCACTCATGCTCAAACCTTCTTCTCTTTCTGTGCCAGCTCACACTCTAGATATTGCAGAAGGTCCTAAATCCTCTCTTGCACCAGAGTTTGTTGGTTTGCATCATGATCACATGATTATTTCGGAGGTCAAAATAGCTATTGAAGGTAATGCATTCTCTCCTCTCCATCTATCTCCTCTTTTATACTACTATATGATCATAATTCCATGCTTTCAGAAGGTCATTGAAGAATATTGCCATTGCCTTTCGCTTGGGATAATTTCTCATGCATCTACTGGTTTTGATCTCACCTCTCATGGTTCAAAGGAGATCTCAAGAAACCATGATTCAAGTCTTCTATCTAAATTGGGTTATAATCAATTACTGCTTGGGATAATTTCTCATGCATATGATAGTTTTGATCTCACCCCTGCTGGTTCAAAGGAGATCTGAAGAAACTGTTTTTTAAGTCTTAAATCTGATTTTGATTTCAAGCAAACATGTAATAGTTATTTTTGGCATAATCTCACCCATGGTGGTTCGAAGGAGAAGACAAAAGACTATATGCACTTTCACAGATTTGATCCTACCTCAGCTGATTCGAATCACAGGTTCAAGGATCATTCTCATACTATTGGATTTGTTCTCATCATATTCAATCTGAAGAGCAAGTACAAGCACATGCTTTTTGAGCATGACCCACTTCTTCCCAAGAAGAAGATACCTCCAGACATATGACCAAGCATCACACCTGCTTGATTTTGGAGCATTTATTTTTTGTGTGTGCCTTATAGTCTGTTTTTTGAGGAGGGGGTGTGTTTCCCATGAAATTTTCCCACTTCCTTGGTTTATTGATTGTTATTATTCATTGTATTGGGTGACCTTTGGTCTTAGTTACCAGGGCCCAGGATTGATTAAGGGGGGGGTGTTAGGATATTCCTATACTCCATCCTAGTCCCACCAGTATTTTGATCATTTACATTTTCAGTCATGCATGCACTTTTTAGGGTTTGCATGCATTTTGCATGCATCCCAGTCATCAGTCCAGCACCTATCCCTCAGTTAGCCATCCCCCAAGAGCTTCTCACTATTTAGTTTTATCCCTACAGTTGCTTAATGCGCCCTTCTTCCTTGATTTTAGGGAGCAGCTCACCCTTCTTCACCTACCAATCCAGTTGTCTTCAGTTTACACTTACACTGAGTTACACTCAGTTACACCTGCCAGAGTTAGTTTGACTGATGGTTGACAGTTACTTGAGCATTGATGACTCCACTGATGATGATAAAGACTTCCAGTTGTGCCCCAATGATCATGAGTACACCTAGTTGTGCTCCGATGACACTCTATTGATCTTATGATCACTTTGAGAGGCTAATTCGAATTGCCACCTTAGGCATTCGAATCCTCTCTACCATTGTACTATTTATTTTTCCATATTGTGATTAATTAACCAGTGTGTGTGAAGTATTATTGCTTCTATCTGAGTTCTACTGTACCATATTATTCTATTGCTCATTATACTGTATTGTTCACTCTTCTTTTATTTTCTAGCTTAATCATAATCATTCTCTTGTGAGGTATACATCAACTCTTAGATCTGCTATGAGGATTTTCACAAGATCAGGAGTTTCGGGTTTCATTTCAGGTATTTCTCATGCATTCTATTAATTATTTCTACTATCATTGTGTGTGAATTAACTTCAACATCCATTTAAATATCATATTTTTATTTCAGCACAAACATTTTTCTTCTGTAGCTCCATAACACTGCATCTGTAGTTTTGTAACACATTGTTTGTAGTCCTGTACATACCATCTGCATAGGCGATTTTCATATCTGAATTTCTACGTTTTTGATAATATTTCCAGAAAAGATCAGATCCCTGTTTCTGTCCTTCTAAGACAATAATTGGTGATTAATGATAGAATGGATCTCTGCCTTTTTAGATTAGATTCCAGCTTTTTAAATCAGAGCTACGCATGCTTCCCTTTCTTGACTTGAAAGAATAGATTTACCAGTTTTCAACATTCAATTTAATAGAATAGGATTTGATTGTTTTCAACATTCAATTTAATAGAACAAGATTTAATTGTTTTTCAGCATTCAATTTAATAGAACAGGATTTGATTGTTTTCAACATTCAATTTAATAGAACAGGATTTAATTGCTTTTCAACATTCAATTTGATAACATAGGATTTACATGCTTTTGTGTGTTGCATACATAAAATCGAATTTCTAAATCTTTCTTTGAGCATTCCCTTATTTTCCCGTTTTCATAGATCAATACTTCAAACTGTCTTAGGGTAGTCTTTAGGACACTTAGAAACGACAAAAATCCTCTCATAGTGCACATACAGTGTTGAGTACCTCTCAAGTTTGTACACTCCCTGGTCGATAATTAAATTATACTTCTTGTATAGCTACCCCAAATAGGTACCCATTCCTGGAGTCCACCAATGATATCAATTCCACCCAAAACATCTCTACTAGGAGATCCAAAACGATGTATGAGTTGAGAGCAAAAATGTCCAAGTACACATGATGCAGGGGCATTAGAGCCTAGGCATATTAGTTGAAGTTGATCGACATGAGGAGACCGACCAGAGGGAGTGCCGACGGCCACTAGTGCAGATGAGCAGGTTGGTTCTCGAAGTCAACAAGTCGAGCAGAAGTTGTCGAGGTGTGTCGACAAGATGAAAGAGATCGAGATTCGACATGTCAATGGTCAATAGTCAACATGCGAATGTCGATAGGCGACAAGTTGCTGCGAAGTCGTAGTAAGGTCGACATGTTGTTGGACCGCGACATCGATAGGTTGGGCATGAGCCAAGTGAGGAGGATGGGGCAGAATGGTGAATCCTAAGTGTAGAGTGAAGTCGACAGATGAGTCGAAGTTGAAAGAGGACAGTATAGCTGACACGAAGGATTACTATAGCCTATCAGAAAGACGCGTAGAAATTCAAGGAGAGTACTTGGAAACAATTCAGGGTTGCTAAGCAAGTTAATAGCAGTTATTGCAGGTGGTTGAAGACATGATAGATGTGACCACAGGTGGAGGCTATGCAGTACGACAGGGGCACTGACAGTTGCAGGTTTGCAGGATGATGGAAGGATCGACTGATGGAGGATGCGTGTATCGGGGTCAGAGTGATCTCGGGAACAACAGCAATAGAGTAGAAGATAGAGTCACTCAGGCAGGATTGGAGGGGGAGTTGGAAAAATGGAGAGAGCAGAGCTCAGAGAAGTTTGTAGATTGGATAGGAAAGTCACACATCTACATGTAGTGGAGATTGGATCCATAGCTCATCGAGCACATGCATTTCTCATAGGCCATGAGAGGGTGAAGGTCGACATATGGACACAACATGTTTTACTTCTATACTGTAAAGGCTGTGGCCGACTTAGATTAGGTGTTCACAAGTATTTTAATTCCGCATTGTAATATCGTATTGATTAGAATTAATATAATCCAACTTCATGGTATCATGTTTTACACAAAGTTCTGTGTAAGCGTCGTGTGTATGTGTCGAATCGTTAAGCGAGAACCTTTGTCGATAAGGCACCTTGCGTTAGTTGGTATCAGAGCCATAGCATCCCGAGATTTGAAGGATAGCATTAGTGGTATTGAGCCTGCAAGTGCAATGAACAGCTCCAGCTGCGGTTGGGTAGAGTTGTGCATGACTATGAAAGTCTGGTTGCGATTGGACGAGTGGAAGTTTCAGCAGAGGTTGAAAATGGCTCACATAGGCATTAATATCCGAGGACGAAGAGCACGTGGCACAACGGTCACAGTTGATCGTGAAATGTTTGACGAGTGCGTCCGAACAATGCAGAATTTGACAAATGAAGTTGCATCGATCAAAGAAAATAAAAGGCATGTTTGTATTCTTGATGCACTAGACCACAATGACGAGGAAGTCAAAGAAGTGGAAGCTCGGGAAGCCACAGGAGAAGAACTAGAAGAAAAAATGATCAAACTTCTGACAGAGACTAGTAGTCGGACCAATATAAACGTTTGTACCTACTCGGGAAGCCTGGATCCAGAATATTTGATCGACTGGTTCAGAGAAATGGAGAAATACTTTGACATAGAGCAAATCGAGGATCCTAAGCGGGTTAAGACCGCATGTCTGAATTTTAAGGGTCATGCATCATTGTGACGGGACAATGTACAGGCTGATAGAGTCAAGAAGGGCAAGGAGAAAATCAAGTCTTGGGATAGGATGGTTGCCAAGTTGAAAGGGAAGTTCTTGCCAAACAACTATGTGATTCCCTTGTTCTAGAAGTTGCAGAACTTTCGACAAAAAGAGATGACCTTGAAGTAGTACACATAAGAGTTCTATAGATTTTCAATAAGTTCGGGCCATACCGATGAAGGCAAAGAAGTTGTCACTAGGTATGTGAACGGCTTGAAATATTCCATTCAGGATGAATTGGGCATGTCAAGATTCAGAGCAGTGGGTGAATCCTACCAGTTAGCTCTGAAGGCAGAAGATAAATTGTTGAGGAAATCCATAGCGACCAGAGGTAGGATGAATGGTCGAGGTGCGAGGACTGTTTCCGTGAAAGGCCAAAGTAGCGGTTACATGAGGGAAACTGTCGAAGATAGTCGGCATGCGGAAGGGACATTGACAAGGGAGAAAGTGCCAGAAAACCGACGTGATGGTCGAGGAACATGCGGTCAAGGTGTGTATGAATGAAGTGGTCCATCCGACAGAAAAGGGGCTGACATACTAGCCATAATCTGTTATAAGTGTCATGGAGAGGGACACAAGGCATATGAATGCCCAGATAACCTACATGCTACAGAGGTGTTGAATCCTAGACGTCGAAGAGAAGAGTGAGTCGATGAGAGGGAAGAATCGGCATTCGACAGCAATGAGGATGAAAGGAGGAAGAATCAAAACTTGACCGCCAGGAGAACATTAGTTCAGGAAGAATGATGCGACGAGAAAGAGCCGGCACAGTGAAAGGTAATCTTTCGAACCAATGTGCGAATCGACGAATGGCGTTGCAAGACCATAGTTGATGGTGGAATCACTGAGAATCTTGTGTCGACAGAGGTCATCGACAGGATCTGGTTGGAGTGTCAAGAAGATCCACACCCTTACAAGATCTCATGGTTGTAGAAAGGACACCATGTGAAGGTGAATAGACAGTGCCTAATCAAATTCAGAGTTGAAGGATTTGGAGACAGTGTACTGTGCGACGTAATCCCAATGGACGCGTGCCATCTATTGTTAGGAATACCATGGAAATATGATCAGAAAATGATCTATGATGGTTGAGCCAACAGAGTGACAATGTGGAAGAATGGCGTGCAGAGGACTCTTAAGCCGAAATAGGAGGAGAAAGCCGATGGTAAGCAAGGCGAGAGCAACTTTTGGGAGAAGCGGGTGCTGATGTGTTCAGCGAAAGAATTCCTTGCGGAAGGGGAAAAGTAGTCGGGATGTTTTGGAATCATTTGAAAAGGACCATGTGTTGAGAGGGAAGAAATGGAGAATATTTTAGTCGAATTTAGGAAGATGCTTGAAGAGTTTCAAAGCATAATAGTCGATGAGACACCAATGGGATTTCTACCGACAAGGAGAATATCCCATCCGATCGACTTGATCCCAGAGTCAATTTTTCCAAACAAAGCACTGCATAGGATGAGTCCGACAGAAGATCAAGAACTCAATTGACAAGTCCAGGAGTTTTGGACAGAGGGTTGATCAGAGAGAGTCTGAGCCCATGCGTTGTACCAGTATTATTAGCACTGAAGAAGGGTGGAGAATGGAGGATGTGTACAGACTCTAGAGATATCAACAAAATCACGATCAACTATCGGTTTCCATTGTCGAGGATGGACGACTTGATGGATTGTTTGAGTGGAGTGAAGTACTTCACAAAGATAGACCTGAAGAGCGGTTATCACCGGATTCAGGTTAGAGAAGGAGACGAATGGAAAACACAATTCAAGATGAAGGAAGGGCTGTATGAGTGGTTAGTCATGCCATTTGGATTAACTAATGCACCTAGTACATTCATGTGATTGATGAATGAAGTATTGAAACCATTCTTGGGAAAGTTTGTCGTAGTCTACCTAGACGACATTTTGATTTTTAGTCGAACCAAGACAGAACACTTGGAGCACATTCGACAGGTATTGCAGAAGTTCCAGGAAGAGAAGCTGATGGTGAACCTGCAAAAGTGTTTCTTCATGAAGGAAGAACTGGTATACTTGGGATTCATAATCTCGGGTAAAGTGTTAGTGATGGACTTAGAAAAGGTTAAGGCGATATTGGATTGGCCTGAACTGACAAGTGAGACTGGAGTGAGGAGTTTCCATGGAATTGCCACTTTCTACAGGAAGTTCATCAGGGGATTCAGTCGAATTTGTGCACCATTGATAGAGTGCATGCAAAAAGGGGAGTTCAAGTGGACGGAAGCTACCCAGCGAGGTTTCAACAAGTTGAAGGAAAAGGCCACTGAGAGCCCGATGTTAGCGCTCCCATATTTCGACAAAGTTTTCCAGGTCGATTGCGATGCGAGTGGAATAACAATTGGAGCAGCGTTGAGCCAAAAAGGCCGACCAATTTCATTCTTCAGTGAAAAATTGGATGATGCAAAGCGGAAATATTCAGTCTATGACTAGGAATTTTATGCTATTGTCCAAGCGTTGAAGAAGTGGAGGCATTATTTGTTTCCCAAGGAATTTGTGTTGTACACAGATCACCAAGCATTGAGGTATTTGAATATTCAGTTGAAGTTAAATTAGCAACACATGAAATGGGTTGAGTTCCTACAGGGATATACGTTCATGTTGCGACATAGGTTAGGAAAGTCGAACAAGGTTTCCGACGTGCTGAGTAGAAGAGTTGCATTGCTGAACACGACGACAGTTCAGGAAATAGGAATAGAGTCGGTAAATATAGAGTATGCGACCGACGAGGATTTCGCGATGTTGATGTATATGTAACTTTGGAATGTATTTCACATATATGTATATTGTATTCCTATAGAGATGGTATTATTCCTCTATACGGAAGTGTCGTTATTTATATTGTAAATGTCGTAACTTATACTTGATGGGTTATTAGACCACCTTGTTGGGGTCGGCCCTGTATAAGTCATGTGGGTCAAAGGGTTATTAGACCACCCTATTGGGGGTCGGCCCGGTCAGCATTATGTTATGTGGTTAAGTTCGAGCCTACATGAGTTAGGTAAAAAGGCAAGTCAAGTCAAGTATAAATAGAGTGCGGGAGGCACTCTATTTACTCACTCACTTCTCACACATGCACTCAAGGAGGAGTGGCACACTTATGGAGGAGGAGGAGGATCTGCTGCTAGGTTATGTCTATCTCTCATGGTTGGTTGTATCATTGCTCTATCTATCTCTGAGGAAGTTATTTGGGTTTTTCACCTTTATGGTTTTCCCCAAGTAAATCTTTGTGTCTCTTGTGTGCTTGCATTATTGTCTCCTTGATTGATATGCTGTAGATATGCTGTAGATATGCTGTACATGTTTTTCTCTCAGTTAAGATCCTAGATTATATTGATGTAAATTCAGAAAATTTAACATGGTATCAGAGCTAGCCTGAAAGAAGGCATGATATGGCATGTATGACACTTGTTGCACTTACGATGCTAGGGCTTGATATAGCAAAAACCAGTCATCGTAGCACTTTCGCTATAAATCCGTTTTGGAGAAGTTTTCAGATCTTAAATTGTTACAGGAGGAATATAAGATCCCCATGTACCTTGTGGCCAAAGGAAAACCTCTAATTCGTTGTACTTTGTGATTTATGATCTGTACAATATAGGGTTTCTGCCTCTTCCAGATCTAAGTCAAAATCAGGTGACCTTGGGAAAAAGGTCATAACTTGGGCTAGGAAGCTCCAAATGAAATTTCGTAAAAAGTGACAGGTAGTACACAGACTGTAATATCTCCAAAAACTTTTTCAGAGGCCGAAGTTGAACCAGTGACACGTGGAACGCCGTACAAGTTCTCTCTCCAGTATTATCCCATAAACAGGTCACGTTGCAACATTTGGCATAACTCTCTCTAAGAGAATCCAATTGAGGTCAGACCTATCAAGATGGAAAGATAACAGGTCAGGCTATCTCAGGAAACTTTTTCAGACCCTGTGGATCAAAAAATTCGGAGGTACACTAGAAACAATCAGGTACATATTTCTGTCAAAACAAAATTATTTTTGAGTACCTTCATTCATGGCTTCCGGAATTTAGGGCTTCGTAGAAAGTTGGAGTTTTTGTAATCGGAGACCATGGATGGATGCTACTGATCAAAATAGAAATTTAGAGACCAAGATCAGTATTTTTGGTTGGGCAGAAGGCCGGGCTTGATCAAACCCTAGTTTGGGACTTTGATCAGAAAAGTGGAAAATTAGGGCTTCTGTAAAAATGGGAATTTTTGAAATCTGTGACCACGGCTAGAAGCTCCTCAGAAAAATAGAAGCTTAGAGCTTTGGATCAAACCTTTTGATTGGGTAGAAGAGTGGGCTTCATCAAACCCCAGTTCAGGGTCACGTCCAGTGAATCCGAAAGTTTCAAAGGAAAAATTGAGGAGTGAAACTTTGAAGTTTTCAAATTCTAAATATACTAGCTTGATCAGCTCATCAAGGCGCATATTTCTATCCTTTCGGAAATTTGAAATTCAAAGTTTGAATTTTTGGGGTTTCTCTGACAAACCCATATCTAGCTCCACTCCCAGTTCTTGTAATTCCAGTGGATTGGGTTAATCCTAGAAGAAGATGGATTGATCATCTGCATGAGTGAAGAAGTTCCTGTTTCAGAGGGAGATGAGGCTAAGGCCTTACATAAGAAGATTACAAGCGATCTCGACAGGTATGACTCATCGAGGTATGTTTCGATATTTGTCCATGATTAAGTTTATGGTATGTTTGTCTTCATGTTATTACGGTTAGTACAATTTTGATTTTAGATTTGTCGTATCACCTTAACAAAATTATGAATGCATGATAGAAGATATTCATTGGTTATGGTGTTGACATTATGATTGTACTAATGCATTATGGTGTTGTATGAGGTTTATGTTGTCTACTAACATGAAAGGTACACCAAGAAAGACAAATCATGTTCTGGTCCAAGAACATATGATCATGATAACATGAGGACAAAGATTCATCCATTGTCATGGATCTCATAGAAGATTCATTTACGAGGTATGTATAACTTGATTTTGTAATAGTTAACCTATGAGATATACAGGTTACTAGCACAAGTCATTGAAGAAGAACAAGAAGACATCATGTGAGTATGTTAGACATAAATAGCTAGCATGCTAATCCAGGTATGTTTTTCCTATATCAAGATAGAATCCTACCTTGTGTTAGGATCTTATACTGTTGTGTTGTTTGATAATGATTATTCATGAAGTCATAGGTTTGAATAAGTCATGGCTGTATGCATATTATATTTCTTACCATAATTGATGATATGACTAACCAGAAGAATCATGAAGGTATAGGTTTGAATAATCACAGGTTTTATGCATATTATATCTCTTATCTTGATTGATGATTCAACTAACCTGAAGAGTCATAGGTTTGAGTAATTATAGGTTTAGACATGTTATGCTTCTTATGATTTGACTAACCATAAGAATCCTACATAAACCTTGAATGATAATGCTTATTATTTCTGTTTGAAATGATCATAACTATACATGCTTGAGATTATTGTGTTTTAATAGTATACTAATGAATGTATGATTTTATATGAGATCACAAGGATAACTCAATCATGATACTAATAAGCATGCATATGGACCAAGGATGAATATGAGTTGAAGAACAGGTAATCCAGGAAGCAAAGATCAAGAGGGAGTACACTCCAGTGGTTTATGAAAGGATGCAGATATTCAGAGGGAGTTGACCATCTCTCTACATTCCACAACAAAAAGTTGTAGAAGAAACTACTGTAGATTAGGACTCCAGCAACTCCTGCAAGAAAGCGAAGACTCAGAGGGAGTCCACTCAACGAACAAACAAAGATAAGTATTTTAATTATCATTTCTTGCATATATGTTTGTTTAAATAAAATTGTTCAATGATGTATATGCTCATGTTCCTAGACTTAGGATATGTATTGTGCATATTAGAATAGTTGCATTGATGAACAATATACTACTAATATACATGGGTAAGTGGCCTATGGCACTGTACAACATTCCATTGCTACTTATCTAGAATGAAACCTCTTTGCTGACATGTTGGGAGTTGTGCACACTCTTAACAATGTTTTGGTAGAGATTGGAAGGCATCTAGAAAGTTACAGGATATGGATAAATGTTGTATTAAAGCATTGGCTAAGATAATTGCATGACTGTATGACATATTTCTTTATGTGTAAGAATTTGTTCTGAAAATTATGAGATGTTTCTAATCATGCAATTTAACCTGTTTTGTAGGAAAGACCGTATATCTTCACCTACAAAAGGACTACAACATTTGTTCCAGCAACAAAGATATCTATTGAAGATATTGAAGTTCCCAGGATCTGGGATGAAGAAATGGAATGCCATGATCCGTCGATCATAAAGAATGATGTTTGGGATGCGATCCCAAGAGCTAAAGGGAAGTCTGTTGTGACTTCCAAATAGAACTATCAGATCAAGCATGTTGCAGATGGCAGCATTGAGAAATACAAAAGTGATGAAATAGAAGATGCACCAGATGGATTTCAAGACAACATGGTGTAGTCATATATGTGTGCAGAACTTGATATGGTAGGATAGACAACTTTCTATCCAGCTTGGGCTTTACCAAGAATAAAGCGGATTCCAACCTTTTCTACAAGGTTGAGGAAGGCAATCCAGCGATACTACTATTTGGATGACCTGTTTGTATCAGGTGAGGATAGATTGATTGCCGACACGCAGCGGAAGCTTGTTGCCGAGTTCGAGTTGAGGAACTTGGGGATGATGCACTATTTGTTTTTGGCATGTGGCAGAGTGATGGAATCTTCCTTGGACAAGGGAAGTCTGCAGTAGAGATCCTGAAGCGGTTCAGGATGATGGATTGCAAGGCCATGGCCACACCTATGGCATCAAATCTGAAGCTTCTATGTGATGCGTCATCTAAGCCGGTTGATGTCTCTTTGTATCGTCAGATGATTGGGTCCTTGATGTACCTGACGAACACGAGACCAGACATTTGCTTTGCTGTGAACAACTTGAGCCAGTTCCTGACGGATCCGAGGAGTGTTCACCTAGTTGCTGTAAAGCATGTTCTGAGGTACCTGAAGGGTACAGTGGATTATGGACTCAGGTATGAGGCGGATGAAAAGTTTAACCTACAGGGTTATGTTGATTCAGATTGGGATGGCAGTGCTGCAGATAGGAAGAGCACATCTGGGTGCTGCGCTGAGGCAGAGTATGTTGCAGCCTGTTCAGCTAGTTGTGAGGCAGTATGGCTACGGAAGCTACTGTCTGAGTTATTTGATCTCCCTTTGGAGGCTACTGGTATCTTCTGTGATAACCAGAGTTGTGTGAAGCTGTCCGAGAACCCAGTGTTTCATGACAAGTCGAAACACATAGAGATCAAATATCACTATATCAGGGATATGGTGCAGAGAGGAGCTGTGAAGCTTCTGTATGTTGCGACGGACGAGCAGATTGCAGATGTGCTGACGAAGCCACTAGCCAGAGTGAAGTTTGAGTACTTTAGAGAGAGGCTTGGCATTCTTCAGATCGAGGACACTTCGAGGAAGAAGTGATGGACACATTTGCTGAAGCCATTCCAAGCATGTTGGAAGGAGGATCCTTCACATGGCTGTGGATGTAAGCGCTGGATAATGGGAATCAGGATGATGTTCTGGTTTCTGCTTGGATATGATCAGTTGGATCATTTATGTATGTACGCATCATGTTGGATGCTGGATATGATCAGTTGGATCATTTATGTATGTATGCATCATGTTGGATGCTGGATATGATCAGTTGGATCATTTATGTATGTATGCATCATATTGGATGCTGGATATGATCAGTTGGATCATGTGTATGTATTTTGTATATGCATCATGTTGGATGCTTGGACAATGTATCTGTATATGTATCAGGTGGATACATTGTATGATCAGGTGGATCATGTATGGTGATATGTATCATGTATTAGGTGGATACATTGTATGATCAGGAGGATCATGTATGATGATATGTATCAGGTAGATACTTGGTATGCATCAGGTGGATGCATTGATGATCAGGTGGATAATGCAGCAGGATGTTGAAGTGATGATCATGGATGATGAGCTTCAGGATGTTGCTCCAGATGACATGCAGCAGGACGTTGCAGTGATGATGATCAGGATGATCATGGATGATGAGCTTCAGGATGTTGCTCCAGATGACATGCAGCAGGACGTTGCAGTGATGATGATCAGGATGATCATGAGTACATCAGGATGATGTATGGTGAGTATCAGGTTGATACTCTGTGGCCGTGGATCAGGTTGTGCAGATGAGCATGTCTGGGAGATCCTATAGGTCGGAGTTGTGTACCCGTAACATCCTGGGATGCTCTTTTGAGACATTGCTCTGGGAGGACATGTAATTTGTGCCCAGGGAGATTTCAGGTCGGAGTTGTGTACCCGTAACATCCTGAGATGCTCTTGCGAGGTTTTGTCCTATGGCATGTAATTTGTGCCCTGGGAGATTTCAGGTCGGAGTTGTGTACCCGTAACATCCTGAAATGGTCTTTCAAGGTTTTGCCATGACCACATGTAATTTGTGCCCTGGGAGATCCGATAGGTTGAGCTGTGTGCTCGTAATCAGTCCTGGGATGCTCTTTCGAGGTTTTGTGGTGACCACATGTAATTTGTTCCCTGGGAGATCCGATAGGTTGAGCCTTGTGCTCGTAATCAGTCCTGGGATTCTCTTTCGAGGTTTTGTGGTGAGGTCACATGTAATTTGTGCCCTGGGAGATCCTATAGGTAGAGCCGTCTGCTCGTAACAGCCTGGGATGCTCTTTCGAGGTTTTGTGACGCACGTAATAAGTCCTGAGGATTCCACAGTATGGCCAGTGATGATGAAGACCTGCAGGTGGTGGGCCTACATCCAGTATGAAAAAGGACTGGCTCTATAGAACTTCCTATGACGAGTAGATTCAGAGATTGATTGAGATAGCAGCAGCAGTGACGATGATGATGACTCGATGACGATTATCCAGTGACAATGATCCAGAGAAGATGACTTGTGCTAGAAGAACTGTGCTGAGAAATACCTTCCTAGTTAAGAGGGAGTGTTGATATATATGTAACTTCGGAATGTATTTCACATATATGTATCTTGTATTCCTATAGAGATGGTATTATTCCTCTATACGGAAGTGTCGTCATTTATATTGTAAATGTCATAACTTATACTTGATGGGTTATTAGACCACCTTGTTGGGGTTGGCCCTGTATAAGTCATGTGGGTCAAAGGGTTATTAGACCACCCTATTGGGGGTCGGCCATGTGGGTCTAAGGGTTATTAGACCACCCTATTGGGGGTCGGCCCAGTCAGCATTATGTTATGTGGTTAAGTTCGAGCCTACTTGAGTTAGGTAAAAAGGCAAGTCAAGTCAAGTATAAATAGAGTGCGGGAGGCACTCTATTTACTCACTCACTTCTCACACATGCACTCAAGGAGGAGTGGCGCACTTATGGAGGAGGAGGATCTGCTGCTAGGTTATGTCTATCTCTCATGGTTGGTTGTATCATTGCTCTATCTATCTCTGAGGAAGTTATTGGGGTTTTTCACCTTTATGGTTTTCCCCAAGTAAATCTTTGTGTCTCTTGTGTGCTTGCATTATTGTCTCCTTGATTGATATGCTGTACATTTTTTTCTCTCAGTTAAGATCCTAGATTATATTGAAGTAAATTCAGAAAATTTAACACGCGAAAGCATGGGGATCTTGTCATGAACCATGGAGTGTCGACAGGACTCCATACTTGGATTATTTCATCCAAGAGGGATACCTATTCAAGGGACGACAATTGTGTATTCTCAGAGGATCTGTACGAGAGAACCTAATCCGAGAGTTGCATAGTGGCAGATTAGCAGGCCATTTTGGCATTGACAAGACTAAGGCATTAGTCGAAGAAAAGTATTATTGGCCAGGAATGGCGATAGATGTCAGAAAGTGGGTTCGACATTGTAGAGTTTTCTAGTTGGAAAAATGGAGAAATCTGAACACGAGGTTGTGTACACCGTTTCCGGTACCAAATACCCCATGGGAGCACCTGAGCGTGGATTTTGTGCTAGGATTGCCGAAGACGCAGCAAGGAAGCGACTCAATATTTTTTGTAGTCGATAGATTTTTGAAAATGGCACACTTTATTCCGTGTAGGAAGAGAAGTGATGCCACAAGAATTGTTGTACTATTCTTCAAGGAAGTAGTCAGATTGCATGGGTTTCCGAAGAGTATCACATCGGACAGAGATATCAAGTTTATGGGGCATTTCTGGAGAAACCTATGGAAGAAACTGGACACAAGGTTGTAGTTTAGCTCAGTATATCATCCATAGATAGGCATACAGACCGAGGTGGTGAATAGAAGTTTGGGAAACCTTCTGAGATGTTTGACGGCTGACAGACCCAAGCAGTGGGAGAATGTGTTGGCACAAGCAGAGTTCACATACAACAATTATGTGAATCGGTCGACAGATTTGAGCCCATTCCAGATTGTTTAGGGAAGAAGCCCACATGGAATGGTGGATTTGGTCGAGTTGCCGACATAAATCAGGAAAAGCGCAGATGGAGAATCATTTGCAGAGCACATGAAAGAAGTTCATGAAGATGTGCGAAAGCGCATAGAAAAGAACAACGCATCATACAAGTTGAGAGCCGATAGAAAGAAGAGACTATAGTCGTTCAATGAAGGAGACTTAGTCTATGCTCATTTGCGGAATGAAATATTTCCGACAGGAACGAATAACAAGCTGAAGTTGAAGAAGATTGGACCATGTAAGATTCTGAAGAACATTTCGGACGACGCTTATGTGTTGGAGGTGTCGAATGACTTGATAATTTCACCAACGTTCAATGTATTAGATCTGTATAAGTTCAAAGAAGGTTCAAGCAGTGGAAGCACAGAAGTGTCGAACATCATTTGGACAACGCAGATTCCAGATCGACACAAGGAGGAAATCGTAGAGGTAATAGAGGAATGCAAAGTCGGGCATACACGTAGTTCACGAAGGAAGGAATACTTGGTGCGATGGAAGGATGATGAGTTGTAGGAAGCGAAATGGATTTTAGAAGAAGAGTTCAGGAGACTGACAGAGCAGTCGAGTTCTTTTTCACCTGGGGAGACTGATGCAGGGGCATCGGAGCCTAGGCAGATCAGTCGAAGTTGATCGACATGAGGAGACTGACCAGAGGGAGTTACGATGACCACTGGTGCGGATGAGAACGTTGGATGTCGAAGTCAACAAGTCGATCAGAAGTTGTCGAGGTGTGTCGACAAGAGGAAAGAGGTCCACAGTTGACATATTAATGGTCGACAGTTGACATGTCAATGGTTAACAGTCAACATGCGAATGTCAATAGGCGACAAGTTGCTACAGAGTCGTAGTAAGGTCGACATGTTTTCGAACCATGACATCGATAGGTTGGGCATGAGCCAAGTGAGGAGGACAGGGTGGAATGGAGAAGCCTAAGTGCAGAGTGAAGCCGACAGATGAGTCAAAGCTGATAGAGGATAATATGGCTGACATGACGGATTACTATATCCTATCAGAAAGACACATAGAAAGTCAAGGAGAGTACTTGGAAACATTTCGGGGTTGCTAAGGAAGTTAATAGTAGTTATTGTAGGTGGTTGAAGACATGACATATGTGGTCACAGGTGGAGGCTGTGAAGCATGGCAAGGGCACTGATAGTTGCAGGTCTTCAAGATCATGGAAGGATTGGCTGACAGAGGATGCGTGTCTCGGGGTCAGAGTTATCTTGGGAACAACATCAACAGAGTAGAAGACAAAGTCACTCAGGCAGGAGTGGAGGGGGAGTTGGAAAACTGGAGAGAGCAGAGCTCAGAGAAGTTTGTATATTGGATAGGAAAGTCACACATATACATGCAGTGGAGATCATATCCATAGCTCAACGAGCACATGCATTTCGCAGAGGCCGTGAGAGGGTGAAGGTCGACATAGGGACTTAACACATTTTAATTCTGTACTGTAAAGGCTGAGGCCGACTTAGATTAGGCGTTCACAAGTATTTTAATTCCGGATTATAACACTGTATTGATTAGAATTAATATAAGCCAACTTCATGGAATCCTGTTTTACACCAAGTTCTGTGTAAGCATCGTGTGTATGTGTTGAATCGTTAAGAAAGAACCTTTGTCGATATGGCATCTTGCGTCAACACACCAAGGTCGGTCTAATTTTTGGAGGGTAGTGATGACTTCTCTCTTCCCATGAATTTGCATTGTAAATACCAAAATTATTACAACTACACTTTGTATGGCACTTGGACGCCTTCTTTACCTATGCCTGATGTTGGAATCGAATTCTACCATTGTGGTAATAGTTTTATGATTGCCGAGTCTAAGATAGATGTTGAAAATATTGGGTTATTTATTCTTTCACATGTACTAGTTCTTCCCAAAAAGTCAATGTAAATTTTTCCATTTTGTAGCCCTATCTATTGTTGGTCTGATTACTTAAATATTGTTAAATACAAACATATCATTTCCATGTATAGTATGTGCATGAATGGTTTTTCTTATGGAAACCTTAACAAGAAGAACCTGTTATATATTGATGTTCGTCCATGCACTCATGGGAACGTTGCAGGGTTCATAAATAGTTCTAGGTGCTCTTTATTTTTAGCAAATTGTTCATTTGAGGAACACTTCAATGACCATGAGTTCTTTATGAAAAGGAAAGCATCTAGATTTTTTGTTGTGCATGTAATACATAGTTTATCTCCTAGTGACAAGTTGTTAATAAACTATAACTTTCATAGACCATCAACCACTTGTCAGAGACACCTTGCATTGGGACTACCTTTAGAAAACCCCTTGGGGCATAAGACACAAAAATTGATTAATTGTATTTTTAATTTTTCAATGAGATTGATGTAAATGTATTGCTCAATTTGAACTTATGTTTTGTAAATTGTTTGTGGTTGAACATTTACTATTGGAAAAAATTCCCATGCTTTTATAATAATTGTTTGGTATAATGTTTGAACAAGCCAATTGCATTGTGTTTACTAATATCATCAATGCAACGTTCAATAATTTTTAAATTAGGATTCTACTGATGAGCGATCTATATACCATCTTCTATTGTACCCCACTACAACTTCAAATCAAGAGAAGTTTGAAAAAAGTGCACAACTCGTAGAGTAAGTATACCGAGAATGGTTGAATCAACCACCTATTCAATTCCCACTACATCCAGATTCACCAATTAGGAATGTCTACAGTAACAATAATGCTTCACAAGTTGGAAATGGAGGCAATGAAATAGAGTTTGGGGCTGATTTCTTATAGTATATGGGTTCCGTGGAGGCAATGTTGTTAGATGTAGTCCAAGACAATGAGCTAGGGGATGATGCTCATATCACTAATACATTTTTCAAAAGCCTTAAATTTTCTTCCACCACCCCTCTCTTTGGATCTGATCAATCAAAGTCTACCCAGCTAGGACACAAATGTTATGATACAAATTGAAAGAAATGTATGGCATGTCAAATGCGTGTTACTCGACACATTTGAGGGAAATGGCCATCAAGTACTTTATATTTTGATAAATATTGTCACACAATCAGTAATATTGAAAATGATCAATTTAATGAACGTTAAATGACATTTTACATTTCTATTTCCCCAAAACTGCAGGTTATTCAAAGATAAGATACTTTTGAGTGATAATGTCTTGCTCGATAGCTGCGAAGAGGAAAAGAAAATGTTGGGTGTTGGGTACATATCATATCATGCATGTTCGAATGATTGTATTCTATATATAGGAGAGTATGCATACAAAGAGATATGTCCAAATATGGGCATGAATGGTACCATATATAAAAAAACAAGGGTAAATCACATGGTCCTCCTCATAAGATATTTAGGTACATGCCTATAATCCCAAGGATTCAAAGGCTCTTTAATTGTAAATAATTAGCTATGTTCTAGGGATGGCATGCCTCATACAGAAGTGCGTCAGGAGATATGAAAATCCCAATAGATTGAATAGACATGAAGCATATAAAGGATACATGGTCTAATAAATTCAAGGATGAAGTATGAAGCCTCCAACTGAGCATATCCATCGATGGAATCAACCCATATTCCTTAAAAAAAACAACTATTCTGTTTTTCTTGTAGTAGTGATCAATAAAAATACCGCCTATGGTTTTCTGCGAAGAATGAACATCTTATGTTGTATCTTATAGTTTCCGGTAGAAGACAAGTGAAGAATATGAATGTTTACCTACAACCATTGATCGATGAATTGAAGGAATTATGGGAAGGGATACATGTATACGATGTTTCAAGGTCCATACCAGCATAGAGTATTTTTACATTGTATGGATTATGTGCGTACACCATGTGTGATTATCTAGGATTAGGGGTTTTCTCTGGTAAATATTTTTATTGATTTGTTTATATTTATAAAAATATTCTTTGGCATATTTAATTTGGTATGATTGTCTCGATCTTCAATGCTAACGTGCTCTGTATACAATAGTTCAACAGGTATTGTAACAAAAGGGTATTATGGATGTAAATGTTGTGGACCTTCTTTGAAGGCTAGCTGGTCTAGTCACCTACGAAATCTAGTGTACGACTGGTCTAGGGTATTCCTCCTAAAAGAAAACCCTTATAAAAGAACAACATATGATTTCAATGGTAAACCAGAGAGAAACCAAAGGCCTACAATAATGACATAGGTAGTCTAGATTAGGGCATATGATAGAGAGAAGGATAAGGATATTACATAAATGTTTGATTCAAATGGGGAGCCTATGTTCAATGATCCAGAATTCTTCAACACCGATGTTGAGAAAATTCCCATTCAAATGAAAAGGAAAATTGTCTTTTATGAGCTCCCATATTGGGAGCATATTAAGATTTCCTACTTACTAGATCCCATGGATATATTTAAAAAAATTTCATCTTCTTTATGGAGGCACATATCATAAAAACAAAGTGAGACATTGGATATTAGGAGAGATTTTGTTTCTTTGAATACTAAAAAGAAACATTGGCCAAGACAAGAAAGTAGAGGAGAGGTAGGTCCCTCTTAGTCTTTCAAAGAAGTTGAAGTCCCATGGATTTTGAAGAAAAATGATATTTATTTGGCAAAGGAAGTTATATTGGGTTTGAAAGTGCCTTCTTTATATGGGTCTACTTTGCGGTGTTGTTTCACTATAGAATACTATTTGTTGGGGTTGAAATCACATGACCATATGAACCTTATAAGAGTGCGTATGTCAAAAACATATTTTTACTTTTACGCCATGGGTTAAAAGACAATTAATTTTGTATGTGTTTACTTTGTACTGTCCTTGTCCTTTGCTCATGCATGGATGTGTGAAACATCACTTCCCCTAGGACCTACAACATGCCATATCTAAATTATATGCATTTATACGACGCATCAGATCAAAGGAGATTGTTGGCTGCTTTCTGGATAGACCCGGGTTTTTAGGATGCGTAGCAACAAACACCCCTTTGGCGCACTGGCCCTTTCGGCAACGAGCTGCGCAACAGCCCGAAGTCTCACCCGAAGTGGCTATGGGGGGGATAAGGAATCAGGTTTCCTTAACCTAGGTGGTGTGGAGTCTACAGTCTTCTCTCTGCCCTTCTTGGAGGTAACCCCTGAACAGAGTGTCTTACTCTTTCATAGGTCTCCCAGCGCTACAGCGCTAGAACTCACTCTTCTCAGCCGATCTGCGCGATAGCTCCGCACCTGCGCACGAGTCTTTTAACCGCTACCTCCGATACACTATGTATCGTCTCTGCCCTTGCGCCACAGCGCAGTAATACACTCCTTTAGCGCTGTGGCGACAGTGTTGTTACATACTCCTTCGACAATGCACAAGTACAACTTCTAAGGGAGCTTCCAGGATTTACTTTACATAATCATTCATAAAGATAGCGAAACATTCATAGAAACATAGACAGTAAAGCAAAGAAATGCAATCACATAAAGCATCACCACAATAACAAGAATTACGTGGTTCACTTCCAGGAGGGAAGCTACGTCCACGGGAACTGTGTTTATATTATCTTGAGATGGGGATAACACAGTTCCGCTGCGCACATAGCTGCAGCCCTAGATCTTTCTGGGAAACTCCATGCACACAGTTGGAAGCCCTTCTCTTAGATCTATTCTCTTCTTCTACAGATATTACCATGACAAAGACATACAATTACATTCCCCTCTCAGTCCTCTTGCGACTGGTCGATACATGCAATGGCCCTTATGCCAAGCGGTCTTCCTGCGATATCACGGCCTTCTTACATGCACAAAATGATCATTAACAGCTTAAAAGATACAGCAATACAAATGACTCCGACATCAACTTAGACTGTCTGTGTAACTCAGTAACTATCTAACCTTTTTCCCTTTTCAATTACACACATATATAGGTGGCCCTGAGGGTCGCATCTTTACAAAACTGTGGGCCTTTCCCAACAGTGATCCCCAAAAACCCTAACCACGGACACGACTAGGTGTACTGTAGGTGCCTCTTGCAGTCACGTCGTAGCTTCCTGCAGACTCCGCAATTTCAGGCGCAGATCGCGGGTATGGGCGTCGCTTCATCGTTCTTTGCTCCTTGTCCTTCGCCTTCAATGCTTCGGCCTGTTGCTCTTCCTTGGTCCGAGCAACCATAACTCCTGTACTTTTCCTTAATGAGGGTAGCTGAGCCCTCTATTCCGCCGCTTCATTTACTGTGGTGGTTGAGCTTTCTACTCGGCCACCTTATTTATTCTTTCCTTTGACTTATGTGCGCGAGCTCCATGATTTTCGACCCGCAATCTGTGGTGAGCTCGTCCATATGGAGCCGTACCGCGCACTGTTCATTTCTGCCCAGCAATGGTGCTTTTCCTCAAAATGAGCACTTTTCCTTCAAAAATTAGTGCTTTTTCCTAAAACTTGGCAGCTTTGCCATAGCTGCGGCCTATGCTCCAACAAGCCCCTAACACTTACTTATGGCTCGTCCCCGAGCCACTTGCACTAGCTTGTGGTCATTTTACTTGTGCATCTGACTTTGCTTGGGTTGCAGTGAAGGCTTGCTTCCACTGCGCAATAGTGGAGTCCATGTCTTGCACGCACTTCGTGGCTGTCTGCACCAGGTCTGAAGTAGCTTCTTCTCCTTTCGCGCCATCGACCAACTCTTGAGACTCAGCAAATGCTTTGACCTTGGCCTTTGCTTGGGCAGCAAGTTCAGCATACTCATCCATAAACGGCTGAATGATGTTGGCGAGAGTAGCATCTTTGTCTCTGAGCCTGTGCAGTTCTTGCTGGAATTTGCGGACTTCGCTCATCTTTCTCATTTTGGCTAATCCTTCCAAGGGCTTAGCTTCTTTGTTCAAAACAGTTAGGGACTGTTCTGCTTATTTCACCTGTTCCAAAAGGGCAACTTTAGAAGGGAGCTTCTCGAGCTCAGCCCAAGCCTGCATAGCTTGCATCATTGACTACTGGGCTTCATCTGTTCTGCACTTCATTTGGGTAGAAGCTATGCGCAGTGCTTCAAGTTGTTCTTGCTTATCATCTGCGGGAGGCACTACGATACGAGCTTCCAACTCGGTGAGTTTCTTTCTATGGTCCTCATCCATAGCAACTACTTGCCGTTCTAGGGATTTTTCCCTTCTGCCAATGCGTTTCACTTTCTCAACTAAAGGAAGGTCTGGTTGAATTTGGTAGGCCGACAGCTCCTGGGCGATTTCATCGATGACATTCCTTAGCCCAGTGTCTCGCGCTTCATGAAGTGCAAGCTGTGTAGAGATCTCCTTATAGCCTGCCCTTAGCTCTACTTCCTGTGTCTGCAGTCTTTGATTGGCATGGAATGTGGAGAGCTCCCTAGCTCTCAACTCAGTAGAGACCTGCTCGTGAACCAACTATAGAGTTTCCAACGAAATTAGTGACAAATTTATTTCAACAAGGACAACCGCGCTTACCTGTAGTGCATCCAAAGGATCTGGGAGTGTCATGCTTGTGGGCGGGATGTGGACGACAGTGTGCCTTTCTGTAGGTACTTCAACTCGATCAGTGCTTGTAGATGCTTGCGGCGTTTGCGAGTCAGATGCTGGCACATGGGTCTGCGCAACTCCTCCTGCAAGACCTTTCAACTCCACGAGCTGCAGATCCAGAGCACTTCTGATATTGGCCTGAGAGTCACACAGCTCCTGAAATGGCTCCTTCAAGTACTGGTTGAGCCTCGCGGCAAGGATATCATAGGGATCTCCAGTCGCTTCTGTGGGGTGCGACAGCTTCTGCTTCTTGGTAGCCGGTCCTGATGGACCTTCACTATTCTTTTGCCCGATCTTTTCCTTGCCCTTATCTTTCTCTGGCGCCTCAAGGGGTGGCATCGTGGCAGCAGCTTCAACGGCTTGCTTCCATTCATCTGGCCAGGAGTTCACAGTGTCCTCCACGTCCTGGGTAGTCATTCGGTAGAGCCCTACTACCCATTCTTCCAACTGAATTCTGCGAGGGCGTGAATAGATTTCATGCAAGTTGGCAGAAAAGACCAACTTCGTTCCATAGAGTTTTTTCGTCTCCTCAGTAAGCCTCGGTATCTCCAGGATGGTATCCCCAAGAAGATGATAGTACTTGAAGAACACGGCACGGTTCATCTTGTGCTTCACGGGATTACTAGAATCCCAGAGGTTGACATAGCGCATCCCTGTAACCTCTCCTGAGCGGCGCAGAAGAAACTGAGTGTTGGGCGGTTCCTTCCACCCGACAAAGGCACACAAGATCAGGAGCCAAGAGAAATGGAATAGCTGATTGGTGGTGTCTTGAACATTCCGACAGTCTTCCAAGAATGAATTCAGGAGGAAGAGACACCAGTTATACTGCTCTCCCTCTGCAGCTGCAATTGCGAGCTCTACAACAGCTCCAGGGACTTCTTTAGGTCCGCATTTTGTTAAAAGTCTTCCTGCGAGCAGACTGCCTGTGAATCTGAGTGCTTCATCTTCAACTACAGTGAGGTCATAAGCCCAACCTCCTCTTGACAATTTGTATTTCTTTACCACCTATGCAGCCATCTTTTGGTCCTTGTCTTTACCAACGAAATGGACATTGGGGTCCTTACCAACCTTAGATAGGCCGGTAATTCCATGAATCAGGTCCACATTCAGATCAATTGGCCTCCCTAGCCAAATATAACCACCGTGAACACAGGATAACATGACCTTGACAACCGCATTAACTTCATTGCTACGCCCGAAGTGCGGTAGCTTCAACAGGTTCAACAGTCCAGGCTTGTCTAGGTTTATTGCAAATTCCTGCGGGACGAATTCATCAATCTTCTTAACAGGATTATGGACCAACGTCAGATAGTGATCTGGCGCGAACTGAGGATACGTTCTATAATCTCCCAAGTTGAAGTCAGAAAACTTAACCAGCGGGAGATGTCCAAGCAGGGATCCTTATTCTTCCACAATTTCTGCCATTGGTGGCATCGGAATCAAATATTTGGCATTATTGGGAATACGCACCTTGGGTGCATCATTTGGGCACGGAGGAATGTAGTTAACCAGAGTGGCCAAGGGCTCTGGAACGGGTACCTCCGGCTGCTGCTGGGGCTGTTGTTGAGACGCCCTTGTGCTCGGGGACTGTCTGGGATCAGAGAAAATAGGAAGCTTGACAATCTTGGTCGGGGTAGCCATACCGAAGTCTAACCCTCTATGTCTGAAGTGACGGACGAATTCTTCAGTTGACAGGTTCTCCAACATGAACGTGCATACATGACAAAAACTGAACAGAAAAGGGTGGAATAGCGTAGGATGCGAACTCTAGAAACAGAGGAAAGCAGTCTGCACGACACGACTCTGAAAACAATGGCTTAGACTCTCAAACATGACAACTATACAACTCAATAGAAAGGAAAGTAACCCAAGCATATACGAATGAGGAGTATTTATAGCTGGAGGCAGTAGTAGGTGCGGATAGGTGGCTCTAATAACCGTTGGCGTCTAAGCGGATGAGTTGACAACCCCCCCCCTCGCGCCTTTGTGGTGCATTAAATGCGAGGGATGGGCTTTGACAGCCTTTGGGAGATGTGATAAGGCCTTTGGCTCCTTAATTAAATGAGAATATTAGGGAAATCAAGCTGAATCTGTCAGAGCAAGTACAATTAGATGGCGGTCTCATCCTTCATTAAGACTCAGACGTGGCTACAGAACTACCGCAATTCAAATTTTCAGTGGGTAACTTCAGTATGGGTAACTGTGCACATGGAGGTCTCCACGGCGAGGAGAACTTCGCAAGAGCGAAAGTAGGCTCGCTCATAATAGGATTTATTGACTGCGCGGATGTTTCGAGGAACTGTGCGGGAAGCCAGAGACTGAAAATGTCTCGCGACTTCTGTGTAGACTGTGATAAGTGCGATGCCTCTTTCAACTACACTAGACATCTACACGACTTTAGCAGCTGATTAGGTTGATAGGGTGGAGTGGCCGTCGCGATAAAGATTGAGCTGAATCCCATTGATCATTGTGGGCAGCAACTATCCATTAAGCTTCGCAAGCTGAACTGCTCCACCTTCTGTTATCTTCATCACTTGAAAAGGGCCTAACCAATGTACACGAAACTTGCCTGGAAACTTGATGAATTTACTATCATAGAGGAGTACCAAGTCTCCTTCCTGAAAGACTTTATTCTTAATATGCCTGTCATGCCAAGCCTTCTGTCTCTCCTTCTGCACTTGTTGATGGAATCCAGCTAAAATCCTGTCTTCTTCTAAGGCAACCAATTGTGACAGCCTTTCACTCATAGTATCAGTATCTGCCATTTCTGTAATTTGAGCAATTCTAAGACTGGGAACAATGTATTCCATGGGCATGAATGCTTCTTGTCCATACACCAAACTGAAAGGTGTGTGACCTGTTAATTTCTTGCATGTGGTTCTGTAAGCCCATAACATAGCTGTGACTCTAAGGTCCCAATCATCTCTTTGTTGATTACAGATCTTGGTCAGGGCATTCTCCAGAATCTTATTGAATGCCTCCACCGTACCATTAGCTTGAGGGTGGTAGGGTGTACTCTTATGGTGACTAATGTGGAATTCTTCAGTAAGGGCCTCTATAGTCTCGTTCAGGAAATGTGTGCCCTAATCACTCATTGGAATTAGTGGACATCCAAATCTAGTGACAATATTCTCAAAAATGAACTGCGCGGCAGTGACAACGTCACAATTCTTAACTGGCTATGCCTCATCCCATTTGGTGAGGTATTCAGTAGCTGTGATGATGTATCTTGTGCCGGTTCTCTTTCCTGGTGGGTTGATAGGTCCCACAAAATCAATGGCCCACTTATCAAAAGCACGCACTGTTATTTGGGGTCTTAGCGGCATTTCATCTCTTCTTGAAGGTTTTCCTGTTCGCTGGCACACATCGCAACACTTGCAGAATTCCTTAGTATCCTTGTGCAATGTTGGCCACCAAATACCTGCGGCTAAGATCTTCTGCGCAGTCGGCTTTCCTACAAAATGGCCTCCTGCGGTTCCTGAGTGCGCTTCTGCGATTATGGAATTCTTCTCATGTGGTAAAATGCATCTGCGCAAGACTTCATCAGGGCCCAACTTATAGATATGGCCTGCTATCAAAGTGAAGTCTGCGGCTTCGACAACAAGTTGTTTCTTCTGCTGCATTGTGAACTCAACTGGAACTTGCCCTGTAGTGAGAAACTCAAGAATATTGGAATAATACTCGTCTACTGCTTGAACAGAAAACAACTGCGCATCAGGCAGATTGTCCTCCAAATTTGTAGGTTCCTCCCCTGACTTTATCCTAGATAAATGGTCAGGTCCTGCATTCAATCTACCTGGCTTCACAATAATCTCAAAATCATACTCCTGGAAGAGGAGTAGCCATCTGCAAATTCTTCCCCCTAACACTGGCTTATTGACCAAGTACTTCAAAGCAGAATGGTCAGTATACATTTTAAAATGAGCACCCAATAGATAGTGTCTAAACTTCTGTAAGGCATACACCATAGTGAGTCCTTCTCTTTCTGTAGTGGTGTAGTTCTTCTCAGCTGTAGACAACTTCTGCTAGAGTAAGCAATGGGGTGGTCAATACCTCCTTCTCCCGGTTGTTTCAGTACAACCCCCAATGCTATGGAAGAAGCATCTACATGAACATGAAAGGGTTTTCTCCAATCTGGGAAAAATAGAATAGGTGTTGTGACCATCTTTCCTTTAAGTGTGTCCAAGCTCTGTTGGCATTCTTCTGTCCATTGGAATTTCGAATCCTTTTTCAGCAGTCTTTCCATAGGCGCAGTGATCTTTTCATAACCCTTGATAAATTTCCTGTAGTATCCTGTATGTCCCAATGTAGTGTGCAATTGTTTGACTGAGTTGGGCGTAGGCAAGTTAGCAATGATGGCAACCTTCGCAGGATCCATCATGAGTCCTTGTCTGCACACAATGTACCCAACAAAATACCAAAAGGAGCACAGAAGATACATTTTTTCAAGTTAAGGGAAATCTGATATTGTCTACATTTTTCTAACATCATCCTTAGATTCCCTATATGGTTCTTTAGTAAACCAAACACAGTCTAGTCATCAAAATAGACTTCTAGAAACTTATGAATGAATTCTTTAAAAACAACAACAATGACTCTAGAGAAAATAGCAGGATCATTTTTAAGACCAAAGGGCATTACCGTATACTGGAATGAGCCCCATTCAGTCACAAAAGTGGTCTTATGGTGGTCCTCTGGATGGATTTTGATCTGATGGTATCCTGAAAAGATATCAGTGAAGGAGTAAGCCTCTTGTCCTCCAACATTGTCAAGCACTTCGTCTGTAAAGGGCGTAGGAAATGGATCATGCGCTGATGCATCGTTGAGCTTGCGCAGGTCCACGCAGATTCTTATTTCACCTTTTGTCTTTTTCTCTTGTACCACCATAAGACTAATCCAATCACTTTCCTCTACTGGCTCAATGATACCAGCTGCGAGCATCTTATCAATTTCTTCTCTGACCTTTTCTTTATATCGCAGGTTCAACCTGTACAGGCGCTGTTTTACTGGCTTAGCGTCCGCTTTAAAAGGTATGCGCATAACTCCTAAATATCCCAGGATGCCTTTCGTTTTTGTAAACTTGGTAGGAAATATATCCTGGTACTCATGTAGTAAATATGTAATATGGCCAACAGTTTCATCATCCCAATAATCTCCTATAGAGACAAACTTGGGTTTGTCTTCTGTATCAATGTTAATCTTCTTGAGCTTGATGTGTTCTGTAATGGCAGGGATATCAAGCTGAGGGCCTTCAACTTTGCACGTCCCTTCTGACTCTGGAATATTGATGTTGCGAGGATCATCATCCTCTTCTCCAGTGGTGAAATTATAGCATTCCAGGGCATGTTCCATCTGGATAGCCCAATTTGGTTGAGAATACTCTGGTAAAGGACATTGTCCAAATATCTTCTTTCTAATACACTTTAAAGCCTGATCGATGCTTGGATGTTCTAACTCAAAGCTGAAAGTGAGTTGAAAAATTTCAATCATGAGAGGCCAAGTGATAGTGCCTCTGCGCAATTCTGTTTTAGTGTACCAGTTCCTTGGAACTATATCCAACGTGTGGATGAATAGGTGACCCACTCATCCTATGGAATATCTGACCATTGCTGAATACATGCTTCAACGTGTGACCTGGGGTCACTCTGTCCATCATATTTGCGCAAAACTCCTGTTGTAGTCTCTTGAAATCTGCGCAGTATCAACCTGCGACAGTCTTGCCATGTGTTGATATTTTCTTTATGCGTACCCCACCATATTGCGGGTGTAGCGCGCAGTGCTACATCCAATGCTTGTATGCACTGCTCATCTAGGATTTCTTGTTCATATGCATGTATGAATTCACTTACTCTGGTTAAACCATCAAAGATTGGAGTGTTATTCAATTCTGTGCCAATCCATCGAATGGGTTTAGTCGTCATGGCGCAACACCTTGCAGAAACCTCATGTAAGCGATTCTGCTAGTTTTCCAGTTCTGCTTCTGAATCTGATGTGCACGAGCTATCGCATCGCCAGCTGATATGGCCATCCGCTGTGGGATTGACATAATCATTATGACTAGCAGTCATCTGATACAAACTTTCCATGTGGCGCACTTCTTCTTCTGCTCGAATGGGTTCAATATACCGTGGTCCTTGAAGGGGATCAAGTGGTGCAATGACCCTAATCTGGTCATCCTCAAAGGTCATCTATCTTTTCTTCAAATTAATGACAGCTAGATTATCAAATGCCCAGTCTATGCCTAAAAGTGCTGGGTAAGGTCTACTGTCATCCAGAATTTTGATTACTTCAAAGTCTGCAGAACTTCTTACTCCCTCAATATCAATGGGTACATTGGGTAATCTTCCCAATGGAGAAACTCGTTGCTGATTTGCTATTCTTAGATGGATAGGAGATCTGATAAGCTGAGGACTACCCATCTATTCCCAATTCTACATGGTGAGAACATTAACTTCTGAGCCTAAATCCAAAATGACTTTGTCCATTTCAAATGATCCAATCTGCGCTGCGAGTCTCATCTCTCTTCCAGTTCTAGTATGACTCCTGATCTGATGAACAGCACGCTGCGCTGTGTTCATCAAAGCAGATTGTTGACACCGATCCAATAGGTGTTGGAGTTCCATAGTTGCTTTTTCATTGCGCAACAACTTTAAGCAGCTTCTTAGGAAAGCATGAACACTTCCTAGTGTATCCTCCTCATCAGGCCTTCCAGATGTAGTAGCCTGCTCTTGTACCAGGTTCTCTTGACTTGGCACATGCGGTCTGATATCATTGTGCGGTAATGCGACAGAACTTGAAGCTCACGGATCTGAGAAATACTCTTGAGCTTGCTTGAATGCTTCTTTTTGCTTCTGTAGGTCAAGCGGGGATGGTTTAATATTAGTGCGGCGCACCCATTGTGTTGCTGGATTTCCAGTTCTCGACTTTGGCGCACCAGTGGTTGCACCACTGCGCGTCACTATATTAACTGTGGGATCTGGTTCTCTTTTTTCTGTTGCAATCAACTGAATATTCTGGTTAACCTGTGGCTTCTTTTCTTGCATCTTGGCCATCAACTGAGGGCATTCTTCAATGACATGATCATAATATTTATAGTATCTGCAGGTGGTTGTAGGGTTTTGGAAATCCCTTGCATAATGGCCTTGAGCTCCGCAGTTATAGCAAGTGATCTGTCCTCTTCCATGACCAAAACCTCCTGCGTGTCCTCGGCCCCTGTAATTTCCTCCTCGGCCTTCGCGAGCTGGGTCATACTGCGGACCTGCTGTGGGTCCCTGTGGTTCTGACTATACTCTATAAACATCATGTTTTCTTTCTATCATAAGGTCATATGCTCTGCAATTGTTCTCATCATGGCCTACTGATTTACAGAAATTGCAATATAGATTCTTTAGAGTTTGTACATATTTCTGTAACAAGTGACACTCTTGTGGTCTATGGCCTCTAGTTCTACAGATTTCACACCAAGGCCCCTGAGCCTGTGGTAAAGGGTTAGGTGCTCCGGTTGCAATATAATCTATGAAAACAGGACAATGGTCCTTTGAATGTCCTTTTGCTCTACACTTTGTACACCAAATTTATTCTTTAACATCCTTTCCTTTCTTATTATCATGCACTTGCAAAGTTAGGTTTGCTATTTGGTTCTACAACTGCGCAACATCGTTGCTTGTTCCAGCAATTGGTGAAGCTTCTAGTTTCATAGCCATCTCTAGAGCTTGTTCTTGAGTAGTGAGATTCTGTTGCATAAGAGGAAGTCTAATATGAGGAAGCAGCGCAGCAATGAACCATTCCTTATGCTGCTGCGGTGCAAACTCAAAGCTTACTTGATCTAACAAGGCTTTGAACTTCTGGTCAAAGTCCCATACTGATTCTGTAGGTAATTGTTTTATGTCTTTGAGTTCTATTATGCACTGTGATTCTGATTTAGGTTTCTTGAATTCTTTAATCATAACACTTCTTACATCAGCAAGTGTCCTATTCTGTGCTACTGAGTATTTCATAAACCAGGTTAAGGCTCTCTCTCTTGGTGTGGTTGCTAACTGAACCGGCTTAACAACATCATCATTAATATGCTTAATCGTCCAAATGGCTTCACATAGAAACTAGTGCTGCTCAGGGTCTTCTAGCCCTGTTCCTCTAAAGGTTGGTAGCTTCATGTCATCACCCATCCTTCTTGCGCTAGGTTGACGTGGAGGTGATGTGGCACTGCCTCTGGGATGGTTAAACAAAGGTGGGGCTGAGGTACTAGAAGTACCGTGTGGGCTACTAGAGGGTGTTGCTGCGGGGTTATATTGAGCCCCGTCTGGCTTTTGCGGTGTAAAAGGGTGATAAGGGATATGAGCACTCCCGTGTCTCTCTATATGGCTCGCTCTACGAGCTCGGCTATGTTCTGGGATAGACTCAAAAGAATGCTGGTCGAGGCCTACTTTATACCATTTTCCGCTACGAGTGCAACCAATAACTTCAAGATCACTATCAGAATCTGCGGACATTACTTGTCTATGCTATTCATTAGAAGCTATGCATAGTTTTCATTTTTCATATAAGAGAATTTTAATCCATAAGTTCAGAGAATTTAAGAACTTACCCCTGTATGCTTTGAAGAAGCTCCTCTCAGCCTTGCTGAAGCTCTTTCTCGTATCTACTGCAAACTCGGTGATGAAGCCTTCCAGCAGACTGTTCAACCAAAAGTCTACTGCGCGGGACACAGGATTATCTACCCGCTTCAAAATGCTAACTAGCTCAGGCGTCCAAACGATAGGTTGATCAACATGCACAGTGGGTCCAGTATCTGCTAGCTTGGATACCCACTCATGCAACTCGAGTGCAAATGTTACAAAGAAGATTTCGTGAAGCTCAGTATAAATATGCTTCTACAACCAGTCCCCTGTCTGAAGCCTAGGGCTTCTATTTTCACGTTCAGTGAACTCTCTAGCCTTTGAATCAAACCACTCTTGAATTTCTTTAGCTGTAGGATTCCAACACCACATTTCCTTCAAAATAATAGGGTTAAAGCCGAAAACAGAACCATTTGTTGGCTGCTTTCTGGACAGACCCAGGTTTTCAGGATGCACAGCAACAAACATCCCTTTGGCGCACTGGCCCTTTCGGCAATGAGCTGTGCAGCAGCCCAAAGTATCACCCGAAGTGGCTATGGGGGTCTAAGGAATCAGGATTCCTTAACCTAGGTGGTGTGGAGTCTACAGTCTTCTCTCTGCCCTTCTTGGAGGTAACCCCTGAACAGAGTGTCTTACTCTTTCACAGGTCTCCCAGCGCTACAGCGCTGGAACTCACTCTTCTCAGCCGAGCTGCGTGGTAGCTCCGCACCTGCGCATGAGTCTTTTACCTGCTACCTCCGATACACTATGTATCGTCTTTGCCCTTGTGCCACAACGCAGTAACACACTCCTTTAGTGCTGCGGCAATAGTGTTCTTACAGACTGCTTCGACAATGCACAAGTACAACTTCTAAGGGAGCTTCCAGGATTTACTTTACATAATCATTCATAAAGATAGCGAAACATTCATAGAAACATAGACAGTATAGCAAAGAAATGCAATCACATAAAGCATCACCACAATAACAAGAATTACGTGGTTCACTTCCAGGAGGGAAGTTACGTCCACGGGAACTGTGTTTATATTATCTTGAGATGGGGATAACACAGTTCCGCTGTGCACACAGCTGCAGCCCTAGATATTTCTGGGAAATTCCATGCACACAGCTGGGAGCCCTTCTCTTAGATCTATTCTCTTCTTCTACAGATATTACCATGACAAAGACATACAATTACTTTCCCCTCTCAGTCCTCTTGCGACTGGTCGATACATGCAATGGCCCTTACTCCAAGCGGTCTTCCTGTGAGATCGCGACCTTCTTACATGCACAAAATGATCATTAACAGCTTAAAAGATACAGCAATACAAATGAATCAGACATCAACTTAGACTGTCCGTGTAACTCAGTAACTATCTAACCATTTTCCCTTTTCAATTACACATATATATAGGTGGCCCTGAGGGTCACATCTTTACAAAACTGTGGGCCTTTCCCAACAATGATCCCCAAAAACCCTAACCACGGACACGGCTAGGTGTACTGTAGGTGCCTCTTGCAGTCACGTCGCAGCTTCCTGCAGACTCTGTGATTTTCGACGCAGATCGCGGGTATGGGCGCCGCTTCATCATTCTTTGCTCCTTGTCCTTCACCTTCAATGCTTTGGCCCGTTGCTCTTCCTTGGTCCGAGCAACCATAACTCCTGTACTTTTCCTTAATGAGGGCAGCTGAGCCCTCTATTTCGTCGCTTCATTTACTGTGGTGGTTGAGATTTCTACTCGGCCATCTTATTTATTCTTTCCTTTGACTTGTGTGCACGAGCTCCACGATTTCCGGTCCGCAATCTGCGGTGAGCTCGTCCATCTGGCGTCGTACCGCGCACTGTTCATTTCTGCCCAAAAATGGTGCTTTTCCTCAAAATTAGCACTTTTCCTTCAAAACTTAGTGCTTTTTCCTCAAACTTGGCAGCTTTGCCATAGCTGCGGCCTATGCTCCAATAGAGATTCATATGGATAGCATTCCACGATGGTGTCAAGAGATAGATGATTTATTTGTATGTTTGAGAAGGAAATGTCGACAAGTTTCATGGACTTGTAGGTTCATATTCTAATTCAACTAGTTGATGAGGTTGAATTCGTTGGGTTGGTCTCCTATCATTGAATGTTCTTCTTAGAGAGGTACATGAAAAAAGTTAAAAGAATTTTTTCAACAAAGGGTAAGACCTGAGGGGTCTATAGAGGAGGGGTACATAGTATATGAGTCATTCTATTATGCCAGTGAGTACATCAAGCAAAATGACGACACACCAGGTGAGGTGGTTTGGGACGAACAAAGGTATAAGGACAAAAGGGAAGGGGATCTACTCCAAATGAATGGAAGAAGGTGCATGATAAAGAGTAAGTGACTTATCATTTGTAAAATTTCTATAGAGTACTATTCACACTAAACTTCATAATGTATATTTTGATCTCATACGTACTATATGATAGTTGGATTTCATGAGTACATCGACAAATTAAAAAAATTATGCCATCATTAGATTCATTCTTTACAATGCAAAGAAAACACAACTATGGGACACATTGTATGAATAGAAGAGGGGGAAATGGGACAATGATAGGAAATAATTCAGACAGTTGAATGGTAAAAGCATGCCTTATATTGATCATTTAAAAGAAAAAATGCTAGCCAATGATATGTCCCAATAGTTGGGTGGTTGACCAATTTAGAGAGAAATACACTGCATCTAGTCGTTACCTGCATGCTTAAGAGGATGCACTAAACATAGGGATCAGGTGCAACAAATCGGTGATAATCTATGTGTACATATTTAAATTTATAATGAACCTTTGAATTATAATATCTATATTTTATATATTAAAGGTCGGGTTATTATACATATGACACTGTGATTTATTCACTTTTCTATGGGTACATTTATTCCCATCTATGTGGGAACATTGGCATCATTTTCACACCGAGGATGCCAATGCTGGACTTCTCACACAAGACTGTGTAGTGGATGTTGATTTTGAAAAATCTAGTCATGCCAGTCACCACAATCAAGACATAATAGTGGGGAATTTAAGTTACATTGGAAAGATAGAAGAGATCATTCAAGTCGAATTCTCTTCTTTCCAATGTGTTATTTTTAGGTGCAAGTGGTGGGACACCTTCGATCGCAGTAATGTAAAGGAATATCGTGATAGTGGGATAATATTATCAAATCTAGAAATATGTGGAATGAAACTTAGGAGCCTTATATTTTCCAAAAACATTGCAACCAAGTGTTTTTTACTCGGATGTGCTAAATATGGATTCACGGTTCGTATTAAGACACGACCCTAGATCAAAACATATTTTTGAGAACAACAATGTTGTCATTCCAAGTGACAAAGATAATCAGGGTGATGACAGCAGAGAGAGATACATGCATGTTTTTATTTTGTCATTTATAGTGTTGGTGTATCTTTTTGTTGTCTTTATTTCTCTATTATATTGTTTTTTATTCATCTTACGACAGTGGAAATGGAAAGTTAATTATAACCATTTTTTGAATAATTTTAGTTGGTTAACAGTATATTTGATGTGTAATGTGTTTGTCTATCAAATAATTTATGATTGTATGGAATGATTGATTGAAAAAGAATTTTATTTTAGTTGAATGTATTTATATGTCATTGCATATTTAATATGAAATTTTAAGAATTATTTTCATGATAAAGTCATGATTTACATCAACATTAGATCAATGACATTGTGTGCTTCAATGATCACTCTAAAAGGTGTTGTATTAGCAATGACTATATGGGTGCAAAAAAAAAATAATGTCAAATTACCATAGTTCGACAATACCTTTTTTGTATAACAAAACATAACATTATAGTTGCATCGATATTGCATCTTATGTGTGTTTATTGCATCAACGGATGCCTATTTTTGCATTGATAAGTGTGACATTATTTCCCTATAATTAAGTGTTGTATCTACATTATTATGACATCATATGTGTCTCGATATTGGAAAAATGTAAGTCAATGTGTATCATCTTTATCATTGTTTTAGTCAAACTTACATAATTTTTGATCATTTTTCATTTTAATAGAATTTTCTTGTGTCATTTTATTGTTACAGAAGTTCAATTATTATAAATAATGATTTAATTAAAAAATGTTTCAAGGGCATAATAATAACAATCCATTTATGAGGTTTAACTATGATTTTATCTTAATTACATCTAAAATTTAGATGCAACTGTAAAGTAGAAGTTGATGATAAATTATTGTGAACAAATATTTGTTGTTTGAATAACAGGTATATCCACACAGACCGAACACCAAGGACACCACTCACATGCAAAGATCATAGATCGGTGCACCAGTGTTTTGACATGGTTAAAAACCCCTAGAGGGAAACAGTCCACGACCCTAGCCAAATAGCTTCTACAGAGCAATTTATTATGCATAAGAAAAAACATTACATGAGCTTCTCTCAATAATGGATCATTTGGAAAGTGATCCTCCATGCTCTTTAAATAGATATCATGGACCAATCGGGTGTTAAGCCATGGATTAAGTGTCATTAAGATCGAGAGAAGTTGAATCGTTGGATCACTTTATATCGTGACCATTGGATTACATATATACAAATGCATACCTAACGAATATATTAGACCAAGTTGAACTTAACTAACTCCTAAGTGTAAAAAAATCCTAATACCCCCCCTTAAGAACAACTTGGGATAGGATTGAAGGATTTACAAAAGTGACACAAAATTAGGAGAAGGAAGGAGGCATTAAATCCTATCCCCCCTTAATGACAACTTCCTGTACTCCTAGCATAGTTCGAAGTTTGGAAAACTTTGCTTCTATAAGAGACTTGGTGAAAATATATGCAACTTAATCATTTGTTTGACAATAGTGCACTTCAAGAACATGATCCTAGAGGAGATTTCTAATGAAGTGCATGTGAAGTTCAATGTGTTTGTTGCGCTTATGTTGGACTGGATCTTTGGCTAACTGAATGGCACTCTTATTGTCACACCATAGTGTGGTTGGATGCTACTGCTAGAACCCAAAATATGAAAGGATCTGTCGAAGCCACATGGCTTCTTGACTAGCACAAACAACTACACGGTACTTGGCTTTGGTTGAAGAAAGAGCAATTGCACTTTGTTTCTTAGAAGCCTAAGAAACATGTCCTGAACCCAGATTGAATACATATCCTGCAGTGGAATTCCGATCATCATGGTCACTTGCCCGATCAAAATCAGTGTAACCAACTAAAGAATGAGTCCCCCCAAAATATAATGTATCCCTAGCTGAACTATACCTCGAACATATCGAAGGTTATTTTTGCTGCTTTCTAATGACTTTCATGAGGGCATTGCATATATCGGGAAACAAGACCAACATCAAAGGAAAGGTCAGGATGTGTGTGAGTTAAGTACAAGAGGTTACCAACAAGTTGACGATACAAAGTAGAATCTACTTCAGGTGTTGAACAAGTGGTGGAAAGTTTAACTCCAGACTGGAAGGGAGAGGGAGCCGGTTTACAATATTCCATGTGAAAGCGGCAGAGAAAATCATGTTGAATATTGTAACTTCTAAGAATATTATATTTTGTACTTTATTATTCCGGAGATGTTACATACCTCTGAGGTGCTTCTATTATGTATCCGGAGATGTTTATTCCTCCGATGGATTGTGGTAACCAGGGTTATTAGACCCACCATGTGGGGGTTGTTCCCGGGTTAATTAATTAAGGGTTATTAGACTTCACTAGGAGAGGTCGGCCCCATTAGGGAAATAGTCAGTCAGGAAACTAGAATAAGTAGAGGAGAATGCTCCTCACTTATCTCACACTTTCTCAGCTCAGAAAGTAGCGCACTTGTGTTTGAGAGGTCTGCATAGGAGGTAGAGAAGGAGGTCAAGTCTTGGAGCACATCTTGTATTTTGGTTGATCATCTTATTGAGGAAATCTTTGCTAGGTTATCTACCCGATGAGGGTTTCCAAGGGTAGTATCTTTGTCTATCTTGTGATTATGTTTCTTTAAGTGATCTTGCTAGTCAAACTAGAATAAACTTAACATGGTATCAGAGATAGCCTGAATAGAACATCTTTCACAAGGTGAAATTATATTTCTCTCTCCCAAAATGAGGGTTTCTGCAAAAGTTAGTATTTTTGGATTTTGGTTGCATGGTTGAATATCCCTTCTCAAGATCAATCTTTTGAGCCCTAGATCGAGATTTTTGGTTGGGTAGAACTTCGGGAAAGTCAAACCTTATTTTTACCAAAAGTGCGATAAACCAGAAATTCTGTTGCAGATATGGAAAATGAAGCACATCTCCTGGTAAGTGTTACTCCATCTCTTAAATTTCAAATATCTTGGGCTCCCCCAAGAGAAGATGGCTCCCAACACTAAGCTTGAAGACAAACTAGAAGGTATAGAGAATTTCTGGGCATCGAAATAGAGAATTGGTTTTATTCTTGAAGAGAATGATCTTGCTCAAAATATCAAAGATGAAGTTGAAGAACCTAAAGAAGATGAAGCCAAAGAGAAGCATAGTGTTGATGTATATGTAACTTCGGAATGTATTTCATCAGTATATTATATGTATATTTATTGTACCCTTATAAGAGATGTGTTATTCCTCTATAAGGAAGTGTCGTCATGTGGATTGACAAGTGTCGCAAGTGTGTGTACTTGCCGATGGGTTATTAGACCACCTTATGGGGTCGGCCCTAATTAATATATAATATAATGTGGATGTACTAAAGTAGACAAGTCGGCCCCAGTAGGTCACTGGGCAAAAAGGTGAGTATAAATAGAGATAGGAGATCTCTATTTTACTCACTCGGAAAAAGTATCTATCTCTCTCTCTGGAAAGTGGCGCACTAGTGAGGAGGAGGAGGATCATCTGCTAGGAGACTATCTCTGGATTATTTGGTTGTATTTTGGTTGAGCCATTGCTCTCTCTATCTCTGAGGAAGTTTGTGGGGTTTTTCACCTTAGGGTTTTCCCCACGGAAACTCTGTGTCTCTTGTCTCTATGCTTTTGATTCTTGTGATGCTTGTGATGCTTGTCATATTATGATTGTCATGCATTGATATACTGTAGATGTTATTCTATCAGCAAAGATCCTATAGTATTGTGATTTAATACTGAAAATTTAACATGGTATCAGAGCTTAACTGAGAAGAAGACATTTTGCAGTGACGGAAGCTTGTATTGCTTGTTTATTGGGTTTCTCTCCACAGATTTTTGAAATTCAGTATAGTAGATTGGATCTACTCATCAAGGCGCATCTTTCTGTCCAATCAGATTTCAGTTCCGAGCATTTTCAGTTTTGGCCCTAAAAATTAGGGTTTCCACAAAAATAGGAATTTCTGGAAACTGAAGGTACAGCTGGAAGCTCCTTGCAAAAATCGAAGGTTTGAGCTTTGGATCGAGATTTTTGGCTGGGTAGATCTCCGGGAAACTCAAACCCTAATTCAGGGCTCTCCCCAGTGAACCCGGGAGGACAAAAAGGCAATTTTGAAGGACAAGACTTTGCTGATCTTAAATTCTGAATGCACTAGGCTGATCAGCTCTCCAAGGCGCATCTTTCTATCCTTTCGGATTTTTGAAATTCACATTTTGAATTTTTAGGGTTTCTCTGACAAACCCTAATCCGGGACCAGATCCAGTTTTCAGCACTTCAAGCGGTAAGTTCTAAATCTTTTCTATTTCCATTTGAAGTACTCTTAAAGATGTCTCTTCACACCAAGCTTGAGGATAAGCTTGAAGGGGCTGATAACTTCCGAGCCTGGAAGTATAGGATTGGGCTAATCCTGGAAGAGAATGAGTTGGACTCATATGTGAAAGAAGACATCCCTATCCCAGAGGATGAAGAGGCCAAGGTATTGCACAAGAAGAACTTGGTCAAGGCAAAGAGAATCATTGCTGATTCTATCAAAGACCATCTCATACCCCATGTGTCTTCTCTCAAGACACCCAAAGAGATGTTTGAATCTTTGACCAAGCTATTTGAAGGAAAGAACATAAATCGGAAGATGACCCTGCGGAACCAATTGAAAGCAGTGAAGTTTCAGAATGGAGAAACCATTCAATCCTACTTTTCAAGGGTCTCTCAGATCAAGGAACAATTAGAAGCAGTAGATGAAATGGTGGAGAATGGTGAAGTGGTGATGACCACTCTAAATGGCCTACCCAGGTCATGGGATTCCTTTATTCAAGGAATTTGTGCAAGGAAGAAGTTGATCTCCTTCAGTAGACTTCGAGAAGAATGCTCTCAAGAAGAAGCTAGACTTATAGCTCGTGAGGAAAAGATGGGAGGAGAAGATCAAGCTCTTGCAGCTCACACCAAAAGAAGCAAAATCAAGAAGGATCCCTCTCGACTCAATAGGTCCTATCAAAAGAAGAACAGGAAAGACCTAAGATGCTTCACATGCAATGAGAAGGGTCACTTTGCTTCAGATTGTCCTAAGAACAAAAGAGATAATAACAACAACTCTAGTAAGAAGAAGAAGGGCAGCAAAAGAAGGTTTCATGCTCATGCTGCTGAAGATGATGAACCTCCAAAGAAGAAAGCTAAGGCAGAAAGTAGTAGTGATGATGATTCATCAAGTGAAGAAGAGTATGTTCTGATATCTGCACTTACTGGTACCATCTCCCATGGTTGCAATGATTGGTTGATCGATAGTGGGGCTTCCAAACATATGACAGGTTTCAAGGAATCTTTTGTGAACCTTTCTGAACATGAATCACCCCATAAGGTGAAACTTGGGGATGATTATCAATACCCAATCAAAGGAAGTGGTGAAGCCTCTTACAACCTAGATTCTGGAAAATCTCTGAAGATGAAGGAAGTCCTCTATGTACCTGGACTCAAGAAGAACTTACTCTCCATCTCTGCTTTAGATGCAAAAGGTATGAGGGTTGCATTTGTTGATGGCCAAGTACTAATGTGGCCAAAGGGAAAGACTATTGATGATGCAGTAGTGATTGGAGAGCAAGAGGGAGGCTTGTACAAATTAAAGGGTCAACCCGAACATGCCATGGTACATGAATCCATGGAGCCAAGTGAACTTTGGCATTGAAGACTTGCTCACATGCACTATAGAGCACTTCCAATTGCAAGCAAGGCTGTAGAGGGTCTTCCTGAAATCAAGACCAAACATGAAGGTGTTTGCAAAGGATGTGCAAAAGGTAAGAACATTAAGAAGGCTTTCCCAAGCAGTGAAAGCAAGGCAAAAGATATTCTAGAAATCATCCACTCAGATGTATGTGGCCCTATGTCATCCAGCTCCCTGAGTGGGTATGTTTACTATGTATCATTTATTGATGACTTCTCTAGGAAGACTTGGGTATACTTCTTGAAGGGCAAAGATGAGGTGTTTGATAAATTCAAGGAATTCAAAAACTTGATGGAGAATCAAACTGACAAGAAAATCAAAACATTCAGATCTGACAATGGTGGAGAATTCACCTCAAATGACTTCAAGAAGCTTTGCAGTGACTCAGGGATTAAGAGGGAGTTGACTGCTCCATATAATCCTCAACAGAATGGAGTTGCAGAAAGGAAGAACAGAACTATCATGGAAGCAGCAAGGGCAATGTTGCATGACCAGGATCTTCCTATGCATCTTTGGGCAGAAGCAGCTAGAACAGCTGTATATGTGCAGAATAGAACACCCCACAAGATATTGAACAACAAGACACCAGAAGAAGTCTTTTCTGGTAAGAGACCTGAAGTCAGCCATCTCAGAATATTTGGTTGTCCAGTATACACTCATGTCCCAAAGGAGAAGAGGACTAAACTAGATCCTTCAGGAAAGAAGGGCATCTTTGTGGGTTATAGTGAAAGCTCGAAGGCTTACAGAATATATTTTCCAGGGTTCAAGAAGATTGATGTCAGCAGGGATGTAACATTTGATGAGATTTCAGCATTCATCAAATCAAGAAAGGCACCTATCGAAGTGTATGAAGAACCTAAGGAAACAAGATTTCAGGACACTACGATGACTGATGCAGTTCCAGAAACTGCTCGTGAGTTTGAAGATCCACAAGAACCTGTAGATCCACCCCGTGAGGATAACTCTCACAAGAGGAAACCTGTATGGGCTAGAGAGCTCATTCATGATGCAGAAAGATTTGGCATTCCAGAAGAAGAACACAGAGCAAAGAAGAGAACCAGATCACACACCAGTTATGTTGCTTTACTCTGTGACATCATGAACAAAGAGCCTTCCAGTTATGAAGAGGCAGCAGAAAAGAAAGAATGGAAGGATGCTATGGTTGAGGAATACCAATCAATTATGAAGAATGATGTTTGGGATGTTGTCCCAAGACCTAAAGGGAAGTCTGTTGTGACTTCCAAGTGGATCTACAAAATCAAGCATGCTGCAGATGGCAGTGTGGAAAAATATAAAGCAAGATTCGTAGCTCGTGGTTTCTCTCAGAAGGAAGGAATAGACTATGAAGAAACCTTTGCACCTGTAGCCAGATATACTTCCATCAGAACAGTACTTGCCCTGGCTGCAGCAATGAAATGGAAGATACACCAGATGGATGTTAAGACTGCTTTCCTGAACGGTGTAGTAGAAGAGGAAGTATATGTGGAACAGCCACTCGGCTTTGAAATACATGACAGGGAATCTTATGTATGCAGATTAAAGAAAGCCTTGTATGGCTTGAAGCAAGCTCCCAGAACCTGGTATGGTAGGATGGACAGTTTCCTATCTAGTTTGGGCTTTACCAAGAGTAAAGCGGATTCCAACCTTTACTACAAGGTTGAGGAAGGGAATCCTGTGATTCTACTTCTATATGTGGATGACCTATTTGTGACAGGAGATGACAGAATGATTGCAGATACCAAGAGGAAGCTTGCAGCTGAATTCGATATGAAAGATTTGGGAATGATGCACTATTTCCTAGGTATGGAGGTGTGGCAGAATGCAGGTGGGATCTTCCTTGGTCAAGGGAAGTACACAGTAGATATCCTGAAGAGATTTGGGATGATGGATTGCAAAGCCATGGCCACACCTATGGCATCGAATCTGAAGCTTCTTTGTGATGCTTCATCTGAGCCAGTTGATGTTTCTATGTATCGTCAGATTATTGGGTCCTTGATGTACCTGACGAACACGAGACCAGATATTTGCTTTGCTGTGAACACATTGAGCCAGTTCCTGACGGATCCGAGGAGTGTTCACCTGGTTGCTGTAAAGCATGTTCTGAGGTACCTGAAGGGTACAGTGGATTATGGGCTCAGATATGAGGTGAATCAAAAGTTTAACCTGCAGGGTTATGTTGATTCAGATTGGGCTGGCAGTGCTGCAGATAGGAAGAGCACATCTAGGTGTTGCTTCAGTATGGGATCAGGTGTGATCTCTTGGTTTAGCAGGAAGCAATCCTGCGTAGCACTGAGTACAGCTGAGGCAGAGTATGTTGCAGCCTGTTCAGCTAGTTGTGAGGCAGTATGGCTACGGAAGCTACTGTCTGAGTTATTTGATCTCCCGTTGGAAGCTACTGGTATCTTCTGTGATAACCAGAGTTGTGTGAAGCTGTCCGAGAACCCAGTGTTTCATGACAGGTCGAAACACATAGAGATCAAATACCACTATATCAGGGATATGGTGCAGAGAGGAGCTGTGAAGCTCCTGTATGTTGCGACGGACGAGCAGATTGCAGATGTACTGACGAAGCCACTAGCCAGGGTGAAGTTCGAGTACTTCAGAGAGAGGCTTGGCGTTATTCAGATCGAGGACACTTCGAGGAAGAAGTAATGGACACATTTGCTGAAGCCATTCCAAGCATGTTGGAAGGAGGATCCTTCACATGGCTGTGGATGTAAGCGCTGGATGATGAACATCAGGATGATGTTCTAGTTTCTGCTGGATATGATCAGTTGGATCATGTGTATGTATTTTATATGCATCATGTTGGATGCTTGGACCATGTATCTGTATATGTATCAGGTGAATACATTGTATGATCAGGTGGATCATGTATGGTGATATATATCATATGTTTTGTATTTGTATCAGGTGGATACATTGATGATCAGGAGGATCATGTATGATGATATGTATCAGGTAGATACTTGGTATGCAGCAGGATGTTGCGTTGATGATCAGGAGGATCATGTATGATGATATGTATCAGGTAGATACTTGGTATGCAGCAGGATGTTGCAGTGATGATCAGGATGATCATATATGACGAGCTTCAGGATGTTGCTCCAGATGACATGCAGCAGGATGTTGCAGTAATGATCAGGATGATCATAGATGACGAGCTTCAGGATGTTGCTCCAGATGACATGCAGCAGGATGTTGCAGTGATGATCAGGATGATCATAGATGACGAGCTTCAGGATGTTGCTCCAGATGACATGCAGCAGGATGTTGCAGTAATGATCAGGATGATCATAGATGACGAGCTTCAGGATGTTGCTCCAGATGACATGCAGCAGGACGTTGCAGTGATGATGATCAGGATGATCATGGATACATCAGGATGATGTATGGTGAGTATCAGGTTGATACTCTGTGGCCGTGGATCAGGTTGTGCAGATGAGCATGTAATTCGTTGCCCTGGGAGATTTGCAGATGGTCTTGCGAGGTTTTGCCTATGGCATGTAATTCGTTGCCCTGGGACATCTGTCAAATGCTCTTTCGAGGTTTTGCTCTGGGAGGACATGTAATTCGTTGCCCTGGGAGATCTGCAGATAGTCTTGCGAGGTTTTGCCTATGGCATGTAATTCGTTGCCCTGGGATATCTGGCAGATGCTCTTGCGAGGTTTTGTCCTATGGCATGTAATCCGTTTCCCTGGGAGATCCTATAGGTAGAGCAGTATGCTCGTAACAGCCTGGGATGCTCTTGCGAGGTTTTGCCATGACCACATGTAATCCGTTTCCCTGGGAGATCCTATAGGTAGAGCAGTATGCTCGTAACAGCCTGGGATGCTCTTGCGAGGTTTTGCCATGACCACATGTAATTCGTTGCCCTGGGAGATCCTATAGGTAGAGCAGTATGCTCGTAACAGCCTGGGATGCTCTTGCGAGGTTTTGTGGTGAGGTCACATGTAATTCGTTGCCCTGGGAGATCCTATAGGTAGAGCAGTATGCTCGTAACAGCCTGGGATGCTCTTGCGAGGTTTTGTGACGCACGTAAAATTCCTGAGGATTCCACAGTATGGCCAGTGATGATGAAGACCTGCAGGTGGTGGGCCTACATCCAGTATGAGAAAGGACTGGCTCTGTAGAACTTCCTATGACGAGTAGAGACAGAGATTGGACGAGATAGCAGCAGCAGTGACGATGACGATGACGATGCATCGATGACGATGATCCAGAGAAGAAGACTTGTCTAGCAAATCTGTGTCGAGAAATACCTTCCTTGTTAAGAGGGAGTGTTGATGTATATGTAACTTCGGAATGTATTTCATCAGTATATTATATGTATATTTATTGTACCCTTATAAGAGATGTGTTATTCCTCTATAAGGAAGTGTCGTCATGTGGATTGACAAGTGTCGCAAGTGTGTGTACTTGCCGATGGGTTATTAGACCACCTTATGGGGTCGGCCCTAATTAATATATAATATAATGTGGATGTACTAAAGTAGACAAGTCGGCCCCAGTAGGTCACTGGGCAAAAAGGTGAGTATAAATAGAGATAGGAGATCTCTATTTTACTCACTCGGAAAAAGTATCTATCTCTCTCTCTGGAAAGTGGCGCACTAGTGAGGAGGAGGAGGATCATCTGCTAGGAGACTATCTCTGGATTATTTGGTTGTATTTTGGTTGAGCCATTGCTCTCTCTATCTCTGAGGAAGTTTGTGGGGTTTTTCACCTTAGGGTTTTCCCCACGGAAACTCTGTGTCTCTTGTCTCTATGCTTTTGATTCTTGTGATGCTTGTGATGCTTGTCATATTATGATTGTCATGCATTGATATACTGTAGATGTTATTCTCTCAGCAAAGATCCTATAGTATTGTGATTTAATACTGAAAATTTAACACATAGGAAGGATTTGATTAGGGAAAGGAGAATCATAGTTGATTCTATTAAAGACCACTTGATTCCCCAAGTGGCATCCAAGAAGACTCCAAAGGAAATGTATGATGCCCTAGGAAGAATGTATGAAGGAAAGAACATCAATAGGAATATGAATCTAAGAACTTTGTTGAAGAGTACCAAGATGCACAAAGGAGAATCCATTCAAGACTACTTCTCAAGAGTCTCCCAAATCAAGGAACAACTAGATGCCATTGGTGATACTCTTGATGAAGATGAACTTGTGATGACTGCTCTAAATGGTCTCACTAGACCTTGGGAGTCATTTATACAAACTATGTGTGCTAGAAAATAAAGTATGAAGTTTGATGTAGTATGGGAGGATTGTGTTCAAGAAGAATCTAGGGTATCCAACAGAGAAGCCCTTCTCAAGTAGGATGATCAAGCCTTGGATACACACACTAAGAGAAGGATAAATCAGTCTCACTTCAAAAGGGATAATCACAAGGAGTCTCCATCTCCTCAAAGATTTCAGAAGAAAGGAAGAAAAAAATTCTCCTCTTTCCAATGTTTCATTTGTCATAAAGAAGGACACATTGCTAAATTTTGTCCTTTAAAGAAGAATAAAAATCCTCACCATAAAAGACATCAAGCACATCTTGCAGAAGATGAAAGTGAAGAAGAAGAAGAGGAAATCAGGCCTCATAGGAAAATATCTAAAAGAGATGAAGAAGAAGAAGAAAGGCCCCTTCCCAAGAAAAGATCTAGAAGGTATGAAGAAGAAGATGCATAAGAGCATGTCCTATTCTCTGCACTCTCAGGATCTATAACACCTGGAGAAGATACATGGCTTATTGATAGTGGTGCTTCGAAGCACATGACTGGACAAAAGAAAACTCTTTCAAGATTGGAAGAGAAAACTTCTCTACAGAAGGTGTCATTAGGAGATGACTATCAATATCCCATCAAGGGAATTGGTGAAACAAGTTACAAGCTTGATTCTGGAACATCATTGAAAATGAAAGATATATTATATGTCCCAGGATTAAAGAAGAACTTACTCCCTATCTTGGACCTAGATAAGAAAGGTTATGGGGTTGCTGAAAGAAAGAATAGAACTATCATGGAAGCTGTAAAGACAATGATACATGACCAAGATCTACCCATGTATCTATGGGATGAAGCAGCTAGGATAGTAGTCTATGTACAAAATAGACTATCCCATAGTGCTCTTGAATTCAAGACTCCAGAAGAAGTGTTCACAGGAAAAAAGCCTGAGGTAAGTCATCTCAAAATATTTGGATGTCCAGTGTACATTCACATTCCAAAAGAAAAGAGAACCAAGTTGGATCCTTCTGGTAAGAAAGGAATATTTGTTGGATATTGTGAATCATCCAAAGCTTTCAGAATTTACATACCTAGTTTTCATCATATGGAAATAGGTAGAGATGTAACTTTTTATGAAGAAGCAGTTCTTAAGAAATCTAGGAAGTGCCAACTTGAAGAAGTCTATGAAGAGGATACTGCTCCTAGAATCTAAGAAGTTGTGCCCATGGCCAGAAGATGATACACCAGAGGACCATGACATGTTGGAACCGTAAGAACCCCCCATTACAAACATATCTAAGAAAAGAAGGCCAGCATGGGCTAGAGACATAATTCAAAGAGCTGAAAAATATGGAGCTCCTGAAGGCTCCACAAGAGAAAGAAAGAAACAAAAGCTAGTATCCAACTATGTAGCCTTGATGTGTGATCTTGTGGATCAACAACCTACTAGCTATGAAGAGGCAGCTCAGAAGAAGGAGTGGGTAGAAGCAATGACAGAAGAATACCAATCAATAATGAAAAATGATGTTTAGGATATAGTTACCAAACCAAAAAATAAAAGTGTGGTTTCTTCCAAATGGATATTCAATATAAAACATGCTGCATATGGTAGCATTGAAAAATATAAGGCAAGATTTGTAGCCAGAGGATTTTATCAAAAGGAGGGAATTGACTATGAAGAAACATTTGCACCAGTTGCTAGGTACACTTCAATTAGAACTATCATGGCACTTGCATCTATGATAAAGTGAAAATTACACAAGATGGATGTTAAGACAGCCTTCCTGAATGGTGTAATTGAAGAAGAAGTGCACATAAAACAACCACAAGAATTTGAGGTTAAAGATGGAAGAACACATGTATGCAAGCTGAAAAAGGCTTTGTATGGATTGAAGCAAGCTCCTAGAGCTTGGTACAGAAGGATTGACAGTTTCTTAACAAGCATGGGATTCCGGATGGATGTTAATACAACCTTCCTGAATGGTGTAATTGAAGAAGAAGTGTACATAAAACAACCACAAGGATTTGAGGTTAAAGATGGAAGAACACATGTATGCAAGTTGAAAAAGGCTTTGTATGGATTGAAGCAAGCTCCCAGAGCTTGGTACGGAAGGATCGACAGTTTCTTAACAAGTATGGGATTTACCAAGAGTAAAGCTAATCCAAATCATTACCTCAAGGTTATGGATGATGAACCTGTTATATTACTATTGTATGTAGATGATCTATTTCTAACAGGAAATGAGAATCAAATTATCGAATGTAAGAAGAAGCTTTCTTCAAAATTTGAAACGAAGGATCTTGGATTAATGCACTACTTCTTAGGTCTAGAAGTATGGAAAGAACCAAAAGGAATTTTTTAAAATCAAGGTAAGTATGCTGTGGGGATTTTGAAAAGATTTGATATGTTGGAGTGTAAAGCCATGGCCACTCCCATGGACTCCAACTTGAAGTTATTGGTTAATGACTCATCATAATTATTGGATGTAACTCTATATAGACAAATCATTGGGTCATTGATGTATTTAACAAATACCAGACCATATATATGCTTTGTTGTAAATACCTTGAGTCAGTATCTAGTAGAACCTAGAAAGGTTCACTTAATAGCTGCAAAGCATGTAATGAGGTATCTAAAGGGTACATTAGATTTTGGTCTATACTATCTTGGAAGTCATGAACTCAAATTACATGGTTACTCATATTCTGATTGGGCAGGAAGTGTTTCAGACAGAAAGAGTACATCAGGTGGATGTTATGGTCTTGGATCCCCATGATCTCATGGTTCAGCAAGAAACAATCTAGTGTGGCTCTCAGTACTGTTGAAGCAGAATATATAGCTGCCTGCTCTGCTAGTTGTGAAGCAGTGTTGCTTCAGAAAATATTATCTGGAGTGTTTGACTTAGAAATGGATCCCACTGTGATTATGTGTGACAATCAAAGTTGTATTAAGATGACAGAAAATCCAGTATTCCACGATAACTCAAAACACATAGAGATCCCATATTTTTATATACAAGATATGGTGCAAAGGGGAGCTATTAAGCTTGAGTATGTGAGCACTAAGGAACAAATTGCTGATATATTGACCAAACCTCTGTCTCGAGTAAAATTTGAGTATTTCTGAGACAAGCTTGGTGTGGTTCAAAAGGATCCTCCTCGAAAGGGGGAGTGATATAGTCATTAATGATGAGATTGCCCACATCGACAACAAGGTCGATGATGAGGATACCTGTTTATTACACCTAGATATTTATATGTATGCTTAGGATTCTTATATGTATATTTAGAATACTTATATAACTTATATTTCTGACATTTTTTTTTATGTATACATGTATTGATGAGGATACATGCTTTGATATGTATATATGTATTGATGAGGATACTTGTATTGATGTATTGATGAGGATACATGTTTTGATGATATGTATACTTGTATTGATGAGGATACTTGTATTGATGTATTGATGAGGATACATGTTTTGATGATATGGATACTTGTACCAATGAGGATACTTGTATGTACTTGTACTAGTGATGTACTAACGATATTTGTATTGATGAGGATACAAGTGGGGATTGGATCATCCCTGGACCTCAGTCCTAAAGAGAGCCGTAGACGTATGTATTCGAGAATGAATTCCTTGGTGGACATATGGGGATTGGATCATCCCTGGACCTCATTCCTAGAGAGATCCGTAGACGTATGTCTTCGAGAATGAAGTCGGTGGACATATGGGGATTGGATCATCCCCGGACTTTAGTCCTAAAGAGAGCTGTAGACGTATGCCTTCGAGAATGAAGCCCTTGGTGGACATATGGGGATTGGATCATCCCTGGACTTCAATCCTAAAGAGAGCTATAGACGTATGTCTTCGAGAATGAAGTCCTTGGTGGACATGTGGGGATTGTATCATCCCCGAACTTCGGTCCCTTGTATTGATCTGTAGACATATGTCTCCGAGAATGAAGTCCCTAGTGGACGTGATAGGACTACATCATCCATGAGTGCTTAGTTCAAAATGTATGAGAGTGGATTCAATCATCCTTGGTCAGTAAATCCAGTAATTCCGAAAGGAAGGATAGTCCTAAATGAATTGAGTGGATGAAATCATCCTTGGACAGTAAATCCACTAATTCCGAAAGGAAGGATAGTTGTAAATGAATTGAGTAGATTAAATCCTTTTTGGATAGTAAATCCAGTAATTCCGAAAGGAAGGATAGTCCTAAATGAATTAAGTGGATTAAATCATCCTTCGACAGTAAATCTAGTAATTCCGAAAGGAAGGATAGTCCTAAATGAATTGAGTGTATTAAATCATCCTTGGACAGTAAATCTAGTAATTTAGAAAGGAAGGATAGTCCTAAATGAATTGAGTGGATTAAATCATCCTTGGACAGTAAATCCAGTAATTTCGAAAGGAAGGATAGTCCTAAATCAATTGAGTGGGTTAAATCATCCTTGGATAGTAAATCCAGTAATTTCGAAAGGAAAGATAATCCTAAATGAGATTGAGTGGATTAATCATCCTTAGACAGTAAATCCAGTAATTCCGAAAGGAAGGATAGTCTTAAAAATGATTGTGATTCCGAAAGGAAGGATCATGTGTGTTGCAGGGTATTTTGTGATGACGATGCTGATGATCATGTGATGACGATGCTGATGATCGTGTGATGATGATGCTGATGATTGTGTGATGATGATGCTGATGATCGTGTGATGACGATGCTGATGATTGAGTGATGATGATGCTGATAATCGTGAGATGTTCCAGTAACTGGTCGAGTTACTGATGATGATGTATTGAAGAAAGCTTCCGATGATTTATAGATGTATCATGTATGATGTAGTTGATGACTCCTTTCTCCTGTAGACGTTGTTATAATATCCTTCTCGTTAAGGGGGAGTGTTGAATATTGCAACTTCTAAGAATATTATATTTTGTACTTTATTATTCCAGAGATGTTACATACCTCCGACGTGATTCTTTTATGTATCTGGAGATGTTTATTCCTCTGATGGATTGTAGTAACCAGGGTTATTAGACCCACCATGTGGGGGTCGTCCCTGGGTTAATTAATTAGGGGTTATTAGAATTCACTAGGAGAGGTCAGACCCATTAGGCAAATAGTTAGTCGGGAAACTAGTATAAGTAGAGGAGAATGCTCCTCACTTATCTCACACTTGATCAGCTCAGAAAGTAGCGCACTTGAGTTTGAGAGGTCTGCATAGGAGGTAGAGAAGGAGGTCACGTCTTGGAGCAGATCTTGTATTTTGGTTGATCATCTTATTGAGGAAAGCTTTGCTGGGTTTTCTATCCCATGAGGGTTTCCCAGGGTAATATCTTTGTCTATCTTGTGATTATGTTTCTTTCAGTGATCTTGCTATTCAAACTAGAATAAACTTAACATGGTATTAGAGCTAGCCTGAATAGAACATCTTTCACAAGGTGAAGTTATCTTTCTCTCTCCCAAAATTAGGGTTTCTGCAAACATTAGTATTTTTGGATTTTGGTTGCATGGCTTCATAGCCCTTCTCAAGATCAATCTTTTGAGACCTAGATCAAGATTTTTGGTTGGGTAGAACTTCGGGAAATTCAAACCCTAGTTTTACCAAAAGTGCGATAAACTAGAAATTCTGTTGCATATCCGGAAAAAGAGCCACATCTCCTAGTAAGTGTTACTCCATCTCTTAAATCTCAAATCTCTTTTCCTCCCCAAGAGAATATGGCTCCCAACACTAAGCTTGAAGACAAGCTAGAAGGTATAGAGAATTTCCGGGCATGGAAATACATAATTGGTCTCATTCTTGAAGAGAATGATCTTGCTCAATATATCAAAGATGAAGTTGCAGAACCTGAAGAAGATGATGCCAAAGAGAAGCATAGGAAGGATTTGATTAGGGAAAAGAGAATCATAGCTAATTCTATTAAAGACCACTTGATTCCCCAAGTGGCATCCAAGAAGATTCCAAAGGAAATGTATGATGCTCTAGGAAGAATGTATGAAGGAAAGAACATCAATAGGAAGATGAATCTAAGAACTCAGTTGAAGAGTACCAAGATGCACAAAGGAGAATCCATTCAAGACTGCTTCTCAAGAGTCTCCCAAATCAAGGAACAACTAGATTCCATTGGTGATACTCTTGATGAAGATGAACTTGTGATGACTACTCTAAATGGCCTCACTAGACCTTGGGAGTCATTTATACAAACTATGTGTGCCAGAAAAGAAAGTATGAAGTTTGATGTAGTATGGGAGGATTGTGTTCAAGAAGAAGCTAGGGTATCCAACAAAGAATCCCTTCTCAAGGAGGATGATCAGGCCTTGGATACACACACTAAGAGAAGGAGAAATCAGTCTCACTTCAAAAGGGATAATCACAAGGAGTCTCCATCTCCTCCAAGATTTCAGAAGAAAGGAAGAAGAAAATTCTCCTCTTTAAATGTTTCATTTGTCATAAAGAAGGACACATTGCTAAATTTTGTCCTTTAAAGAAGAATACAAATCCTCACCATAAAAGACATCAAGCACATCTTGAAGAAGATGAAAGTGAAGAAGAAGAAGAGGAAAGCAGGCCTCATAGGAAAAGATCTAAAAGAGATGATGAAGAAGAAGAAAGGCCCCTTCCCAAGAAAAGATCCAAAAGGTATGAAGAAGAAGATGCAGAAGAGTATGTCCTATTCTCTGCACTCTCAGGATCTATAACACCTGGAGAAGATACATGGCTTATTGATAGTGGTGCTTCAAAGCACATGACTGGACAAAAGAAAACTCTTTCAAGATTGGAAGAGAAGACTTCTCCACAGAAGGTGTCATTAGGAGATGACTATCAATATCCCATCAAGGGAATTAGTGAAGCAAGTTACAAGCTTGATTTTCGAACATCATTGAAAATGAAAGACATATTATATGTCTCAGGATTAAAGAAGAACTTAGTCTCTATCTCAGCCCTAGATAAGAAAGGTTATGGGGTTGCATTCATAGATGGACAAGTACTCATGTGGCCCAAAGGAAAATCATTTAAGGATGAAATTGTTATTGGTGAAGGGGAAGGAGGTTTATACAAACTCAAAGGACATCTAAAAGCTGCTCTTGTTCATGAAGCCACTAGTCCTAATGAACTATGGCACAAAAGGCTTGCTCAGATTAACTACAAAGCACTACTGCATGTGAGTAAAGTTGTCATAGGATTACCAGATTTGAAGATTGGTCATGATGGTACATGCAAGGGGTGTGCCAAAGGAAATAATATCAAGAACCCTTTTCCAAAGAGTGAAACAAAGACCAAGAATACTCTAGAGTTAATACATTCAGATGTATGTGGTCCAATGCCTACCACATCCCTAAGTGAGTTTGAATACTATCTCTCATTCAATGATGACTATTCAAGGAAGAGTTGGATATACTTTCTAAAAGGAAAGAATGAAGTTTTTGGAAAATTTAAAGAGTTCAAGGCCTTAATAGAAAATCTCTCAGAAAAGAAAATCAAGATTCTCAGAATAGATAATGGCGGAGAATATACTTCAAAGGACTTTGAAGACTTTTGTAAGGAAGCTGGAATCAAGAGGGAACTAACCACTCCCTACAATCCTCAACAAAATGGGGTTGTTGAAAGAAAGAATAGAATTATCATGGAAGCTGTAAAGACAATGATACTTGACCAAGATCTACCCATGTATCTATGGGCTGAAGTAGCTAGGACATCAGTCTATGTAGGAAATAGACTATCCTATAGTGTTCTTGAATTCAAGACTCCAGAAGAAGTGTTCACAGGAAAGAAACCTGAGGTAAGTCATCTCAAAATATTTGGATGTCCAATGTAAATTCACATTCCAAAAGAAAAGAGAACCAAGTTAGATCCTTCTGGTAAGAAAGGAATATTTGTTGGATATTGTGAATCATCCAAAGCTTTTAGAATTTACATACCTGGTTTTAATCATATGGAAATAAGTAGAGATGTAACTTTTGATGAAGAAGCAGCTCTTAAGAAATCTAGGAAGTGCCAACTTGAAGAAGTATATGAAGAGGATACTCCTCCTAGAATCTAAGAAGCTGTGCCCATGGCCAGAAGATAATACCCCAGAGGACCATGACATGTTGGAACCACAAGAACCCCCCATTACAAACATATCTAAGAAAAGAAGGCCATCATGGGTTAGAGACATAATTCAAGGAGCTAAAAAATATGGAGCTCCTGAAGGCTCCACAAGAGAAAGAAAGAAACCAAAGCTAGTATCCAACTATGTAGCCTTGATGTGTGATCTTGTGGATCAACAACCTACTAGCTATGAAGAGGCAGCTCAGAAGAAGGAGTGGGTAGAAGCAATGAAAGAAGAATACTAGTCAATAATGAAAAATGATGTTTGGGATATAGTTCCCAAACCAAAAGATAAAAGTGTGGTTTATTCCAATTGGATATTCAAGATAAAACATGCTGCAGATGGTAGCATTGAAAAATATAAGGCAAGATTTGTAGCCAGAGGATTCTCTCAAAAGGAGGGAATTGATTATGAAGAAACATTTGCACCAGTTTCTAGGTACACTTCAATTAGAACTATCATGGCACTTGCATCTATGATGAAGTGGAAATTACACAAGATGGATGTTAAGACAACCTTCCTGAATGGTGTAATTGAAGAAGAAGTGTACATAGAACAACCACAAGGATTTTAGGTTAAAGATGGAAGAAGACATGTATGCAAGCTGAAAAAGGATTTTTATGGATTGAAGCAAGCTCCCAGAGCTTGGTATGGAAGGATTGACAGTTTCTTAACAAGCATGGACTTTACCAAGAGTAAAGCTGATCCAAATATTTACCTCAAGGTTATGGATGATGAACCTGTTATATTACTGTTGTATGTAGATGATCTATTTCTAACAGGAAATGAGAATCAAATTATCGAATATAAGAAGAAGCTTTCTTCAGAATTTGAAATGAAGGATCTCGGATTAATGCACTACTTCGTAGGTCTAGAAGTATGGCAAGAACCAAAAGGAATCTTTTTAAATCAAGGTAAGTATGCAGTGGGGATTTTGAAAAGATTTGATATGTTGGAGTGTAAAGCCATGGCCACTCCCATGGACTTCAACTTGAATTTATTAGTTAATGACTCATCAGAATTAGTGGATGTAACTCTATATAGACAAATCATTGGGTCATTGATGTATTTAACAAATACCAGACCATATATATGCTTTGTTGTAAATACCTTGAGTCAGTATCTAGTAGAACCTAGAAAGGTTCACTTAATAGCTGCAAAGCATGTAATGAGGTATCTAAAGGGTACATTAGATTTTGGTCTATACTATCTTGGAAGTCATGAACTCAGATTACATGGTTACTCAGATTCGGATTGGGCAGGAAGTGTTTCAGACATAAAGAGTACATCAGGTGGATGTTATGGTTTTGGATCTGCCATGATCTCATGGTTCAGCAAGAAACAATCTAGTGTGGCTCTCAGTACTGTTGAAGCAGAATATATAGCTGCCTGCTTTGCTAGTTGTGAAGCAGTGTGGCTTCGGAAATTATTATCTAGAGTGTTTGACTTAGAAATGGATCCCACTGTGATTATTATCTCTATGTGTGACAATCAAAGTTGTATTAAGATGACAGAAAATCCAGTATTCCACGATAACTCAAAACACATAGAGATCCCATATTTTTATATACAAGATATGGTGCAAAGGGGAGCTATTAAGCTCGAGTATGTGAGCACTCAGGAACAAATTGCTGATATATTAACCAAACCTATGTCTCGAGTAAAATTTGAGTATTTCCGAGACAAGCTTGGTGTGGTTCAAAAGGACTCTCCTCGAAAGGGGGAGTGATATAGTCACTAATGATGAGATTGCCCACATCGACAGCAAGGTCGATGATGAGGATACCTGTTTATTACACCTAGATATTTATATGTATGCTGAGGATTCTTATATGTATATTTAGAATACTTATATCACTTATATTTAGAATACTTATATCACTTATATTTTTGACATTTTTTTATGTATATATGTATTGATGAGGATACATGCTTATATTGATGTATTGATAAGGATACATGCTTATATTGATGAGGATACTTGTATTGATGTATTGATGAGGATACATGTTTTGATGATATGGATACTTGTATTGATGTATTGATGAGGATACATGTTTTGATGATATGGATACTTGTACTGATGAGGATACTTGTATGTACTTTTACTAGTGATGTACTAACGATATCTGTATTGATGAGGATACATGTGGGGATTGGATAATCCCTGGACCTCAGTCCTAAAGAGAGCCGTAGAGGTATGTCTTCGAGAATGAAGTCCTTGGTGGACATATGGGGATTGGATCATCCCTGGACCTCAGTCCTAAAGAGATCCGTAGACATATTTCTTCTAGAATGATGTCCTTGGTGGACATATGGGGATTGGATCATCCTGGACTTCAGTCCTAAAGAGAGCGAAGACCTATGTTTTCGAGAATGAAGTCCTTGGTGGAAATATGGGGATTGGATCTGAGATGCACCTGCAACAATTAATTACTAAGAATACGCGAAATAGCAGAAATAATAGAACAGAATCACTTTTATATTGATCACGGGCCACTTCGAGGGGGAAACCTCCTTTGAGCAATCTCAATACAATTAACTTCACCGTGCCTTCAATGACCTCAACACACACTTATATACTAATTCTATGCCCAATACCATGAGTCAAAACCATGGGACATATAATACTACAGGACGACTTACAAAGCATATGCGTCCAATACTATGGGTCAATACTATGGGCTAATATAAACTACGGATCAACAAATACTACGGGACGACTTACAAAGCATATGTGTCCAATAACAATATACTAACATAGTAAAGAGAAGGGTTTACATAGGTTCCTAACATCCCCTCTCCCTTAGAAAAAGCTTTGTCCTCAAAGCTTTGGTTGGAGAAATTACTGCAGAAGCTGAAGGAGTGGTTCCCCGGTAGCATCCTCGGGTTGCATTTTAGGCCACTGACGCCTTTGGAGTGTCAAGGAGGATTGCTTGGAAGGCTATAGATGAAGAAGAACACTGTCAGCTGCATGGAAAATGCGCTCAGAACAGTGTTGATCGGCTTGTTGATTCAGGCGAATTCTGGCCATGTGAAGATTGTCCTGCAGAATGAGAAGAATCTGATTGCGGTTTCGAAGAACCGAGTCAATTGCCTGAACTGGGGAGCTGCTAAGGGTGTATGGAAGAAGAACTGGCGGTGTTTGTCCATAGACCGCTTCATATGGTGTTCTGTGAGATGTGGTATTGTACCACCAGAGCGCTGCTAGGAAATCCATAGAAATAGTTGGCCAAAGCTGTTTAGAGATGGGCAAGGGTTTGAGCAATCCCGAAAGGAGTGTCGTTTCACCCTTGTTGACTTGGAAAGTATCATCGTCAACCACCATCTGTAGAATTGTCATTTTTAGTCCCTGCCAAAAGAAGTTACATTGTTCTTGGTCATACCTGTTGCAGAACCCAGAGTGCCCTATTGATGAAGAAGCATGGAGTTCATAGAAGAGAGAGCCCTGTTGAACATATTGCACCCAATTTGGAACAAGCAAAGAAAGAGTTGTAAGAGAAACTGGGTCATCAATTGTGCAAGAAGGATCATCTTTCACCATATTGTCCTTACCCTTCTTGTAAGTGATCACATAGGGATAACCCATGAGGTGGATAACCCATTTCAGGTGTGATGGGGAGGAGACCCATTGTTCCAGAAAATTTTCCAGACTCGGGAGATCAGTCTTGATGCAGAAATAATTCCCTAATAGGTATGGCTGCCACTTCTGTATTGCATGCAAAATAGCCATCATTTCCTGCTGAGAGGTAGATGTGGCTAAATTCTTACCGTAAAGGTCTCGTGAAGGTAGCAAGCGCATTGGTTCAGCAAAGATACCTGCATATCTATCCAAGGAAGTAGTGGAGACTGTTGATGGGTGCATCTGAATGGAATTGAGCTGAGCGATGACACCATGTGAATTCTTCTTAAGGAGTTTTTTCAGGCGATGTGAACTGATGATGCAGAGAGACCCTGGTTGTAAGCCCATAAATTTGTGTTGTGCCCCATTGACTTTAAACTGCATCCAAAGTTTAGCAAAATCCCATAAGATGGGGCCAAGTGTGCGTAACCATTGAACGCCCAAAACCACATCACATCCGCCTAAGGGCAAGGCAAACATGTCAGAGCGTAGGTTATAATCTTCCATAGAGATACGCACATTGTGACACTTCCCCTTGCAAGGTAAGGTGCCCCCATTGGCAACCATGACTTCAAAGCTGGAGCAAGGATGGACAAAACAATCAGCCTGTTTGGCAATCTGAGGGTCAATGAAGTTATGAGTGCTACCAGAATCAATGAGTATGGTAAGAGGGAGCTTCTTGAAGTATCCCCTGACCCGCATTGTTTGTGGGGTGGTGACGCCGATTACAACATGGAGAGAGATCTCAGGTGGGTCATCCTGAAATGGGGTGTCAACAGGCGGGTGTTGAATGTCAATTTGATCATCCACTGTATCTGTAGCTGCTTCACCAAGTTCTAAGGCAAGAGAAGAATCCACATCCAAGAGATAGAGCTTTTGTTGAACACATCTATGTCCCCGAGTGAATTTCTCATCACAATTATAGCAAAGCCCTTTTTCTCGGCGTGCCTGCATTTCTATTTCAGACAAATGCTTGATAGGAGTTGGTTGAGGAGAAGGCATGATGGGAGGTCGTTGGGAACCCATATTTCTGAAGGGAACAAGAGTGGTTTTAGAGCGTTGTTGAGCTGCAGTCTTGTCCTCAGCCAGCTTAGCCAACCGTAGGACTTCCATCATTGTGTTGGGACAAAACATTTTGACCTTGAGCAAATTTCATCCTTGAGACCACTTATAAAACAACTCCTATAGAATTCATCAAACAATCCTTCTGTGTGATTGGCCAATTTCTCAAATTCTGTCTGATACTCTCTCACCGTGCCAATTTGGTGAAGTTTAGTGAGTGCTCCTGTGAAATCATCAAAAGCATTAGGGCCAAATCGTGGCAAAATGAGTTGGCAAAAATCTGTCAAGTTTGGCTTGGGATGAGCTTTGATGTACCAACGGTACCATTGAAGGGCTTCCTGTTCCAAACGAAAGGATGCAAGTGGAACTTTCTAGACATCAAAAGTATTATCCAGACTGAAATATTGTTCTGCTTGGTATATCCAGCCAGTCGGATCAGTACCATTGAAGTGAGGAAAATCAAGCTTCGGCCCACGAAAATTGTTGGAAGAAGAGAACCCGGTGGCTGCAAAAGATTCTGGCTGTCAGTTATTGTTCATGGCTGAATGCTGAAGATGGAGGCTGAGAAATTTTTCATCCAGATCTTGGAGTTTGGTTTGGATGGCTGCAAGTGCTTCCTCCATGGTGTTTGCTCCTGCACGGGTGACAACCATAACCAGGTTTTTTTTTTTTTTTTTTGTGGAATGGGTAGAAAAACACAAACAGAAGTTGATTTAGTAAAGGGAAATTTGTATTGGGGAAACAATCTGATGGGTAATTGGGGTTTGACTAGATTTTGGACACTGTCGAAAGGACAAGAAAGCAAAAAGGGGGATTTCAGAAGCGGGGTGATAGAATGAGAAAATTTGGTAGAGAGGGACAAAGAAGTGAAGGCGATTGGGTGAAATCTGAGGAAGTTATGACAAACCCTAAAAATAGACAAATGTGGGATTTTGAGCTTTGGGAAGGGGAATTGGGGATAGGGTCCTCAGGAATGAAATATGCAGAATGGGATGACAGGGGTTCCCAAAAATTTCAAGGGAAACAGAGTAAAAATAAGGGAGATATGGAGAAACAATTGAATTTTATACTCCTTTTTTTTTTTTTTTTCGCAGACTGGAGCGGCTACGGCTCGAAAGGGATCTGGAACAACGCCGAATGGATTGAAAACGGCTGAATCTGGAATGGCTTGCAAATGGATCTGAAACGGCGCAGCAGTGATCAACAATAGTTCAGCTGAAAGTAGATATGGACCCCAGGTATGTGCGGCTTCCTAACAGTTCAGGGGTTTCACTCGGCCACCAATGCTGTCTGATGGCTTGCGTATTAGGGCAGTACCCCACTCTACGGCTCAGGTAAAACTGATAACCGCTTTGCCACAAACGACAACTCTTGGTTTACCTCACGGGTGGGAACTAGTCAATCAGGTAGGGGTCGTTGCCCTTTTCGCTGGCAGGTCCTCTCAATGGGCCAGCTACTTCGGGGTTCCTGTGGTACTCCTCACAATGAGTTTTAGGGATTATGCCCAAGTACTTCCCACAGTTAAGTGGATAGGGATGATTCCCAAATCCGAACCTGCAACAGAAAAAATTTGGGCAGAAATTCCACCCAATGTTCAAAAACTGGATCTATATTACTCGGAATCGCTATTATAGCATGTTTCCGGAACTGGAACAACCACTCTGCTTCTACCCATGAAAGCGGAATAGAAATCTGGGCACTCGGTCAAAATATTTTCTCACCGCAATTTCCGCGGCCGTCACCGAAATTCTGAAAAATTGCTGATTTTAAATCCGCGATATCTCCACTTTTAGAACTTCAAATGAGATGATTTGTTTTTTGAAACTGGGTATTTTTGAAAGAGGAATTCATATATGCAATCGATTTCTTCTGATTTTGTGCAAAAAGTTTCAGAAATTGATATGAAAGTCGCCGCCCAAAAAAAGAAAAAAAAAATTTCCCACTTGTGCCAAGGAAAGTGCTCTGATACCAGATGAGATGCACCTGCAACAATTAATTACTAAGAATACGCGAAATAGCAGAAATAATAGAACATAATCATTTTTATATTGATCACGGGCCACTTCGAGGGGGCAACCTCCTTTGAGCAAGCTCAATACAATTAACTTCACGGTGCCTTCAATGACCTCAACACACACTTATATACTAATTCTATGCCCAATACCATGAGTCAAAACCATGGGACATATAATACTACGGGACGACTTACAAAGCATATGCGTCCAATACTATGGGTCTATACTATGGGCTAATATAAACTACGGATCAACAAATACTACGGGATGACTTACAAAGCATATGCGTCCAATAACAATATACTAACATAGTAAAGAGAAGGGTTTACATAGGTTCCTAACAGGATCATCCATGGACTTTCCTAAATAGAGCCGTAGATGTATGTCTTCAAGAATGAAGTCCTTGGTGGACATGTGGGGATTGTATCATCCTCGGACTTCGGTCCCTTGTATTGATCCGTAGACATATGTCTCTGAGAATGAAGTCCCTAGTGGACGTGATAGGACTACATCATCCCTGAGCGCTTAGTTCAAAATGTATGAGAGTGGATTAAATCATCCTTGGACAGTAAATCCAGTAATTCTGAAAGGAAGGATAGTCCTAAATGAATTGAGTGGATTAAATCATCCTTGGACAGTAAATCCAATAATTCCGAAAGGAAGGATAGTCCTAAATGAATTGAGTGGATTAAATCATCCTTGGATAGTAAATCCAGTAATTTCGAAAGGAAGGATAGTCCTAGAAATATTGAGTGGATTAAATCATCCTTGGATAGTAGATCCAGTAATTCCGAAAGGAAGGATAGTCCTAAATGAATTGAGTGGATTAAATCATCCTTGGACAATAAATCTAGTAATTCCGAAAGGAAGGATAGTCCTAAATGAGATTGAATGGATTAATCATCCTTAGACAGTAAATCCAGTAATTCCGAAAGGAAGGATATTCTTAAACATGATTGTGATTTCGAAAGGAAGGATCATGTGTATTGCAGGGTATGCTGTGATGACAATGCTGATGATTGTATGATGATGATGTTGATGATCGTGTGATGATGATGCTGATGATCGAGTGATAAGGATGTTGATAATCATGAGATGTTTCAGTAACTGGTCGAGTTACTGATGATGATGTATTGAAGAAAGCTTCCGATGATTTATAGATGTATCATATATGATGTAGTCGATGACTCCTTACTCTTGCAGATGTTGTTATAATATCCTTCTCGTTAAGGGGGAGTGTTGAATATTGTAACTTCTAAGAATATTATATTTTGTACTTTATTATTCCGGAGATGTTACATACCTCCGAGGTGATTCTATTATGTATCCGGAGATGTTTATTCCTCCGATGGATTGTGGTAACCAGGGTTATTAGACCCACCATGTGGGGGTTGGCCTTGGGTTAATTAATTAGGGGTTATTAGACTTCACTAGGATAGGTCGGCCCCATTAGGGAAATAGTCAGTCGGGAAACTAGTATAAGTAGAGGAGAATGCTCCTCACTTATCTCACACTTTCTCAGCTCAGAAAGTAGCGCACTTGTGTTTGAGTGGTCTGCATAGGAGGTACAGAAGGAGGTCAAGTCTTGGAGCACATCTTGTATTTTGGTTGATCATCTTATCGAGGAAAGCTTTGCTGGGTTTTCTACCCCATGAGGGTTTCCCAGGGTAATATCTTTGTCTATCTTGTGATTATGTTTCTTTCAGTGATCTTGCTAGTCAAACTAGAATAAACTTAACATATCACAGGAACAATTAGACTGGGAAAGGGATATACCTCTCTGAGTTTGCAAGACTTGGAGGCCAATAAAATAGTGCAAGTGTCCAAGGTCTGTCATTTCAAACTGTTGCTTAAGACTTAACTTCACATGGTGGATAAGTTTGGGATCACTACCAGTAAGTATTAGGTCAACAACATAAAGGACTAGGATTATGAGATGGTCATTGAATTTCTTGGTATAGAAATTTGAATCAGAATGGCATCTATACAAACCAGTATCTAGAAGAAACGTGTCCATTTTAGCATACCAAGACCGAGGGGCTTTCTTAAGGCCATAGAGATATTTCTTGAGGTGGAAAACAAGACTTGAGTCAGACTGAATGTAACCAGGAGGTTGTTCCATGTAGATTTATTCTTTCAAATTCCCATGCAAGAAGGCATATTTAACATCCATCTAATGAACTTCCCAATGAAAGGATGCGGCAAGGGAAAGAACAAGGCGGATGGAATTCATTTTGGCTACTGGTGCAAAGGTTTCGGTGTAGTCTATGCCTTCAACTTGAGATAATCCTTTAGCAACTAGTGTTTCCTTATGTTTGTCAATACTACCATCTGGTCCATATTTGGTTTTGTAAACCCACTTATATCTGACAAGTTTTATGCCTTTGGGAAGAGGAAGAAGATCCCAAGTGTTCTTTGACATTAAGGATTTGTATTCTTCATCCATTGCTGCATCCCAATCTGGATGGCCAGAAGCTTCTTCAAATGTCTCTGGATCAAAGTTTTGTGGAACTTGAGCCATAAGTAATGAGGCTTGTTGAAACTGGGAGTGAGTACGGCATCGATCTGTAGGATCACCAGCAAGATCACCTGGAGCTTATCTAGTAGAACGAACCCATTTAGGAAGCTGTGAAGCTGGTGCTAGAGGAGGTGGAGCAGGAGGAGAAGTATTTCATCCTCGCCATCATCATCATCTAAATAAGTAACTAGATTTGGATAAATATCAAGAGGTGAAGAAGAAAAAGAAGATGATGGCACTAGCGCCGAATTAGGCTCACGGGCCAATATATATTCATCAAATTTGACATCTCTTCTTATAATTATATCATGATAATGTGGCAGAAGAATCCTATAGCCTTTGACATCTTCAAAATAACCAACAAATATGCACTTTTCACTTTTAGGCTGTAATGCTTTTCGTTTTTCATCTGAACTATTAGCCCATGCTTCACTACAAAACACACGGAAATGACTGAAATCTGGTTTAATTTTACTCCATGCTTCTTCTAGTGTAATTCCTTGTAAATATTTAGTGGGGTACGATTAATTATGTAATTTTCACAATTTATAGCTTCAACCCAATATGGGAGACTTAGCCCTTTAGCTTGGAGCACAAAATTAGCCATTTCTTTTAGAGTGCGGTTTTTCCTTTGTGACTGCACCATTTTGCTGTGGTGTATATGGAACAGTATGTTGTTGTTGGATTCCTTGTTTAGTGTAGAAAGTAGTGAACTTCTTGTTAACAAATTATACCCCATTAACAGATCTTAACTTAAGAATTTGATGACCACTTTGTTTCTCAACAAGGGCCTTTTAGGCCAAGAACATGCCAAAAAAATCGCTCTTAAGTTTTAAGAAATAAACCCAAGTGCGTCTGGACTAATCATCAATGAAATTCAAGAAGTATTTGAAACCAGAGAAGGAAGCAGAAGGTAGAGGACCACAGAAGTCACTGTGCACAAGATACAAAGGAGATGAAGGGTGCCATGAGGCACGTTTGCAAAACTGTCCCGATGATGTTTTCCAAGTACACAACCGGAACAAACACCATCCTTGCAGGAGACCATAGGAATACCTATTACCATATTTTATTTACATGGTTGTTACAATGAGCGATAGTTCAAGTGACCAAATCACTCATCCCAAATCTTGCTCACTTCATCACTATGAGCAACAAAAACAGATGGAAGTGAAGATGACCCAAAGTTTTCAAACTTGTACAACCTGGTAATATCATCAACTATTCCAGTAGCTAATACATGTTGTGGATCTTTTAAATTTATAATTACAACTTGGTGAGGTGAAAACTCTACAGTTTTACTTTCACCAGAATGAGTGATTTGGTATACTGATAAAAGATTACATGAAAGAGTAGGAACACATAATACATCATTAAACTGCCCATTGTCTAGATGAACAGTACCATACCCTTCAACACTAAGTGAGCTATCATCACCAACAAATATTTGTTTGGTGTTAAAATTATTTAAATCATAAAATATGGTTCTATCCTTAGCCATATGATAATATGCTCTAGAATCTATAAGCCATTCGTTTGAAGAAGAACAAGAAGATGTTGTAAGTGCAAAACCAGAGGCTGAAAGTGCTTGTCCTGAAGATGAAGTTGAAGAAGTATCAAGCTAAATTTTATGCTTCTTCATTGCTGCTTCCAGAGCTTCCATCCTCTTAAAACACCTTGAATATTCATTCCCATCGTGATTACAAAAGTTGCAATGTCTTTGTGTCTTATTTCCTTGAAATTTGCCGGCTTTATCTCGTTGAGGATAATTTTGAGGCTGAGAAGATTTAGGACACTTATTATTTTGATTGTGCTTCTTTGGATTCTTTGAATTCTTCGGACTATGCGGCTACTAAGCTACTAAATCTTTTATAGAAGTACTGGCAGTATTAATTAGTCCAAGATGTAAGAGTTTTTCTTGTTCTCTTATTAAAGATTCACAAATAACATCAAAAGAGGGAGCTTTGTATTGATCTCTTGAAGAAAGAAGAGCTTCTCTAGTGGAATGAAAGGTTGAGACAAACAAAAACTATGCAGGCCCCAACTTGGAAAGAATGGCATAAATAAGGCCATCATTTTCCTTTATGACTTTACATGTAACCAACAAGACTATAAGAGTCTTAAACTTTGTTATAAAATCTTCCATGCAAGAAAGATTATTAGGATCTAATGTAAGCAAATCATTCAAGGGCTTATGAGCTCTAATCTCATTTTTAATACCCAAAACAATATTTAGCTTTTCCCAAGCATCATCTGGTGCATAAATGACTTGAAGATGAAATTGCAGATCAGGAAAAACTGACAAACCAATCAAACCACGAGTTGAATCACTTCTATTTTCCCATTTTTCTAGTTTATCAGGATCAGAGGGTGGAGTTTCCATGCCACGGGTAAGTCTATATAACCCTTTGTTTCTAAGAATATCTTTCATACGAGACTTCCATACAAAATAATTAGTATTGGTAAGAAACATATCATTTTAAATTTCCTTTCTGAAATAAATATGACTTCAAGGCTGAAAAATAGATGGAAAAAATAATAGAGCTCGAAAAAATAAGAGGTTTAAAAAAAAACGACACTGCAATCAGCTTTCGGATGAAAAAGTTATGCCCTTTTGAAAACAAATTGAAAGAGTAGCCAAGGAACCACATGGTGTGTGGAGGTAAGTGCACAACAATAAAAAAATACCCCTTAGTGCTAACTTAACTCCTAAGCTCACTTTTACAAAAAAAATACTTTATCTGCCTTATTTTTTTCTTATAAATAAGTGAAGGTTACTTTTACATAAAGTTGCTTAAAAAAAAGAAGAAAACAACTTAAAAAAAATGAAACTTTTTTTTTATAAAGTTGCTTTAGAAAAGAAAAAAGGAAAAAACAACTTAAAAGGAAAGAAAGTAACTTATGATATTTTTAAGTGAATTTTTTTTTTAATAATGCAACAAATAATAACATGATTTGAACTTAAGACCTCTTAATAAGTAACTTTTAACCAAGTGAGCTATATTAAAAATATAGAAAATGTTGTGAAGGAGGAGGGTTTAAAAAAAAAAACCTATTTTTTCCTTGTAGTGCGTTCTTACCCCACAGACCCTTGTTTTAGCCTGCAAAACAACTTTACACACCGAAAACAGAAAAAAACAAGCAAAAAAATCAAGGGTTTCCCGCTCCTTGTTAGTTTTCTGTTAGTCCCTCCTGGTAACCGGCCTGCCTTTCCTGTTGTTTATGGTCAGCCGAGACTGCCAGCATGCACAAAGAGGAGGCTATCACTTCCATAAAAAATAAAAAAATGAACAAATCGAAATGAAACAGAGATAGAGAAATAAAATTGCAGAAAACAAAACAATATACCTCGGATATGTAAAATGGCCGCAGATAGGGAAAACGGAATCCTTTTCGTACAAAACGAAGGGCAATTCTTAATGGAATCAATGCTATGAACGCAATGGAGTGCTTAAGTTAGTCCAAAAACTACCAGAAATAAAAAAAAATTCGGTCGGATTCAGACCTTGATCACAATAAAACGGAGACGACCCTCAATAGTGCTCTGATGCCATGTTTGAATAACAGGTATATCCACACAGACTGAACACCAAGGAAAATGATCACACACAAATATCATAGATTGGTACACCAGTGTTTTGACGTGGTTAAAACCCCCTAGAGGGAAGCAGTCCACAACCCCGACCAAATAGCTTCTACAGAGCAATTTATTATGTAGAAGAAAAAATATTACATGATCTTCTCTCAATAATGGATCATTCGGCAAGTGACCCTCCATGCTCTTTAAATAGAGATCATGGACCAATCGGGTGTTAAGCCACATATCAAGTGTCGTTAAGATCGAGAGAATTAGAACCGTCAGATCACTTTACATCATGACCATTGGATTACATATATACAAATGCATACCTAACGAATATATTAGACCAAGTTGAACTTAACTAACTCCTAAGTGTCAAAAATATCCTAACATTTGTTATAGGGAAATGAAATGCATTATATTATTAAAATAAATCAAAATATAGTTAAGATATTATATGTTAAATATTTCTCTATTTTATTTTATAATATAAGTTTACATAATTGTAACAATATGAATATAATTGCACTGTAAGGAATAAGTTATTATTGATGTTTTAAAAAAAAGCCTTTCACAATTTTTCAAAATAAATATGCATGATATTTATGCACAATAATAAATTGGAGGAATAATTATTGTATACAATCTAACATACACATCTAACAAACACAAACATTCACATCTAACGTACCATCTTTATCATCATCATCACCACCTAAAAAACATAAACATTATCTAAAATTAGCTAACATCATCTAACATACACATCTATCATCACCTATCAAACATAAGCACCATCTAACATAAGCATACATAATTAGCTAACATTATCTAACGTAAATTACATCAATCACAATTAACATACATATCTAAAAAAACACAAGCATTATCTAACAACATAATGTATCATACACATAAAACATCACCTAACATACACATTTAAACATTACCTAACATCATCTAACATATACATCTAACACATGCAAGCATCTTCTAGCACTGAAATCTAATAATCACATCTAATAAAACACAAGCATTTATTAACATCATCATCACACACATCTAGCAATCATCATTTAACATACACATCTACCAAGCACATCAAGCAAACATATCTAACATGACCTATCAATACACACATCAACATGAAAAATGCAGTATATGTGTGTGTGTGTGTGTGTGAACAATAATATCAAACTCATCATACATGTTGAATATACATACCAAGTCAGATAACTTCTATAACATATGTGGTCCAAATATAGAACTAGAGGCATCACTACCTCTACAATAGAGCCAGATGCATCCATACCTCCACCAGCAGAGCCAAAGGCATTAGTACCTCTTCCATGAAACAATGTGTTAATTTTTCGATAATTTCATTCAATATTATCTAGGATCACTAAGAGAATAACATGTGCAGCATATCAAATATAAAACACAAGAGACAATAGACACTGAGTTTCCTCGGGGAAAACCAAGAATGTGAAAAACTCCGCAACTTCCTCAGAGATAGAATAAGCCACAAACCAAGATCACAATGATCAAACCCAAAGAGATGTCTCTAGTAGATACTCCTCCTCCTCCACTTGTGTGCCACTTTCTCTCTTAGCTACGCGAGCTTGAGAAGTGATTGAATGAATAGAATGAGAGAGGCACACCGTCTATTTATACATTGACTTGACCTGCCAATAATCCAACAAGGATGACTTCCTAAGGAATCCTAATAACCCAACCACATGACCTAACTAGGGCCGACCTCACACTAGTGGTCTAATAACCTATCAATACAAATGAAAACACTTACAATGTAACTTGTGACACTTGCAAATACAAATGACGACACTTCCAATCAGAGGAATAATACATCTCTGTTGGATATATATTAAAGTACAATTGTAATATACAAGTGAATATCTTCCAAATTTACAAATACATCAACACTCCCTCTTAACTAGGAAGGTATTCTCTAGACACAGGTCATCAAAACATATTAGCACAAGTCTTCAATTATGGAGCTGCATCATCATCACTAGATCATGGAGCATCATCATCAACACTGCTGCTGTACTTGACATCTCGATCACTGGGCTATCTCTGAATTCTTCTCGTCATAGGAAGTTCTACAGAGCCAACCCTTTTTCATGTTGGATGTAGGCCTAGCCTCCTATAGGTCTTCATCATCTCTGCGAGTGGTCTGATAGAGGTGGTATCTCAGGATTAATTATGTGCATATGAAAAGCCTGACAAGAGCATCCCAAGAACATTTTATGTGCCTCAGCACGATCGACAATATCTCCTAAGACTTATAAGCATCATTTTCACAAAACCTTTAAAGAGTTACCCCAGGAACATTTTACGTTCCTAAGCATGACCGACAAGATCTCTAAAGAGCATCCCAGGACTTATTACGAGCACACAGCTCAACCTATCGGATCTCCAGGATTGATTACATGTGAATAGGAAAAACCTTTAAAGAGTTACCCCAGGAACATTTTACGTGCCTAAGCACGACCGAAAAGATCTCTAAAGAGCATCCCAGGACTTAGTACGAGCACACAGCTCAAACTATTGGATCTCCAGGATTGATTACATGCCTCCCTAGCAAAACCTCGAAAGAGCATCCCATGACTGATTATGAGCACACAGCTCAACCAATCAGATCACCCAGGATCTTTTACATGCTACCTGTAGCAAAACCTCGAAAGAGCATCCTAGCACAGATTATAGGATCTCCCAGGATCTTTTCTATGCTACCTGCAAAACCTAACACATATCCTCAACCTCTAAGTTTCATCCTGAAACTCATGATCCACCTGATCATCCTTGCACAGAGCATCATCCTGATGCTAATGATCAACTTGATCATCATCATACCATACATCACCTTGATGTACATCATCTGGAGCATCATCCTGATACTCATCACACATGATCATCATGATCATCACTGCATCGTCCAGATGCATATCATCATCGCATGACCATCTTGATCATCGTCATAGCATCATCCTGATGCATATCATCTGGAGTATCGTACTGATGCTCATCACACATCGCTTACATCCATAGCCATGGGAAGGATCCTCATATCACCATGCTTGGGATGGCTCCTGCAAATGTGTCCCATCACTTCTTCCTCAAAGTATCTTCAATCTGAAGAACACCAAGCCTCTCTCTGAAGTACTCAAACTTCACTTTGGCTAGTGGTTTCGTCAACACATCTGCAATCTGCTCATCCATCGCAACATATAGGAGCTTCACTGCTCCTTTATGCACCGTATCCCTCATATAGTGATATTTTATCTCGATGTGCTTTGACCTATCATGGAACACTAGGTTCTCAGACAACTTCACACAACTCTGGTTGTCACAGAAGATACATGTAGCATCCAACGGGAGATCAAATAACTCAGACAGTATCTTCCTAATCCATACTGCTTCACAACTGGCCGAACAAGATGTGACATACTCTGCTTTGGCTGTACTCAGTGCTATGCAGGACTGCTTCCTGCTAAACCAAGAGATCAAATTTGATCCCATACTGAAGTAGCACCCCGAAGTGCTCTTCCAATCTACAGCACTGCCTGCCCAATCTAAATCAACATAACCCTCCAGGTTAAACTTTTTATTCGCATCATACTTGAGCCCATAATCAACTATACCCTTCAGGTACCTCGAAATATGATTTACAACAATTGGGTGAACATGTCTAGGATCCATCAGGAACTGGCTCAATGTGTTCACTGCAAAGCAAATATCTGGTCTCGTGTTTGTTAGGTACATCAAGGACCCAATCATATGACGATACACCGTGACATCAACCAACTCAGATGGAGCATCACACAGAAGCTTTAGGTTTGATGCCATAGGTGTGGCCATGGCCTTGCATTCCATCATCCCGAACCGCTTTAGGATCTCTACTGCATACTTCCCTTTCCAAGTAAGATCCCATCTGCACTCTGCCACACCTCCATGCCTAGAAAATAATGCATCATATCCAAGTCCTTCATATCGAACTCGACAACAAGCTTCCTCTTTGTGTCGGTAATCAATCTATCCTCAGCTGTAACAAACAGGTCATCCACATCCAGTAGTAGTATCATAGGGTTTCCTTCCTCAATCTTGTAGTAAAGGTTGGAATCCGCTTTACTCTTGGTAAAGCCCAAACTGGATAGAAAACTGTCTATCCTCCCATACCAAGTTCTAGGAGCTTGCTTCAAGCCATACAAGGATTTCTTCAATCTGCACACATATGAATCCCTGTCATGTGTCTCAAAACCGAGTGGTTGCTCCACATACACTTCCTCTTAGACTACACCATTCAAGAAAGCTATCTTGACATCCATCTAGTGTATCTTCCACTTAATCACTGCATCCAGAGCAAGTATTGTTCTGATGGAACTGTATCTGGCTATAGGAGCAAAATTCTTTCATAATCTATTCCTTCTTTCCGGGAGAAGCCACGAGCTACAAACCTCACCTTGTATTTCTCTATGCTACCATCTGCAACATACTTGATCTTATAGATCCACTTGGAAGTCACAACAAAATTTCCTTCTGGTCTTGGGACCACATCCCAAAAATCATTCTTCATGATTGATTGGTATTCCTCGACCATGGCATCCTTCCATTCTTTCATTTCCACTGCTTCTTCATAACTGGAAGGTTATTTGTCCATAATATCACAGAGCGGGGCAACATAGCTGGTGTGTGACCTTGTCCTTTTCCTTTCTCTGTGTTCCTCTTCTGGAATACCATACCTTTCTACATCTTGGATAAGATCTCTAGCCCATAGCCCATGCAAGTTTTCTCTTGTGAGGGTTCTTCTCATGGGGTGGATCTACAGGTTCTTGTGGATCTTCAATTTCATGATCTTCTTCTGGAATTACTTCATTCATAGTGGTGTCTTTAATTTTGGTTACCCTTGGTTCTTCATTGTCTTCAACAGGTGTCTTCCTTGATTTGATGTATGCTGAGTCTTCATCAAATGTTACATCCCTGCTGATGTCAATCTTCTTGAACCCTAGAAAGTAGATTCTGTAAGCCTTCGAGCTTTCAATGTAACCCACGAAGATACCCTTCTTTCCAAAAGGATCTAGCTTTGTTCTCTTTTCCTTTGGAATGTGTGTGTATATAGGACAGCCAAATATTCTGAGATCGCTAACTTATGGTTTCTTACAGGAGAAAATTTATTCGGGTGTCTTGTTTTCAAGTATCTTGTGAGGTGTTCTGTTTTGCACATACACAGTTGTCCTAGCTGCTTCTTCCCATAGATGCATAGGCATATCCTGGTCATGAAGCATTGCTCGTGCTACTTCCATGATAGTTCTATTCTTCCTTTCTGCAACTCCATTTTGTCGTGGATTATAAGGAGTAGTCAACTCCCTCTTAATATATGAATCACTGCATAACTTCTTGAAGTCACCTGAAGTGAATTCTCCGTCATTGTCCGATATGAAGGTCTTGATCTTCTTATCAGTTTTATTTTCTATCAAGGCTTTGAATTCCTTGAACTTATCAAACATTTCATCTTTATTCTTCAAGAAATAAACCCAAGTATTCCTAGAGAAATCATCAATGAAGGAAACATAGTATACATACCCACTTAGAGAACTGGATGACATTGGACTGCATACATCGGAGTGGATAATCTCCAAGATTCCTTTTGCTTTGCTTTCACTGCTTGGAAATGCCTTCTTTAGGTTCTTTCCTTTTGCACATCCTTTGCAAATACCTTCATTCTTTGACAGGATTTTAGGAAGACCCTCTACTACTTTGCTTGCAATTGGAAGTGCTCTATAGTGCATGTGTACAAGCCTTCTATTCCAAAGTTCACTTGGCTCCATGGACTCATGTACCATGGCATGTTCAGGTTGTCCCTTCAACTTTTATAATCCTCCCTCTTGCTCTCCAATCACCACTGCATCATCTAGTGTCTTACCCTTTGGACACATGAATACTTCGCCATCTATAAATGAAACTCTCATTCCCTTTGCATCCAAAGATGATATGGAGAGGAGATTTTTCTTGAGCCCAGGTACATAGAGAACATCTTTCATCTTCAAGGACTTCCCAGAGTCTAACTTGTAGGAGAATTCACCACTTCCTTTTATAGGATATTGATAGTCATCCCCAAGTTTCACCTTGTGAGGTGACTCATTTTCAGATAGGTCTACAAAGGATTCTTTAAATCCTGTCATGTGTTTGGAAGCCCCACTATCAATAAGCCAATCATCACATCCATGTGATATAGTACTTGTGAGAGCAGGGATCAACACATATTCTTCCTCACTTGAGGAGTCTTCACTTTCTTCCCTCTTCTTTTTCTTGGGAGGTTCATCATCCTCATCAGCATGAGCATGATACCTCTTCTTGTTGGTCTTCTTCTTATTGTTGAAGAATTCTTTCCTTTTATTTGGACATTCATAAGCAAAATGCCTTTTCTCATTACATGAGAAGCATCTTATATATTTCTTATCTTTTCGATGATGGTGGTGTTGGTGGTGTGAAGATCTTCTGCTTTGAGGTTGCTCCTTCTTGAACTTACTTTTCTTTGTATGTGCTATGAGATCTTGATCTTCACTTCCCATCTTTTCTTCTCTAGCCACAAGCCTGGCTTCTTCTTGAGAACATTCCTCCCATAGTCTACTAAAGGAGATCAATTTCTTTCTTGCACAGATTCCTTGGATGAATGAGTCCCATGACCTAGGTAGGCCATTCAATGTGGTCATTACAATTTCTCCATTCTCCACCACTTCATCCACAGCTTCAAGCTGTTCCTTGATTTGAGAGACCTTAGAAAAGTAAGATTGGATGGTCTCTGCATTCTGGATCTTTACCCCTTTCAATTGGTTCCGCAGAGTCATGTTTCGATTTATGTTCTTTCCTTCAAACAACTTGGTCAAGGAGTCGAACATCTCTTTAGGTGTATTTAGGGTAGACACATGGGGTATGAGATGGTCCTTGATAGAATCAACAATGATTCTCTTGGCTTTGACCAAGTTCTTCTTATGTAAGGCCTTAGCCTCTTCTCTCTCTGGAATTGGAACCTCTTCACTTATGTAAGTGTCCAACTCATTCTCTTCTAGGATTAACCCAATCCTATACTTCCAGGCTCGGAAATTATCAGCCCCTTCAAGCTTATCCTCAAGCTTGGTGTGGTGATACATATTAAAGAGTACTTCAAATGGAAATAGAAAAGTTATTAGGTCTTACCACTTGATTTGCTGAAAACTAGATCTCGAGCTGGATTAGGGTTTGTTAGAGAAACCCTAAAAATTCAAAATTTTAATTTCAAACTTCTGAAAGGATAGAAAGATGCACTTTGATGAGTTGGTCAAGCTGGTATACTCCAAATTTGAAAAGTGCAAAATTTGACCCCTCAAAATTGCCTTTGAAACTTCGGGATTCACTAGACAAAACCCTGAATTAGGGTTTAATTTTCCTGGAGCTTCACCCAACCAAAAAGTTCGATCCAAAGCTCTAAAATTTGATTTTTCAGAGGAGCTTTCAGGCATGGTCTCAGATCTCAGAAAATCTAACTTTCTCCAAAACCCTAATTTCCCGCAGTAGAGAATAGGTCAAAACTGAAAATGCTCAAAATTGAATTCTGTCTCGACAGAAAGATGTGCCCTTCCAAGGAGAGTCAATCTAGCCTCCTGCCTTTGATGATTTGTGGATAGAAACCCAAAAATTAAGAAGCCCTAGCTTCTGCAGCTACATAGTGCCTTCTTCTTAGGTAAGCTCTGATACCATGTTAATTTTTTGATAATTTCATTCAATATTATCTAGGATCACTAAGAGAATAACATGTGCAGCATATCAAACATAAAACACAAGAGACAATAGACACAGAGTTTCCTTGGGGAAAACCAAGAAGGTGAAAAACCTCGCAACTTCCTTAGAGATAGAATAAGCCACATAACAAGATCACAATGATCAAACCCAAAGAGATGTCTCTAGTAGATACTCCTAAAGCAGAGAAAACATATGTCCATGAGGATCAATCTCACACAATGCAACCATCCTATCTAGAACTGTCGAGGGGATTGTAGTATGATATGGTGTATGTTAAGTTGGTTGAGGAGAAGAGGGTGGTTGATCGACATGTAGTGGAGCTAGAGATGGTGGTAGGTCAACTGCATGTGGAGGAGAGGGTGGTCGACCAACTGGTGGAGGAGGAGATGGTGGTTGGTCATCATGGTGAGGAGGAGAAGGAAGAGGTGGAGGAGATGATGGTCAATCGGCCAAATTAGGAGAAGGATGAGGTGGAATAGATGATGGGATGTAATGTCCCCATCTTTTGACCCTATTGCAATAAGATTGTAAATGATGTAAATATCATTATTACATCATGGTGAGGAGCTCAAGGCCAAGGCCCCACCATCGATTTATCGTTTTATGTATCGGAAATTAAAAATAGATGCCTATGGTTCTTGTGCTAGACATGCACAATGTAAATTTAATACATCCTGTAAATACAAATTTTAATGAAATACCCACAACTAGCTATGCAATGCAACAAGAGATGGGGGCATGATTTTACATGGAATAGGGAGGGGGATTATTCAAACCCTTGAGCCAATGGTGTTAACCCAAATGTCAATGAAGGAACCCATAAACCCTCAACTGCCCTTTTTGACTTATGCACCCAATCATTTAATTCTTCCAAGAGTTGGTTGAGGTAGTTGGTGCCTTGGGAATGAAGAGGTATGGCAACCAATTTTGTGTATGGGCAAGCCATCAACCTGGGAAAATGTACTTTTGTCTCCTTGGGAAAGAAAACACCCATGAAATTGTGCCCAAAGCCATTCTTCACCCATTGTCTTTCCTCTATCACGCAGTCTACGCTACTGGGTCTTTCCCCTTCACGTTTTCTACCATTTTCCTGTATTTTACATAGTTGGGAGCTCGTTTTTGGTATTGCATAGTGGCTGGGAGACAAGGAGTCATGTTTTGGGAGTTTATAGAGGTTGTTTCTGCCCCTAGAATGCCCATGAACGTTTTCTGAGAATGAATTTGTTGGGTGTGTTATATCTCTTCACATGGTGGGTGCTTTTTTGTTGTTTCAGCCCATTGTATTCTATCTAATATCGGTAAAGGGATTAGGGTTGTAACCTAATTTTGGGTAAGTGAATTAGGGTTTTAGATGCTGTGAATACCATTTATTGTATTGTAAATGGTTAAGAAAACATATAATGAAAAGAGTTGCGCGACTCTAAGTTTTGTTGTTTTTTTCTCGGTTAAGGGTTTCCAGGTGAAAATATCTGTGTTATGCGTGTGCCATTATGTATTTTCTGTTAATGGTTAAGAATCTGTATTAGTTTTTACTACACTATTAAGGTTTAAATCTATCATAATTTGCTCTCCTAGGGTTGATTCCCCCTCTACCAGTTCATTTTTGGTTGCCCACGTTTGCAACACTTGTGTTTTGTTGATTGGGTGCATCCCTGTTTTGGTTGATATTGTGAGCAAGAATTTAGGAGTGGAATAGGACAGAATTGGCTTGATGAGCCTAGTGAGGAGGTAACCTCTTAAGGAGATCCAAAAGGTTGGCTACTCTTCTATGCACACCTTGAACAATACTAGATTGAAAGGTATGGCCTAAGGGACTGTGTAGTGGTGAAGGGAATACTTCTTTGTAATGGGTGTGTAGGTAATGTGGGTACCAAGCTGGATAGATCTAATAGAGGTATCCATAGCTCTATGGGTGAGCCACTAGCTTAGAAATTTATTCCTTTCCATCTCCTTAGCAGCCTGACAAACCCAACTGTATATTGGCTTGGTTGATTTTGGTGCATATTGGGCTATGTGTGAGTCTGTTGTTCCCTTTTTCCTTGTAGAGATTGTTGGGCCCTGGAATTGTCCATTTTTCATCATTTACCGACATACCTTTCATCCATTTTCTTACCATTATTTCTCATTTATCATTCCATTTTTCATTCATTTGTTGTAGCTGCGCGTTGAACAGCCTGCTACTTCCATTGATGTTTTAAGTGGTTAATAGTGATTATTTTCTTTTATCTTTGATGAATTAAAAGACTATTATGCATAATTTTACTAATGATGGTTTGTGGAGTGAGTTGTCACGTACAGGACGCTCATAGCCAGCTGTTACAGCCTTAACCAAAAACGCATGCCACATAAGAACACCTTGATTCGCATCTTTATTTGCGGACAGATGGAAACGAATCTCAAAAATATGAGACATGGGTTTTGTGCGTAACATCCTCATTTACCTGACTCGCGAGGAAATCGCCCAAACAAGCTACGGTTTGTGCTATGAAGGTGGTTCTTCGAGAGGGTATTTTCCATATTTTGTGTTGCGGCCGGCTCCAAAGTTGCCAACAGTTACGGCCGTGTTCCAGCTGTTGCAGATCACAAACTGGGGGTTCAGTTCTTCATTTCTATTAGATAATTTTATGTATAAATATGTAATCAATCTCATTGAGAAAGGGGGATAGATTGATAGAGATTAAGCATGATAGATTAGGCAGGATAGGAGATGCAAGATAGGAGAGAACACAATGTTATGATGTAGGATTTGATCCAGATCTCTTGTAATTCTTCCATTATGATAATACATGCTGGCAGTTTCTTAATTCTGGAGTTGCAGACTTTCATTGTGGAGATCCAGATCTGCTCAGTGGAAGAAGGGCCCTCTTCCCTGAGCAGATGTTGGTAGTGTTGATTGTAAGTGTTTTATTTTGTAGATCTGTTATTGTTAATTCATGCTTTCATTCAGTAGATTGATCATAGTTGTTTTATTATTCAATTCATGTTTTATTCATTAGATTTATCATAGCGTTCTCATGTTAATTCATTTTGATAGATCGTTGGACAACAAAAGACTTATTTTATATTTATGCAATCAGATCTTGTTTCACAGGAATAGATCTTGTTTGAAGTGTGTTCGATTTACAGTTTGATTTATAAATGGGTTGAGGTTTGATTTGCTTTCAAGAAGCTGTGACTTATTTTACAAATAGTTTCGATTGCATACCAATAAATAACAATGTCAGGTATAAATTGTACTCGCATATATTTTGCACGTTAGCTTTGAAATAAAAGACTTCCTCGGGTTGATAATTTATGTTTAGCACTCTGCATGTTAAGTTTTAATTAACTGACATATAGTGGGCACGACAGAGATCATGCCCAGCTCGGGGGTGGAAGTTGTGTTGTGATATTGACAAGCACAATTGGCCTATGGTTGGGTCGAACGTTGCAGTTGCATAGCCAGTTGCTTGGGACTACTTTGCTTTAAGATAAGTACTCTCTTGTGTTAAATCTGCAATGTATTTATTTGATGAATCTCATGAATATATTGAATGTATGATATATGTTTAATTGAATTTACTTCCGCTGTGTTTCTTACATGTATACATCTGCATATCTCCATTCCTTTTATATTATGTGAATGTTTATTTAATAAGTATGGGGCTAGATGCTCGGTTTTAGCATCACGTTCCCTCCATCGCACGAGTTGATGGGAGGGGACATTACATGGGATTTCAACTCAATGAGAAGAAGTAGGAGGTGGAGGAGACATTGGTTGGTTGAATTTTTGAGAAGAAGTACGAGGTGGAGGATATGGTGTATATTCGACTTAGTGAGGTGAAGGAGGAGGTGGATAAGGAGGTGGAGGAAGAGGATCACCACCCTCATCGGCACCATTGCCATCCCTCCTCTCTAATAGAAGTATGGTTGCACCGACGATATAATGTATAACAAGAATCATATCATGAGGAAGAATCATCCATATCTCTACAAGCATGGGGCATCCTGAACTTGTATTGGGTGGACTCCCTATTGAGCCAATAGTGTTGATAACTGTCCGATAACCTCAAGCTTGGATCTATCATCAATCCTGCATCATATGTCATATATCGATAGCTAAAGCACCTGATCATATTGTTCAACCATCTCATCATCAACAACTTGGGGATGCCCCTCCCCAACATAGCTGCCAATGTCTGCAAAACATATAGTACACACCAATAATTAGACAATTTCATTAAAAAATATAATAAAACAATTTAAAGAAAATGTTAGAATAAATTTTATTCACATTAAGTAAAACAATAAAATGCAACTAGATTAAAATAAAGATAACACTAATATTACCTCTAGAATCTGGTGGCTCATCCTCGGTGAAGAGGATGTTTGGACATCCTCACCAATCTATCCCTGCATAAGGACACATCACAATATCTAAACTATGATCATCCTCCCTAGCTAGTAGCTCCAGTATCTTTGTGGTGATCGTTGCTAGGAACTCCAGTCGTCCCCTCTTAGGTAGCATCTTCCCTCACATATGCATATGCATATTAGTCATCTAACTAGGAGCTTGGCATTCAAATGACAACCTCTTGAATGAAAACCTTTAAGAAAATAATCAAAACAACTCTGAAGCAAAACATAAGTTTACCCTTCCCTCAAATTGTGCATGACATCTACCAAGAGAAAAAAAAACTGCTAAAAAAAATGGTAGACCACCTAACGCATCTAGGTCTCTACACTAAATTATCTACATAAAATAAAAGAGGGAAAATAATACATTTCCCATAAGTGGTGAAGTGCACCATGGTTGTCACAAAAAATGAGAGGCACCTAACCTCCTCTACACTAAAATAAGAAATCTGTAGTTTTCCACTGAAAACCTAAAAATCATATGGATCAATAACATTCTCACTAATATATCTATAAGAGTAAGCGATTTGAATCTCTTTCGCAACACCAACTGGGTTATTAGGGAAATAGGGAAAATCCTCCATTCTCCTAGATAGTCTGGTTATGAGGTAGGTGTCCTCCTCAGTGGGTTGGAACCCCTGATCAGGACTAATTGTGGTGATCCAAGCGATGGATCAACGACATTAACAAGGTTGAGTTCAGCTTTAGGGATGTAGCCTCCACATAGAGCTTGAGGAGGCCTACAGCTCTCAAGAGGGCTCAAGTATGTGCATTAATGGGGTGAGGTTATGAATCATTCTCCCTCTCTCAGCTAGCCTCCCACTTCCGTACTACGTTGTACATGTCCACTCTTACTTGTTGCTTCTCTCGTTGCTGAAATATTTGATTCACATATAAATTCCACCAGTATCATACATAGACACAAACATGCATTATATAAAACATACAAAAAATTCATTAAATGATCATTTGATTTACTAAGACAAAAAAAAATGAATTTACGAAGCGATGCGCCTCAACAATAGTCAAGCACCACCCATTTTTCTTTTGTATATACAACACACCAGAAATGGTGCACTGGTAGATAATCACCATACCGAAGACACAAAACAATCATTTTAAAAAATAAATATACATGGTGTGCTTTATAAACATGACGCATCGATGCATTGGTAATAATACACACACCGTTATGGTGCATATATGATTCTAATATATGCGTCATCCGAATTATTTTTATAATTCTTATAATGACGCTTCCCGAAATAGGGAGCATCGGTGCTTTATACAGACGTGTTTTCACTGCAAACGGTGCACACACTAGAATTGGCATGGCCATGTGTGAAAATAGGAAGGTATATAGTGACACAAGCTTATTTTATAAGTTATTTTATTGTGTATTATAAGACTGAACACACCGTCATGATGGTGCATACATTCAACAATAGTTCCGGTGCATTTAACTAAACGCAACATTGTTTACTGTGTGGGTGTATTAATAAAACACACTGGTGTATGTACCAAAATATAACATTTTGTTTTCATTTGTGATTAGGCTACTTAATTTAAAAGGTTATAATGCACTGGTGCATCTAAAAATATGGAAATCACTAGACACATAGTGCTTTATCTGTCTATCAACATTGATGCACCAGTTTATAGCGACACACCGGAAACATTGTTGTGAATTTTAATTTAGTTTATGAAATTCTCTATTAACCATATATCACACTGTAATAATGGTGTGCTATAGTTTACAAGCATTGGACACCCCGCGCCCAGTGCAACCTATAAATTTTCAAGGTGCACCATTAGCGCGGTGCGAGCCAAATAGGTCGAATGCACCATGCATAATTTTTATTTTTATTTTGAAAGTGTGCAAATTTAAGGTGAATTTCAAATTTTAATATTCTAAAAATTTAAATTAGAAGGTAACAAAGACATTACCTGAAAATTTGCGAGTTGGGGAGGCATGGTTTCAATGTAGACCAAAAAACCAAAATTTCCCAGTGTTTGGAAAAATTCTAAAGCCACATAGTGGGCAACAAACGAGAGAAATTCAAGCATGGGCATCACCAATGGTAGGGAACTTCAAGGAGGAAAGAGTAGCATCAGTGCATAGGAGGTCTATAACACTAGAAGATGATAAAAATGATTTTTTCATCAGGTAAATTTTCATTTATTTTTTACCCTGTTCTGATGCACCTGAAAACAATATGCACGAGTGCCTTTTTAAGTCCTAACCGCACTAGTATTCAATATAAAATTAAAAAAATTCCGACCTGCAATTTTTTATTTTAACCCTAAAAATGTGCTCTCAACTATAAAACATCCCAGTGTATTATACTCAACAAAACACACCGTCTACAAATATTAAATTATTTTAAAAAATTTAGCTCGATTTTTTTTTTATTTTAACCTAGGGAGATTCTCCCAAGTATAATATGCACCGATGATTTTATAAGATATAAAAACACCATGATCAAATATAAAAATTAAAAAAAAATTGTTCGGTAATTGATTTAATTCCACCCTTTTTCAATGCACTTGATTTCAAGGCGCATTGGTGTTGATGTAACACCTAACACACTAGTGATGGATCAACTAATATAAATTCATTTTTCATTAGTGCTCTAATTTAATAAAGGCACCAATGCTTTATGATATATAGAACACATCGTATTTGTAATTATTTTTTATTTTTTAAAAACATATTTTTCTTGGCATGTGTTTTTTTTTGGATAATCCTGATGCGTTAAGTGTAGTTATGCACTAGTGCATAGATATGTATCGAATGCATCGATTTCTGTTGGTAGTTGAAATATAAAAGAAATATTTTTTCTTCACCTTGAAATATAAAATAAATAGATCACCGGAGGGAACCAAAATTTAACACCGCTCGATTCTTTAAAACAATATATGCACCAGGATGTTGTAACCAAACCAACACCGGTGCTTAGGTATTGATTAAACGAACTGGTGCTTATGTACTATAACAAAGCGCCAATGCAATATGTTACGACATACGCACCGAAAATTTTCCATATTTTTAAAATTTAACAGTACTTTTTATATATCATAGTGCACTGGTGCATTTCATCATAATAAGCACTGGTGTGTTTTAACAATTGGAAAGAACTAGGGTGATTAATAAAGATAAACACACCAGTAAATGTGATTGGGTAGTGAACTTTTTAAAAAACTTTAATGGTGCAATAAATATAAATTAGAGGACCAGGGCATATCATTCAACAAATTGCATCAAGGCATAACATTTGACCAAACGAATTGGGGCGTAACATTTGACCAAATGCACCTGTGCGACAGTGAATATCAAAAGCACTATAGCTTATTTGTTGAACAGTGGCTACTAACATTGCAGTGGAATATCTATTTTTTATTTTTTTAATTCCATTATTCATCAGAAATTGAAATATTTTTTATAGCACTATTAATTTCAATTTTAATTATTGTGTTTGTTTGGATTAATTTCTTATATCATAGATTCTATCATCTATTGTAATATTTAATCATTCATACATTTAATTACCGATCTACCATTCCACATGTAACATTTAACAATGACATTGGAAAATGAAATAGAATAAAAAAAACTATTTTATTATATATCAATAAGAGAACCTTTGTCATACAAAAAGCCCACAATAATCAAAATGTTAACATGCATGTAATTGTTACACTTGTTGGTATCAAATTGTCTTTCAATTTAGACACTATGTCTAATACATTATACAAAATTTCTGATTTTCACAGACAATTATTTCAAAATATACAGCAGCTTGCATTAACATTCAAAATATATGGATCATCATTCTTCACTGGAACTATTATCAGTGCTCGAGCCACTTTTAGCACTTGGGTTATTTGGCCAAATGTTTTGTTGATTGCTTCGATTGTTTTCCTCTTCTTCAGCTTCCATCTGCAAACATAAAAATAAAGTGTACTGAGTGTATCTACAATATTGTTGGGAATAATAAAAAATAAAATAGATAATATACATGAATGTAAATTGAAAATTGACGTATCAGAGAAATAATTATGTCCTGAATGTCACACATTCTTTCAAAACCATGTCTCATGTCGTCTATCAACAAATCCTCTATTGGCTACACTCCACACTTTCTTTTCCTGCAAGTTTTATACCTTGTAAGAAATCATAGATTTAACACAAAGGATTTTTGTTCTTCTATTACTTATAAAATGAGAGAATTAAAAGAACATAGATACTTACACTTTCCACAATTAATTTTTGATACACTAACATGTACTCACAACCTTGCTAACCTAATTTCAATCAATTCTTCCGATGGATCCTCTTTGTATGTTAATACCTATTTCAGGACATCCAACGATGACCAGTGAAAAAATAAATAAATATAAAGATCACAAACACTATGAAATATTAAGTTGTTATAAGGAAATCACAACTACTCACAAAATTTGCTATCAGCCCCCTTTTTCTTTGTCGTTCTATCTTATGTGATGAATGGGTTCCATTTTGTTTTCTTTCCTACAACGAAACAATTGAAAACCAATATTTAATGTTTAATTAATTAATTAGATGTACGTGATAATCCAAAAAAATCAATAATTTCATACATTTGAAGCACATTGTTGCTGAGATGGCTCCTCTTGCAATGCAATTATGTCCATTTATTTGGCCATCTCCTTGTAGAATTTTTTGGGCATCCCTACCAAAATATTTTGCATGTCACCTCGTTCATCTTTTGGGATTTTCATAATCTTCCTGAAAATGTAAAATGACATTAAACTATTTTTCTGTTGATATGAAAAATAAATATAACATAATTAAAATTATTAAATGAATACTTTACAGTAATAGATACATTTTTTGCATAAACATGTTTAGGAATAATACCTTTTGAATGATTCTTTTTTGTTGTTGTATATTTTTTTCTATTGCACGTCTCATAGGTCTCATTGACCATTGCTCTGGAAATGCCTCTTGTAGTTACATATGACCCGGTTCTTGGAATCATTTGATTGATTTTTTGTACTATAAGTGAAAAGTACATCTATACGTTCTTTCCACTATATGAATCATAGTTTTATAAAATTCTTTCCCCCTTCTATTAACTTCCAGAACCACTCCAGATGTTCTAATGACCAATTCATCATCATTTGCATCTTCCATAATTTTTTTCTTATGATGACATTCCCTTTTGTTGTTGTCAGTGCCTGCATAACATTCAACATTTGTGAAGTAGACTATTTGAAACATATTAGTGAATATTCTTAAGTACAATATTAATCAAAATTCAAGAAATAATTCATACTGATAAATTATTTATTCACCTGAATCATCCCTCTACAACTTTTCCATTAACTTTTTATGCTCTTTTGCACTTAGATTGTTAAGAATCTTGTTGAACTTCCTAATTTTTTGGATCTGCATGTCACACATTAACCAATACATATTACTTAAATTTACAATCAATTCAAACAGATTAATTTAAATATAGAAATTAAAAGCACTTTCCTTCTTCACAATTTTGGATGTGCTCCCATCACGTTGACTAGAATAGTTGTTCATCAAAATATTATCATGCATTTTCTATCAATAAAAAACCTGGAACATTAAATACATAAGCTATCAACTCTATTATATAAATAGATTACAGAATTCCAATAGAGAAAATAAGTCTGAAATCGGTGCAGTTAAGTGTGTAAAATGCATCGGTGTGTTGTGTCAAAACTGGCACACCGTGAACCACAAAGCTTTATTTTACATTTTTAGGAAAAAAAGAATTAAATGGAGGGGTTGTATTACCGATGCATTGTAAATATAAATACACTGGTACGTTAATGCAATATTGTCGCACTGAACACTGTGAAATAATTTTTTACGTTTTTTAGAAAATAAAATATAACTGTAGGCCAAGAACTACCGGTGCACTACTGAACGAAAATCGCCGGTGCTTTTAGTTTATAAAATCTCACCAAAAATGATGCAAGCATATTTTTTATGGAAAAAAAAACCATACAGGGTCGATAGGGTTTTGGGTTCGGCCCAAAAGGTGGCCCATCACACCCAAAGCTTTCTATATAAAATCATAAGCTCATTAAATCTAAAATCCCTAAAAATAAAAATCGTAATTATGAAATGATAGAGGGATTTAAACCCTAATGTAAAATTTTGCAGTCACATGAGACGAAAAGAAGCTGTGAGAAAATAAGGGTTGCAACATTGAAGGTAACTATGAAGTTTTTTTCTAAATTTAGTTAAAATCTAAATAGGATAATAATATCAATAGTAATATTTTACATACTTTAAATTTCTACTATGCAGGGTTCTGATTGATTCACCATACCTAACACATTTCATTCCTTAGAATAATCTGGTTACTCCAAACTCTTTCAACGTAAGTATCTCTTAAAAAACTCTCCCCTCGAAATTTCAACAAAAGAATGAAATAATGTTTATGTTTTTTAATTTTTTAAAACCTTTTCAAATTAGTTTTCAAAATTAAAATTCCCCTCCTTTTTCAGTTTAGTGAAAAAATAACTTGTGCAATTTTTTAATTTTGATTTTCAACATTATGGTGCGCTTAAGGTTATGTTGCACCAGTGTGTATAGGACATAATTGCACCAGTGCATTTAAGGTTTAACATGGCACCGCATAACCATATAATAAAAAAAAATAAAAAAAATTAAGAAACATATATCATGCTTCGGTGCGTATACAAATTATGATGCCTCAGTGTGCTTGTTGATACTAAACGCACCGTTATGAATTGTCTTTGTAAAATGCATCGATAAATATCCGTTATCAAATATATCAGATATTTTCTTTCACAAGGGTTTTTGTAAATGTTAACAAACCAATCAGGTGGTTGTAGATTGGGCACATTGGTTGAATTTAAAATTCCTATGATTTAATGTTTCAACTTAAAATTTTATATTCATCTCAAATGTTCTTTTAGGATTCAACCACACCAATTACAATATTTCATATTAAACATGTTGTTTAAACTCACCTTATTCTTGCAAAATGGTTTCCAAACTATATTGGAATTTAGATTCTTATATGGTTCTCAAAAAGATTTTATGATTGTAGAGATGTATATTGATTATTGATTTGGCTCAAATGCAGGGAGAAAAGGTTATAGCATCAAATGGCCAATTCTTTAGATTCCATCTTGTTCAAAGTTCGATGAGTTCTCCCTTTCCATCTCTAGTAAGTTCAGGTTTTATTTATATTTTGACTATCGATTTGAATTTATGTTACTTATCCATATGAATCTGAATATCAATGTATTCTATATTAAAGGATCCCGATTCAAGATCAAGTTCATATGCACAGATATTCCACTAGTTGCAAAATGTTGTAAGCTCTTATCAGGAGCAATATATTACAAGAAGTCCATAGATGAAAATGGGAGACCTCTTTACCATGCCATCTTTAAGCTGCAATCTTAGGTCATTGATGGTAATTCGTCATGAAATGGATCTATTTTATGACACCCTAGTAGTATGTGGTTGTTCAAAATGTCGAGGGTTGAAGGAGAACCCTAGGCATGTCACACTCACCCATTACACCAATGATCTATTACCTAATGTTGATGGTTTAATACCCCCTACTACAGTAAAAATTCGAATAGGTGATATAGAAATGACGCGTAAGAACACTTCCCTATGCTAATTTTTGGAAAATTGGGAAGCCAAAACAACTATGTCTCATCGTAAATTGATGAACCCCTCTGCTTTTGTTCATTCAACTAAAATTTCTAGTGATCCAAAGTATGATATGAATGTCACCAAACAAATATCTACTAGAAGATCCAAAAAGTTGCATGAGTTGAGAGAAAAATTATCCAAGTACACACCAAGGTCCGTCCAATTGTTGGAGGGTAGTGATGATTTCTCCCTTCCTATGAATTTTCAAAGTAAATATAAAACTTCTTACAACTGCATTTTGTGGCGCTTTGTTGTCTTCTCTACCCGTGCTTGATGTTGGAACCGAATTCTCCTTTTGTGGTAATCATTTTATGATTTCCAAGTCTAATGTAGATGCTACAAATCTTGGGTTGTTTATCCTTTCATACGTACTTGTTCCTCCCAAAAATTCAGTAGCACTTACACCATTTTGCATTCCTATCTATTGTCAGTTGGATTACTTGAATATTGTTAAATACAGACATAGCATTTCCATGTATAGTATGTGCACGAATGGTTATGTTACTGGAAACTTTAACATGAAGAACTTGTTTTATATAGATGGTCATCCATGCACTCAAGGTAACATTGCAATGTTCATAAATAGTTTTAGGTGCTCGTTATTTTCTACAAATTATTCTTTTGAGGAACACTTCAATGACCATGAGTTCTTTATGAAAAGGAAAACATCCATATTTTTTGTTGTGCATGTAATATGTAGTTTGTCTCCTGGTGATGAGTTGTTAATAAACTATAAATTTCGTAGACCACCAACCACCCGTCATAGATTCCTTGAATTGGGATTACACTTACACGCCCCATAGGGGCATAAGACAAAAAAACATTGATTAATTGTATTTGTTAATTTTCAATAGGATTCATGTTAATGTATTGCTCAATTTGAAATTTTATTTTATATTTATTGTTAATTTAATTTATAAATTGTTTTTGTTATGGCCAAAATAGGGGTCTTTCCCTAAAATCCTCATGTGAGTCATAATACACTCAAGGATGTTTTATCACACCGTTATCATATGTGTAATTGTCATGCCGAAATATAACACACATACTCATGAATTGCACTACCTATACTGCTAGCCTCAAATACAATTCTCTTCTTCGATTAATTGTATTTGTTAATTTTCAATGGGATTCATGTTAATGTATTGCTCATTTTCAAATTTTCTTTTATAAATTGTTAATTTAATTTATAAATTGTTTTCTTTATGGATAAATTAGGGGACTTTCCCTATGCTCATCATTTGATTTGTCATACATTCAAGTATGTATGATCACACCATTCATATGTGTAGTTGTCACGATAAAATATCACACATGTACTAAATTGCACTACTTTTGTTGCTAGCCTTGGATACAATGCTCTTCTTTCATTAATTGTATTTGTTAATTTTCTATGGGATTCATGTTAATGTATTGCTCAATTTTCCCTCGTGGTGTATAATAGATTGTTAATGGGTGTATTGTTAAGGCAGTCCTTGCATAAGATCACCAATTCGAAACTCCATGGGTACTAACCCTACAAAAAGAAGGTATTGCTCAATTTGAAAATTTTAAATTTTCTATGGGATTGATGTTAATTTATCGCTCAATCTGAACATCTGCTTTATAAATTGTTTGCAGTTGAACATTTTATACTGGAAATGATTCTCACGCTTTTGTAATAATTCTTTTGTATAATGTTGGATCAAACCAATTGCATTGTTCTTACTAACATCATCGATGTAATGTTCAATATTATTGAAATCGGAATTTTTATGATAAGCGACCTATCTACCATCTTTCGTTGCACACCAGTACAATGTCAAATTGAGAGAAGGCTAAAAAAAGAGCGCAAATTGGAGAGGAAGCATACCAATCATGATTGAGTCAACTACCTATTCAATTTACATTGTGTCTAGACTCACCAATTAGGAATGCCTATAGCAATAGTAGTTCTTCACATGTTGGAAATGGAGGCAATGAAATAGAGGTTGGTATGGATGAGTTATTATGAAAAATGAGTGCCATGGATGCAATGTTGTTACATACATTCCAGGACAATGAGCTAGGGGATGATGCTCATATCACTAAAACCTTCTTTGAAAGCACTAAATCGGCTTCCTCCACCCCTCTCTTTGGACTTGGACAGTCAAAATCTACATAGTTGGGGACAAAAATGTTACTATACCACTTGAAAGCAATGTATGGCATGTCAAATGTTGTTTCTTGGCACTTTTGAGGTAACTAACCATCAACTACCTTATATTTTGAGGAATCTTGTTACACAGTCAACATTGAAAATGGTCGATTTTATGAACATTAAATTACATTGTACATTTATATTTCCCACTAACTGCAGGTTATTCAAAGAAAAGGTACTTCTGAGTGATAATGTCTTGCCTGGAAGCTGCGAAGAGGCAAATAAAATGTTTAAAATCTTGGGTGTTGAGTACGTATCTTATCATGTGTGTCCCAGTGAATGTATTCTATATAGAGGTGAATATGCAAACAAAGAGATATGTCCAAAATGTGGGAATGATAGGTACCAAGATTAAATAAACAAGCCTAAAGCAAATGGTCCTCATAATATATTGAGGCACACGCCTATAATACCAAGGATTCGAAGGCTCTTTGAATGGAAAGAATTAGCTATGTTGCAGAGATGGCATGCCTCACACGGAAGTGAGGAAGGAGTTATGTGAATCCCAACAAATTCAATAGCCATGAATCATATAGAGGATACATGGCCCAATAAATTCAAGGATGAAGTACGGAGCCCTCGATTGGGCATAGCCATTGATGGCGTCAACCTATTTTCCCTCCCAAACACCATCTATATTGTTTGTCCTATAGTAGTGATGAATAACAATATCCTCCCATGGTTTTGCATGAAGAATAAACATCTTATGTTGGCTCTTATAGTCCCTGGAAGAAGACAAGTGAAGAATATGGATGTTTACCTGCCTCCATTGATTGATGAATTGAAACAATTATGGGAATGGATACAGGGATATGATGTATTGAAACCCATCCCATCATAGAGGAGTTTTACGTTGTATGGAATATGTGCATACACCACACATGATTTTTCAGGGTTAGTAGTTTTCTGCTATGAATATTATATGTAATTTAATTAAAGTTATTAATTATTAAGTGAAAGGGTGTAACCCTTCACTATACACGCTCAAGCTTATAAAAGCGAGCCTCATTGTAAATTATTAAATCATCTTTATCATCATCAATTATATATTATTATCAAATGGAGTTATTTTCCATTGGAGGATTATTCGCTTGAATAATCACAGAGTATATCCGGACACGGATATAGCATTGGTATCAGAGCTTCATGCTAGATTCCGGCCTTTGGCTGTCTTTGGGCTTTTAGCCATTAAATAGGGTTTCCCTGAATTTTGGTCTTTCACCATAAAGTGGCCTTTGGCCAAAACCAGATTTTCTGAACTCTTCCTCACTCACTTCCATCTTCCAGCTCTCTCCACATTTTATCTCTTCCCCGTCGTCCTCATACACCTCCCCTGCGCACTCATCTCCCACACCCTCGCTGCTCCTCCCTCTGTCGCCTCTGTTCCAGCCCTTTTCTTCCCTTCCCAAACGCTCCTCCACGCTCCTCCATAGCATCATCCGCCTCCTCTTGGCCACTCCCTCGGCCTTCCCTCCTCGGAAACACCCTTCACTTCCTCATTTTGTTGCGCCACCCTCCATCTCCCCACCCCCGTGCTGCTCCTCTACCCAGCGTCTCATCCCTTCTCGCAGCCATCCCTCCAACCCTGCGCATCTCCCTGCTGCATCCACCCCCTCCTCTGCATACGCCCTCCTTACCACTTGCGTCCACCTTCCTCCCTCTCCCCGCATCCTCCCTTCTGCCACACCCTCCAACCCACGCTCCTCTCCCTCACGCGCTACACTTACCAGCTCACCTCCTTTCCACACGCCACCCCCATCTCTCGCATCCTCTTCATCACGCCCTCCCGCATTCCAGAGCATTCCACCAGCGTCCTCATCCATCCTCGTCCCCCACGCATCTCCAACCCCTTCGCGCAATTCCCTTCGTAGTTCTCCCGCCATCGCCTGCCTCACTCAACCACCACCGGCAACCACCACCTCGGCCGCATTCTCCCGCCATCCATCTCCCATTTGAAACCCTAAACTTTATTTTTGAAATTAAATATTAAAGGTATAATAATATTATTATATTGGTTAATATTTTAATTTGTGGAAAAGGAAAAAATATATATTAAACTATATATATAGTTTATAAAAAGTTAATATAATAATATTATTAATTAATAAATTAATAGTTATTATTATAAATATATATATATATATATATATATATATATATATATATATATATATAATATTATTATTAAATTTTAATAATAATTATTATTATCAAAGAAAAAAAAATCAATTCTTTTGAAATAAGAATTGTTTGAAGAAACAAGCAAATTCAAGCCAAAGAAGACCAAGTCAAAGAAGAAATTAAAGACAAAGTCCAAGCAAGACTCTTTATCATCAAAGAAGTCGAAGAACACTTATCATTGAAGAAATCAAGTCAAAGTAAAGGAAGGCTCATCAAGAAGTCGAGACACGTTAACGACAAGGATGACCAAGTTCGACATTATGAGCAAGGAACAAAAAATGTTAGACCAAAAAATGACGCAGAACCATAATACATTAATGGAGGCGTTACAAAGACTAATGCAAAAAAAGGACCAAGTCGGTAGTCCAAATGTGCTAGATGCCTCATGTCATATTTTCACACAGGAAGCACTTGCAAAAAATCAAGATATAAAGAAGGAAATAAATAATTACGAAGCAGAAATAATACGCTTGAACAAAATCGTTAGCGACAAAGATGAAGAACTAATGCAGTTACGACATAAATTAGAAAGTCAAGAATCAGAGGTCGGCCAGTGTCGAAAACAGATAAAAGTTCTTCAACAACAAAATGACGACTCTAAAAAGACACATAAGTCAAAGATCGCGAAGAGTAATAAATCATTATCTAACAATGCTGAAGAAATTTTTAGACTAAGAAATCATAACAAGATACTAGTCACAAAAATTAAGAAGTTAAAAAATAGTCAGAAGATAGAACAATCTTTGGACGACATTGAAGGGAAACTTCTAGACAAATAGGAAGAAAATAGTTGTATCAGAAGTCATAATGAAGATCTTAAGGAACAACTTAAGACATCTGAAGCTGACAGAAAATCGCAAGTCGAATTGATTAAGAAGTTTCAAAATGATAATAGGCAGTTAGAAAACAAGTTGGAAAAAATACAGAACAAAAACTTAAATCCTCAAGAGACGAAAATACAACTTCCAACTCAGATCAATGCTCTAAAGGCGACATCCGAAAACGAAAATGACATCGTGAAAGTTCCTTATCGACACCCCAACCATAAAAATCGATATTTGAAAAAGTGGGAAATGTCGAAAGATAATGGTACTAATGTGATCAAATTTCTTGACGACACATCAGTAGGGAATCCCATCAGTCCACAACAAATCAATTTGGGATGGATTCATCCGTCGACGTATCGAAAGTTATGCTCTACACTTAACAGTTCGTATCAACATGTTTCATCAGCCATGACATCGCAAAGAACAATGCGACAAAATTATAAGGCTTTGAGGACAAAGCCTTTCTAAGAGAGTGGCAATGCTATGAATATTATATGTAAGTTAATTAAAGTTATTAATTATTAAGTGAAAGGGTGTAACCCTTCACTATACACGCTCAAGCTTATAAAAGCGAGCCTCATTGTAAATTATTAAATCATCTTTATCATCATCAATTGTATATTATTATCAAATGGAGTTATTTTCCATTGGAGGATTATTCGCTTCAATAATCACAGAGTATATCCGGACACGGATATAGCATTTTCTCTAGTAAATATGTTGTTTGATTTGTTTATTTTCAAAGAAATACTTCTTGGCAATTTAATTCAGTTTGATTGTCTTGATCTTCAACACTAATGTACTTTGTATACCATAACATCACAGGTCCTGTAACAAAAGGTTATCATGGATGTAAATTTTTTGGACCTTGTATGAAGGCTAGGTGATCTAGTGACCTACAAAAGATAGTGTATGATTACTCAAGGGTGTTCCTCCTAGAAAACTACCCTTATAGAAGAGCAACATATGCTTTCAATGGTAAACCAGAGAGAACCCAAGGCTTGAAATAATGGCATCGGTTAACTGTATTAGGACATATGATAGAGAGAAGGAGAAGGAAATTGCAGAGATGTCCTACTCAAATGGGGAACCTATGTTCGACGATCCTAAATTATTCGACACCTATGTTGATAAAATGCCCAAAGGAATGAAAAGGAAATTAATATTTTATGAGCTCCCATATTGGGAGCATCTTAAGATTGTCCACTTACTAGATCCCATGCATATATTTAAAAATGTTTCATCTTCTTTATGGTGGCACATATCATCCAAAAAAATGACAAGTTGGCTGTCAAGAGAGATCTTATTTTTTAAAATACTAAAAATAAGCATTATCCAATACAAGAAAATAGAGGAGAGGTTGTCCCCTCTTTTTCATTTAAAATAGGTGATGTCCCATGGATTTTGAAGAAATATGATATTTATTTGGAAAAGGAAGTTATATTGGGTGTGAAGGTGCCTTCTTTATATGGGTCTACTCTACAGTCCTGCTTCACTGTAGATGAACGGTTGTCAAGTTTGAAATCACATGACTATCTCAACCTTTTAAGGGTATGTATAATGTCAAAAAAATGTTTTTATTTTTTATTTATATATTTTACCACACAATTTAAAATGCAATTACATTTTTGTGTTTACTTTTTCGTGCCATTATCCATTGTTCATTCATGGGTGTGTGAACCATGACTTTCATGATGACCTGAGGCGTGCCATATCTAAACTATCTACATTTGTATGGTGGATCGCATCAAAGCCGATTTACATTGCTAGCATTCCACGGTGGTGTCAAGAGATAGTTGAGATTGTTTGTATGTTTGAGAAGGGAGTGTCGACGGGTTTCATGGACTTGCAGGTTCATCTTCTAATTCACTTAGTCGATGAGGTTTAATTAGTCGGGGTGTTCTCATGTAATTGGATGTTATTCTTGGAGAGGTACATGAAAAAATTGAATGGATTTGTTTAACAAAGGGAAAATACCGAGGTAGCTATGGAAGAGGGGTAGCTAGTATATGAGTCGTTCTATTATGCCAATGAGTACATCAAGAAAATGGACCACACACTAGGTGCAGTGATTTGGGATGATGAACGTCATGAGGAAAAAAGGAAAGTGGAGCTACTGCAAACAAACCAAAAAAAGGCGCATGATAAAGAGTAAGTCACTTATATTTCGATCTTCACATTTCCACATAGTAACTATTCACAATAAACTTCAAAAGCTATATTTTATCCCATATGTACTGAATGTGGTTCTGTTTCCATGAATACAACAACAAATTCAGAAATCGATGCCATCGATAAATTCATTCTTTATAACATGGAGGAAACACAGTCATGGGTTGCATTGCATGAAGAGAAGAGGATGAAATGGGACATTGATAGAAAAGAATTCATATGGTTGCACGGTAGAAGCATGCCTTTTCCAGATCATTTAAAAGATAATATGCCAATGATATATCCCAACAATTGGGTTGTGGACCAAGTTAGAGAGAAATATGGTGCATTCAGTCATTGTTACACCCAAAATATACTCATCATAAGATTCAGTGTATACACCCCTAAAGATACCTGTACTAAGTAATCATCTTGGGAGGATTTGTACCCAATTGTGCTAGGTTTTGAAGGGTCGTCGCAGGTTTCACACTAGCAACATGCGATGTCGCATCTTGCTCCACTACAGGGTGCGACGAGGTCAATTAATGGGGAAAAATAGATTATTCGAGATCCTTCTCGAAACTTGCTCATTTAGGGGCTTATCCCTGACCTCTAGGGTAGCTGGTACTCGACTCCTGACTCTTTGGGAGGATCCCCGATCTCTCTCCTACCATCTCTCAACCTATCCTATCCATACCCTACCCACTTAGTCCTATATAAGTGAAGCTCACTCCCATCCCAAATGGGGGAAGACTATGGTATCTACATGATGGTGAAATATCTCTTAGAACATCTCCACTCACCTATTGGAGAACTCATACTTCCTTGGAAGGATATGGCAATTGGCTTCGTTGGAGAAGGGCTACAACGTTAAGCCTTTGGTTGTGGTTCTATATCTCTATCATGTACTCCTCTATTTGAAGTAATACAAATGCTTTCCACCAATATTGTTCATATGCGCAATGATATTGAGTAGTTTACCTGCTTAACTGTTTACTTAGATATCTTATTGTATAGATGTCTTTTACTGGTTTCTCTTGTTTCTCGTCTTGACAAGTCTTGCAGCTTGGATCTGACGACCATGGGACATGGACCAACATTTAGGAGAAAGGATTGTGTAGTGAAAAGGTAAGACATCTAGTACTTGATCCTTAAGTAGATCTAGGAAATGCATTGGTAGTCTATTCTATTTGTTCTAGACTCACTTTGAGCTAGGGAGATCCAGCTCGCATCCGCTCGAGTGGATTGTTCGATAACAAATTTGGAGACCATATTGGGGAGTATATAGAGATTGGTTAGTAGTTGTTAATCTGAGAGTCATTTTCAGTTGATTGCTTGACACAAGCCTTTTATTTTTTGCCATTTACTTCTTGGAGTTGATTTCACCATTAGATCTTGATATTGAAGACTCTGATATACTTCCTCTGAGTTCATACAACTCATTTTCAAACCATTCCATGGTTCGTTGCTCAGAGATCTGATTCATTCTTGGATCTAGACTTCGCCTGTCGCACCTGGGAAATCGAAACAGAGTGACACTGTGTCATTATGGGTCTTTCTTCTTTACCTGTTAACTACTCGCCGCACCCCTTACATTGGCAGACTGCAACATCGTCGCAATTCCCATGTAAGTAAACTGCGACATCACATTGTGTACAAGGACAGAGTGCGCCGATTTGTCAAATTATGGCATGCAGGCATCTCTTCTCTGTTTGACAGTTTGGACTTTGGTTTGCTGTGTGAACTCTATCTATGCTACAAGATCCAGCCAGGGATCCCATTTGTCAGTTGTGTTTTGAGTGTTTGGTTCTATTTGGATTGATTTTGGGTTCCGTTTTGGACAAGCTTGAAGACCGGTAGTGGTGGATACTCTTGTCTCCTCCACCTTCATCCGTTCACCCTTGCATTCCCTTATTTCCATCCCTGATCTTATCAGTACATTAGATCAGCTTCCAGACCTCATTTACATTTGTTTTGAGCTTTGCTTGCTTAGTTTGCTTGCTGCTGCTTGATTTTGAGTTAAGTGTGTTTTTCAACTTGGTTGAGTGCTTGTCTTTTCTTGAGTTTTCTGAATGAACTAATGCTGCAAGTAGTGTTTTCTTTTCAGTCATTTAAATATGAAAGCTCAGTTGTTATCAAGTTTACTCTTTGATGCATCCATTGAAAAATTAAAAAGTGCTTCTTTCCCATCATTTCTTGAATGTTATTGAAGAACATTGTTGTGCATTGGAAAATTCTCGTTTATGTTTTGGGAAAGTTGAATGAATGTGTGATCTATTGTGTTTTTCTCGAATTATGAATCACTCATTTTCTTGAAAGGCTCAAAGAATGCTTCGATTTTTGCAAAATTGATTCCATGCTAAGGAAAGATAGATGAATTTTTAATTTTTGTTGCTTTTAGACCATTGAAAGTGAAATTGAAAAACTTGCATATTCCATTTCAGAATCCTCTCTTTTCATTACCTAGTCTCGTTTTGATTTGAAAAGAAAAAGAAAAAGAAAAAGAAAAATGCTTTGATTCAGATAGTAGTGTTGTGATTTTTTGTGTTTCGTCGAAAAGGAAAAGAATACTTTCATTGTCAAATTTGTTTGAATTGGGAATTGTGTTGCATTGAGTTTGTTTTGGAAATACCATTGGAAAAGGCTTTCTCCTTTCCATAGCTAGAATTCGTTGAAGGAAAATAATATTTCATGCATGTAGATAAGGCTTGCATTATGCTTCCGATTATGTACTCACCTCATGCATTCACCTAAACGTCCAAGATAAAATTAACGGTAGAACTAGGTAAAATTTTTAGCAACTTGTGTGTAAGTTAGAGACATGTTCCGCCGTCATTAAGCATGGCAGCTATCGTTATTTTCCAGCACTGTATCCTGGGGGTATTGTAGTCTTCCACGTACTTATCGGTATATCGAGCTCCTTCACGTACCCACCAAGTACCATAATCCGTACTTGGTGTATATAGAAGGGTGTATCACATAATCGGTAGTATATCGGAAGGTCTCTTGTCGAACGGTTGTGCATTAGACAACACCACTACAGATTTGAGCTCCCACGTACCTTGTGTATATCGGGAGACACCACTAGGATTCCTGAAACCAACTGAGTTAACCATTTGGTCATCTTGGAAAAACAATACACCGAGAACAACACTCGGGGAGATAAGCACGCACGTACTGTCCAGTTAATCAGGTATGCAGGACAGGGTATGGACCCAATCCTCCTCGTGTCATATTGTTGGAACCTGCAGTATATCGTGGTTCGCAATGCCTTGATAATCCCGTGAGGTTCCAGACTTTTGAATCCACTCTGTCACATAAGTTTGCTTGTTACCTTAGTTTGAGTAGGTTTTTATGGACTGCTTTTCTTTTAGCATACCCTTAGGAGAAATGCTGTTTCAGCCATCTTGGCTGATCATCCTGACACTCTGGTGGATTTTCCTTAAAGAAGGTCCCATAGGATCTTAAACTTATCACCCGAATATCCCTTTAATCCGGAGGTTATTTCGAGGGTAAGAATGGATCCGCGTAACGCAGTCGTAGTCACTGAAGTGGAAAACCCCAATTTAAATGTTGGAGGACTTTTGTTTCCACAAAATCCTCTAGATTCACCTGCCTCTCATCCCCCGCAGGATGAAGGAGCGCAAACCCCCACTTCACAAGACCTTTCTCCCGTCATCCCGGGAGAACCTAGATCGTTGGAATGGATAAATTGACCCCAGGATGGCCCTACAACAGTTGTTGGTCCTTTAGTAGCTTATTGGACATCTTCTACAGACCACCCAGTGGCTCATTTTGCCATCTCATCCCTGCCTAACTGGACTACTCCAGAGTTCTCTAGGACTTACTATAGGCCTGATCCTGCCGATATTTTCAGCCCCATCCATGAATGTTTGGAACAGTTACGTATTAGAGGATATGAGCTTCGAAGACAAAGTCTCGGGAAACACTCTGAAGAGTTTCTAAATCGCCATTTCCAACTAAGATTTGACGATGAAAACATCCCAGTTATTTGATATCTTTCGGACCACCTGAAGCACCCCACCACGAGACCACTAATAAGACTAGTCAACCCTCACAAGAGTCTATTCCTGCACCTCAAGTGAACCAACCGGTGGAAGGACAATAGTCCAACACACCTGTCACTACCACAGTTACTTTACCAATTCCTCCCCCACCTCAGAGTTCGAGGGGAGGGTATTCCATTCCCACAGATTATCTTATTGGTAATGTTATTACTACGGTAGCTAGTCAACAACCTACATTGGTTCAACCTTTGGATAGTGGTCAACCTATTGTGACTGGGGGGAAACTCCTGTTTCCTAACCAGAACGTAGGCAGTGGAATCCCTAATGGACCTTCCGTTGGACCTTCCCGACCCACTAGACCGTCCACCACGGGATTATCTCATGTTGGGGGGCCGTCAAATGTAACTCAACCCTCATGGGGTCAAGCGTATCTAGGTTCTGTTAACCCTGTGTCGGGCCAACCTAATCTCGAAAATGCACCATACGGGATACCTTATCCCGGGAATCCATACACTCTATGGGGACAACAACCTGTGTTGTAACACGGACCCTAACCGACTATCCCTCAAGTACCATCACCCTCGATCTGCCCTCCCCCACCTCCTGCTAGAGGCGGCAGGCCCCCACCTAACCTTGGTGAAGGCCCACCTCATTTTACCTACAACATCCCTCTACCTTCCGGTGGTGGCGGGAATGGTCCACCACCCCCTCCCGGCGGAGGCGACGGGGGACCAACTTATCATGGTGGAGGATGACATTTACCTTCGGGTGGTGGAGGTGGTCCACCACCCTCTCCAAGCGGAGGTGGTAGAGGACCTAATTACTATGGCGGTGGCGGTGGTGGTGGAGACCCTCATCCTTCCGGTAGCGGATGTGGTGGGGGGCCCCATCCTTCTGGCAGCGGATGTCCACCACCCCCTCCAGGAGGAGGCGGTGGTGGGCCACCTCATTACGGTTATGGACCCCCACCTCCTCCCGGTGGTGGTGGAAAACCTCCACCCCCCTGGAGGTGGAGGTGAACCCCCACCTTATTGGAATGGACCACCTTCTGGTGGTGGACCTCCTCACGGTCCGGGTGGAACACCCCCCTATGGTCAGTTCCCGCTTGGTATACCTTACGGTTAGTTTGGTCCTTACACACCTTATCCATATTATCAATACGCATAGCCTAACCCATAGCTGCCCTTCCTGGCTACTTTGGACCTGCCTAACCTATCCCGTTTAACCAATGATCCTATTTACCATGGATCTAATTGGCCACCGATTCTAGTGAAACTTCTGTCTGATATCCCCAAGTTTGACGACAAGCTGGGTGAAGACCCTAAAAAACACATGATGACATACCACTTATGTTGTTCATCTAATTCCTTAATGGACGATTCAATTCGTCTTATATTGTTTCAAAGGACTCTCACTGGTTCAGCTGCCAAGTGGTACATTGAGTTGCCACCACACTCTTTTCCTGATTTTGGTTCTCTTGCCATGAACATTTTGACACATTTCCAGTTTCCCATATGGCATGAGACTGGTACCGAGCTTTTAACCTCGCTCCGTAAGAATACTGCCACTCACATTTTGGATCATATCCACGAGTGGCAAAGGAGACGATGTCTCATTAAAGCTCCCATTCCAGATCAGCTCCTAGCAGATTGGTTCACAAAATCCCTCATCCCTACCAGAGCAAGAGATGTTGCTATGCGAGGTGCTGTCACCGAAGAATAAGCCATCGCGAGTGCCCATGTGTTAGACCTAGTCTACACTCAATACGGCACTTTGTTTGATATTCTACCGGATGAACCCCGTAACGTTAATGACCCTATGAAACCACATAAGGGACTCCAAACTGATGGAATCATTGGTTCCCTTAACACCCAGCCTGTTGCTAGTACTATTGGATCATCCAACCCGACTCTGGTTGGCCACAGCACCACCAAGTCCACCACTCCTGCTGTAACTGTAGAGGTGAATTCTATCCAATCAGCTTCATCTCAGAAGTCTGGCGGTAAAACGAAGAACAAGGGGAAACCCAAAAAGTCTTCTTCCCAGCAGGAACAGAAGAGCACTCCTGACGATACCAAGGAGAAACAGAAACTAAAGTATCCTTGTTTACTGTGTGGATATGACCATTTCTACAAAGAATGTCCCCATAGAGACGAAGTCCAAAAGTTTATTAGGGGAAAACCAACTCCTGCAATCCTCAATGATCCATTCCCTACTCAAAACCAGTAGATGATTGCTCAAACCCCCCCATCGTAGGGGGAACCATCCAATACCACGCATGTTCTCATGTTGTGTAATGAGACGATCAATTTGAACACTCGCTCGCGATCTTACGAACCGATCCCTTCGAAGGAATCCACTGGAAGTAATGCTGAAAAAGCTTTCGAATCCTTAACTGATGTCATTGTACCATCAACTTCTCTCACCATTGAGAATCCCTCCTTAGACTTGATATTGCGACCGCCCAAGAGTACGATCCGAAAAGTTATTTTCAATCCAAACACTCGGGCAGCACAAAATTACAATATCTTAGAGGACTTGGCACAAGATCCTTGCGCCATTTCTACCCTGGAAGTTTTGCAAAATTGTCCTAATCAATGCAAAACTCTCCTTGCAGCCATCGGTGCAGTTGACCCGGATTCCTCGAATACCATCATGTTCCGACTTGACAACTTTAAGTCGAGGCTCTCACAACAGCTCGCATTCCAAGTTTCTGCGAACATTGCTGGGGAGATTGTCCATCGTACCCTTTTAGACGAAGGTGCCTCCACTTTTGTCATGTCCATCGCCTGTTGGAGAGCCATTGGCTCCCTCGAATTGAATCATTCTCCTACCACGTTGAAATCATTCGACGGGCGTGATTTTCAACCTCATGGGCTCTTACAAGCTCTTGTAGTTGAGTTGGGCGGAAAGACCGTAACCATTAATGTGGAAGTGGTCTCGGCTCTGTTAGATTATAATCTCTTGCTTGGTCGCAATTGGTTTTACACCATGCAGGCGGTAACCTCTTCAGTCTTCCGCATAGTACAATTCCCCCACCAAGGACAAATTGTTACTATCGACCAATTAGATTTGTGTACACTAGACACTACTACTCATCCTGGTGACCATGTTCCTTCCATTGGACAGATGTCAAAACAGTATGAGAGTGTAGGGGTTGGCCTTTTGAAAGATTCATCTCTCATGGGCGTTTTTCCAGCCGCGGACCCCCCTAATCATGTTGCTACGGTGAACATGATCTCCACAGAGATTTTATCTCACTCTACCGATGCTTGGCTTGTACTGGATGAAGCCACAACACACCTGCTTGGAGATATAATGCCTCTTTTACCCGCTAAATGTATTTACGAGGCTATCCAATTAGCACCAGAGGACCACTTAACCATGGCCTCTCCATCCGGTTCTCTATGACGGATGTCATCTCAACATGATTTCTTACTTCGGACTTTTCATTCAGACGAGTCCATCATGGAAGTTATGAATGTTGACGACGGTCTGTGGGATGATCTCCATCATAGGTCATATTTTCTTCCTCCTTTGGATTACATAGAGGACAACATCCATATCCTCTTTTCACCATATATCTACCCGTTCCCTCATTCCCCCATTCTTACATGTCTTACAGACACGGAGGGAAACTTGGCCAACATTGAGCCAACCACCCCGGTAGACATCTCGGTGAAACTTGGTATAGTGGAACACATTCATATAGGCCAGTAGTGTTCCCCTGAAGAAATTGCTGTTAGCACGGCCTTGTTCAAGCAATTTCGAGACGTATTTGCTTGGTCCTATGAGGAGATTCCTGGGATAGACCCCGCAATTGTTTCTCATGAAATAAAAACATATCCCAAAATTAAACCTATATGCCAAAAGTTACGACCAGTACACTCCCGGAAGACTGCGACAATTAAGGTAGAAATTGAAAAGCTCTTAAAAGCTGGTTTTATTTATCCTGTCCCATTGATGGATTGGGTCTCAAACGTTGTTTTGGTGAACAAAAAGCAAGGCACCATTGGCGTCTGTGTTGATTATCGGGACCTTAACTGGGCTTGTCCAAAAGACAACTAACTGACCCCCTTCATCGACTAGATCATCGACAATTGTGTTGGAAGCGTCATCTTCTCATTTATGGATGGATTTTTTGCTTACAACCAAATTGAGATCAACCCAGCCGGCCAACATAAGACGACTTTCATCTTCCCGCGGGGAACGTTTGCATACCGCAAACTCCCGTTTGGGCTTTAAAATGATGGCACGACGTTTCGGCAGGCTATGTCGAACGCCTTCCATGACATTAAGGACTTTTTGGAACCTTACTTGGAAAATCTCCCTGCTCATTCAAAGCAGCGCGAGTTCCACATTGATCATCTGACGGCCATTTTCCTCATATGCAAACAGTACAATATCTGTCTGAATCCTCATAAGTGTATCTTTTGCATTGAGTCCAGACGCCTCTTAGGATTTATCGTTTCGAAGGATGGGATCCGCATTGATCCCTTAAAGGTGGAGGCCATCATCAACCAGCCACCCCCGACAGATGTGACAGAACTTCAAAGTCTCCAAGAGAAGGTGACTTATTTAAGACGTTTTGTTTGTAATTTCTTGGAGAAGACTCAGGGGTATATGAGACTGCTCAAGAAGGACGTCCCATTCATTTGGGATGACCAAGCTCAAAAATCCTTCGACAGTATCAAACATGCCATCACACATGCCCCCGTGCTCCAACCACCTAATTATTATCGAGATTACATCTTATATCTCGCCGCCTCGGCTACCACTATCGCGATGGTTTTGGTACAGGAGGATCAAAACGCCCAAGAACATGTAATATACTATGCAAGTAAGGGTCTGGCTGACGCTGAAACTAGATATTCACATGTCGAAAAACTCGCATCCGCGACGGTCATCGACGTACAGAAGTTCTGGAACTATATCTTGCTCTGCACCACCACTATCATCGCCAACTCGAACCCCATGTACCACGTACTGATACGTCAGGTGCTTGGGGGAAAGTATTCACGCTGGATTGTGATACTGCAAGAATTTAATCTTCTTTTCGAGAAAGTCAAGTCAAAGAAGTCTTTGGTGTTTGCCGAGCTGATTTGTGACCTTCCCCATCCTGAAGCTGGAGTTGAGCATAATGACTCTTTTCCAGATGAATCATTGTTTCTCATCAGTACGAATGACCCCTGGTATGGAGATATCTCATTGTATCTTCAACCCAACGCTTCAACCCTTAACTTTCTCGCGACGACCGTTCCAAGATACGTCACCATGCAAAGTATTATTTAATCATCAATGATACTTTGTATCATCGTGGCATTGATTTAATTCTTCGACGTTGTCTCACTCATCATGAGGCTGAACGCGTTCTAAATGACTGTCACACTGGAGCATGTGGCGGTCACCTCTTTGGGATGGCTATAGCCCAGAATATCTTGCACGCAGGATATTTTTGGCCTACTATCTTCAAAGATTGTATTGAGGCTGTCAAAAAATGTCCTCCTTGCCAACACTTCCATACGAAGAAGCGCACTCACCCTGCCCCATTACATCCATATATTGCCATTGGCCCATTCACAAAATGGGGCATTGACTTTATGCATTGTAAGCCTACCTCGGCCGGGGGGCATAGTTACATCATTGTAGCTATGGATTACTTCACAAAGTGGGTCGAAGCTATCCTTACATACCAAAATGACGGCAAAACCACCACACTCTTCATGTTCAATCATGTAATAGCGCGGTTCGGAGTTCCTCAGGCAATTTTTACCAATCATGGTTCTCATTTTTAGAACCATATGGTCGATGAATTGAGCGACAGGTTGGGTTTTCGCCATGAAAATTCAACACCCTACAACCCGCAGTCCAATGGACAGGTTGAGTCCATTAACAAGGTCTTGAAAACTATGGTCCAAAGGATGGTAGGGACACATAAGTCCAATTGGCACAACATGCTCTTTTCAGCATTATGGGCCTACCGAACTTCCGTCAAAACTGCCACAGGCTTCACTCCTTTTCAATTGGTATATGGATTGGAGGTTGTCCTACCTATAGAGTGCGAAATTCCGTCTCTACAATTCGCTATCGAACTTCTTCCTAACACTATTGCTAAGGAAGAACGTCTCTTGCACTTAGCAAAACTTGACGAGTCCCACCGAGATGCCTCTCTTGCTAATGAAGCACACAAGAAATGCATCAAATCCCAATATGAAAAGTCAGTTGAACCTTATATCTTTAACGAGGGTGACCTGGTCCTCACTTATGACCAGAAGCATGACAAACTAGGAGCTGGAAAGTTCAAATCCATGTGGCATGGACCTTACATTGTCAAACATGTTTTGGAGAAGGGAGCTTACGAGCTTGAAGACTATGACAGAATCTCTTTGGGTGAACCCTGCAATGGGCTTTACCTGAAGAGGTACTGGGCCTAAATTCATCATGCTTAGACTTTCTTGTATATACTGTACATGGCGTGTTTTTTTTGTTTTTGTGTGTGCTGTGATGCTTTAGTTTTTGAGTATCTTTAGATCTTGTTTCCGCTTCTTATACCATGTTCTATCTACGTGTGCAAATGGCAACGTGTTATGGATTCACGGATAGCGCCAGCCAGCATACCCGTAACCTTGCTTCAGCAGCCTGGGTGCTATATTCCCCAACAGGTGAGCTCATTAGCTCAGGAGGAAGTTGCCTAAGGTTTGCGACCAACAATGCCACAGAGTATCAGGTAGTAATCGGAACCCTAACTAATGCCATTTCCTTGGGTATGAACCACATTGTCATCCACATGGATTCTCAATTAGTGGTTTCCCATCTGAACCGAGTGTACGCCATCTATGATCCCACCTTACTCCGTCACTTCAGATGAGTATGTCTCCTAGAAAGTTCATTTGAATCCATTCGATACCTGCACATTCCACGAGAGTTAAACACAGTTGTTGACTCAATGGCCAACTTCATTTTGGATTGGTACATCACACACACATAATATTCAAAATATGTAAAAGCATTCACAACATGTAAATAATGTAATGTATAAAAGAAAACATGTAAACAAGATCACATCACTCATCATTTTAAAACACATAGTGTATAAATTGCCGATAATGTCTATATATATATATATATATCGCTCAAAAAGTAGTGCTGGTACAAAATCTGAAGCACAATGGCTTTCAGTGTGTCTCTACAAAAATCTGAAGCATCGTGGCTTTCAGTAGTACAAAATCTGAGGCCTCTAAGCTCTCAGTACAAGTATAATAGTGTCATCAGGCCTGAAACCTAACCCGTACACCCACCCCGACACTTGGTTAGCTGAGCTCGGAGGTTTGCGAGGAGACCCTCGCACCAGTTGAAAACCATGGGGGACATGCAGTCCTCCGCATAAAACATCTGGGTCTGAGTAGCCATGTGTGGGGCTTGGCTACCTGTCGCTCTAGTAATAGTAAGCAATATGGTACACAGTGGATAGCTCACCACATCCTTGATGAGTATATTCCCACTGGAAGGTCGAGAGGTAGCGATACAGTGCTACGATATCATGTCATCAACTGTACGTTCACTGGCCCGTGTTCCAATAAGATGTACAGTGTCCCCTCTTCGGGACAAACTGGTAAGAAAATAGATATACTCAATGTCTATTGTGAGGATATGCTCACCAATCACAAATTATTGTTGGGCTGCATCCCAACTCTGGAGCATGTGGGTCGGTAGTGGGATCTGGGATCTCATCCCCTGGATCTCAAAGAACTTCAGTAACCCGCAGTTTCTCAAAGCATCCACGCATTGTGGATCGTTCACAGCTTGTTCATCTTCTAGCTCATGTTCGCTCTCTCGCCACTCCAATACCATATTGGCTAGCTGGTAACCTGCCAAGAAGGACATTTAAACACTATTAGGTCCTGCTTCAACCTCCACAAGTCCATTTTTTGAATTCTTTTTGATGTTTAGAATTTGCAACTCCATCGTCGCACTGTACGTTTGCTTACAGTGCGATGTCGTCGCACCTCACCCATTCGAGGCTTGCGATGACCTGGTCTCATCGCAGGTCTCGAAAGGTCCAACTGCGACGAGCCGAGAGCGCAGTCGCCCTCCATAAACTCATCAAAAAACCCAAAAAATGGACCTAAAATAAAAAAACTAATCCACTGGAAAGTTGCTGGATGAAGTTTAGGCCTACCTGATCTGAATGGTTGGTGAAATGTCGGATCGTAGCTCCCAGAATCGACAAAGGAATTTTTGGCTCCAAATTGGTACTTCTCCTCCCAAATTGGAAATTGAAACAATGAAATCTATTTTGGCCCATTTTTCTATTTATAAATAGAATGGAATATTCCTTTTCAAATATTTTGATGCTCTTGGGCCATTTATCATAGTTTTTTATCATCTTTGTCATATTTGAGGCTATTTGACACATTTTCTAGTGTGCAGGAGTTGTAAGTGGTCTTTTGTGCCATTTCTCGTATCCCAACGGTCATCATAGGTATGAACACTCCTTTGAATGTTTTGTCATTATTTTTGCAACGGTTAGTTTGTAATTATTGCGTGATGATGATTTTACTCTTCGTTTGTTCTCTTACTCACGGAACTATGAGAAAAAGTACCGAGTTATGATTTATCACTTTTCCGGGCTCGTTAAACTTCCACGAAAAAGGACACCCCCCGGAGTCTATAGTTAAGCTCTTTTCAGGCTCTCGAAAAATGAAAAGATTGCCAAGTGAAATTGTGTTCATGCTTGTTAAATTATTTGAATGGTCGTCTTCCTAGTGATAGTTTACCCCTTTTTCGAACCAGGAGGCACTAATTACGAAAAAGGAATACTCCAGCCAATGATGACTGGAAGATTCCTCTCCCGCGTTGTTTTACCCTTTTTCGAGTGATGAGGCTAACTTTACGAGAAAGGACCATTGTAGTCTTCTTTAGTTCTTTTTAGACTCTCTAAACATAAAATGACGACCGATTTTACCTTCTATGGACTCATTAAATTTTCACATTGAAGGGCCCATCATGGGATGAACCCCTCCTATCCCAGGTTCGGAAAATATTTGGGATTGGACTCATCTATGAGATGAGCTATACCGAGCATCTGGTTACCCTCATCAAGCTCGTAAAAAACACATGAGGCACTCATCATTCATGATGGGGAAAAAGGAAAGCGTTTGTGTTACATACCTTATTAGTGGCAGTACGTAGTCGTTCTTGAACATGGCACTCATCTACATTTGCATATAGCACTTGGTTCATCCTTTTGTCTATGAGTCCCCACTTACTTTCTGAGTCCTATTACTCCTTTGAGTCATTCAAAGAAAGCTTCCATCATCAGTTGCTTTAGAATTTTGCGTCGTACTCATTGTGTCAATATTGCCAAGTCATGCCATGCCCATGTTCAAGAACACGTCTATCATTTGTCATCTGCAGTCAAGTGTACCCGTCACCATATCAGTTTACTCTGAGTCATTTTTTCATATTACTGTACCATCCAATCCACTCTAAACATATTTTGTTGTGTTTCATGTCGATTGATGGGGGATTCATCATGGCCCTCCTTCGATGGATTCATCCTTGTCGACTTCAACACATCATCCGAGGATTGAATTTAGAAACCAGTCAAGTACCTTGGCCCTGCATGCCTCAATGGCAGGTTACCTTGCTTTCATCATGAGTTTACTCATTGACTCTTGATTGAAAGATTTCATCTTGCGTTCGACTTCAAATCATTTATTCACGCTTGATGATATGTACTATGATACCTTGGGAATCATTGACATCAATGGTGATCTCCCTCGCACTTGTTAACGGTTTACATTAATGGCCGGTAATCAAGTGGTTTCTACCATGTTCGACGTCAAGACATTTGTAATCACATGGATAGATTTGTATCATTGCGAGTTCAGCTTGAAGACCCTGGGGAGTCATCTTTTACCCAGGTTGCGATGGATTTTGTATTTGAGTTATATTGCACGAATCCACTCTTGTATTGGTCATGGCTGTGTTATCATCTCATCATGGATCTACGCTTGTGTCTAGTAGCCATGATTGTGTTTAGTTGGTCATTACTATCATGGATCTACAATGTATTGGTCGGCAGCCATGTTGTACTTCATATGAGATTGTCAGTTCAGAGTCAGTTGTAATGCAGTAGTGTCCTTCATCCAACGAGTCTATTTCCGTTACTTCTATCAAAGCACTTCACTTGTCTATCTTCAACAGCTTCATGCTTTGGGGGGCATTCTGTTACACCAAAAATCTACTCATCATAAGATTCAGTGTATACACCCCTGAAGATACCTGGACTAAGTAATCATCCTGGGAGGATTTGTACCCAATTGTGCTAGGTTTTGAAGGGTCGTCGCAGGTTGCACACTAGCAACATGCGATGTCGCATCTTGCTCCACTGCAGGGTGCGACGAGGTCAGTTAATGGGAAAAAATAGCTTATTCAAGATCCTTCTCGAAACTTGCTCATTTAGGGGCTTATCCCTGACCTCTAGGGGAGCTGGTACTCGACTCCTGACTCTTTGGGAGGATCCCCTATCTCTCTCCTACCATCTCTCAACCTATCCTATCCATACCCTATCCACTTAGTCCTATATAAGTGAAGCTCACTCCCATCCCAAAGGGGGGAAGACTATGGTATCTACATGATGGTGAAATCTCTCTTAGAACATCTCCACTCACCTATTGGAGAACTCATACTTCCTTGGAAGGATATGGCAATTGGCTTCGTCGGAGAAGGGCTACAGCATTAAGCCTTGGTTGTGGTTTTATATCTCTATCATGTACTCCTCTATTTGCAGTAATACAAATGCTTTCCACCAATATTGTTCATATGCGCAATGATATTGAGTAGTTTACCTGCTTAACTGTTTACTTAGATCTCTTATTGTATAGATGTGTTTTACTGGTTTCTCTTGTTTCTTGTATTGACAGGTCTTGCAACTGTGGGACATGGACCAACATTCAGGAGAAAGGATTGCGTAGTGAAAAGGTAAGACATCTAGTACTTGATCCTTAAGTAGATCTAGGAAATGCATTAGTAGTCTGTTCTATTTGTTCTAGAAACACTTTGAGCTAGGGAGATCTGGCTCGCGTCCGCTCGAGTGGATTGTCCGATAACAGTCATTACCCGCCTGAAGAGAAAGATGTGCTAAACATTGGGATCGGGTGCATCAACTCGGTAATAATCTCTTTCTATACATTTCCAACTTTATAATGCACCTTTGAATTATAAAATCTATGTTTAATATATTAATGGTTGGCTTGTTAGATGTATGATGCCATCATTTGTTAAATTTTTACAGGTGCATTTGTTCTCGTCTATATGGGCTTATGGACATCATTTTCACACTGAGGATGTTGATAATGGATGTCTTACCAAGACTATGGAGTGGAATTTAAGTTTGACCAATCTATTCGTACTAGCCACTGCGATTGAAACCCGATAGGAATGATGTTGGGTTATGTCGGAAAGATACATGAGATCATTCAAGTGGACTTATCATCTTTCCAATGTGTTGTTTTTAAGTGCAAGTGGTGGGACACATTCGATATGAATTAGGTAAAGGAATATCATGATAGTGGGTTGATATGTATCAAATATAGAAAGATGTGGGATGAAAGTAAGGAGCCTTATGTTTTCCCAAAACACCGCAACCAAGTGTTCTTTTACCTAGATGTGTTGGATAGAGATTGGTGGTTCATATTGAGACATAACACTAGATCTAAACATATTTTTGAAAACAACATTGCTATCATGACAACCGAGGAAGATAATGAAGGTGATGGCAACATAGAGTGATGTGTACATGTTTTATTTCATCATTTACAGATTGAGATATCATTTTTTTATTGTTATATTGGATTATATAATTATATTGTTTATTTTTCATGTTATGATGGTGGAAATGGAAATTTTATTACTGGATGGAATGTTTAAACAATTTGAGTTGGTTAGCAACCAATCTGATGTACAATATGTTTCATGTCTATCAAGTAATTTGTGATTGTATGGAATGACTATATGTCATTATCCATTGTTAGAGATGATCTTTATTGCTTTCCACTTAGTTCATTGTAGCGTGTTTTTATCATTTAATTTATTGTATTGTTACAACTGGATCAGAATCAGCTAATTAGAGTACAAATTATCATTGACGTTAATCATATTTATTGTTTGTTGTAATTTCAACTACTCTCATTTGAATAACAAGGTGGATTTAATGAATATATTATACTTATACACTTATATTTTATATTTTAGATACTTAGACACTTATATATCATTAAGGCAGAAAAACATATGGCAAGAATGAAAGATGTATATGTTTTAAAATTATGATATAATAAATAAAAAATAACAAACAATATTTTTTTTAAATCTTATATTTGGAATATGCATATTCATATCTATATGTATTTTAAGTTTCATTGGTGATGGATTTCTATAGCCTAGATTTAAAGATAATGTGAAAATGGAGATACTGAGAAAGATTTTTACGAAAATGAAGATAATCTATTTTTATGTTTTTTTTAAATTTTATTTAAAAATTAAATGAGAGATGAAAAGGGTGGAGCTTCACATTGTTAGTAAACGTTAAAATATTTAATATTTTACTTGATACCTTGATTAAGGTCTAGGTTTATAAGTCATTTTAGTACTTTGATTCAAATTGAACAGTGAACACAACATCTCCTCATTGATTAGTAAAGTAAATACTAATATAGTGGATTAAAGAGACAATTATTCTTTATTTTCATGATATTTATGCTTAGAATTTGTGTTTCTCATATATACCACCTTTCATTTCCTTTATTAATTATACTTAGAATTTGTGTTGCTTATGTATACCACCTTTCATTTCCTTTATTAATTTCGATCTTCTTGGGTTTATTTATCATACAAATCATTAATAATAGTTGCAGTAAATTCAATATTGTAATGGAATTGTTTAACATGGAATTACTATTCCCCATTATTGCTTTCGAGTGACGTGATATGCAATGGGTTTGTAATATATTTTTTTTCGCATGACGTGATATGCAATGGGTTTGTAATATAGTTTTTTCACCATCTAAAATTAATCACACCATTGCTAGGAATTTGGTTAGTAACTACTATGAATTATGTTAATCAATAAAATGTATGTGATAACATATTTTCAATAATGAATGAATTCATAATAGTATAGTTGAATATTACTCACAATTAGTTTGCTTTATATTAATGTAAATTTGTGTTTTTCACATAGATATAAGATGTGTGCAAATGAAAATTGTGATTTCTTTAACTTCTTTAAACTTGAAACAATGGATGTTTTTATTTGTTATGTTAATTTGTGTTTTTTAGTTAATTGCATAATGGATGCTTTTATCAGTTATGTTAATTTGTGTTTTTTAGTTAATTGCATGTATATGTAGTGTTCTTCTTTGTATGCATTGTAATTTTTGTAAATAATGTTTTAGAGAATCCAGATCAATGTTCATGGCCAAACATATTTATAAGTCATAGGTTTATACTTTACTTGATACCTTGATTAAAGTATAGATTTTTACTTGATACCTTGATTAAAGTATATATTTATAAGTCATTTTAATACTTTGAAATAGTCACATAAACATCAAAAGCTAGTTGTTTAACTTATGATAAAGAAAGTTCATGATCCATGTGGCCATATTAAGAATCGAAACCTACAAATTGAGATATCATTTTGTTATTGTTATCTTTGAGTGTGTTATTTGTTGTATTATTATTAATACAATATCAACTATAATTATTTTCAATGTTTTTATTTTACAAAATGAAGGGATAGTTCCTCAATGAAAAAAAATACATACAATAGGAATGGGATAACCATTATTGTATGTTCATACTACATTTCCAAAACATGTTGAAAATGATCACACTTTGATTTTTTAGATTGTTGTAGTTAGTTGTAAACATTTTCACCCTCATCATCATTTTCACCACATAAACATAAACATGCAATCATCATCATTTTCAGTACCTAACAAACATAAACATAAACATGATCATGATCATACCATCGTAAAAATAAACATAACCATCATCATACCATCATAAACAAAACCATAATCATAAACATAAACATACCATCATCATCATTTTCACCATCTAACAAACATAAACATTATAAACAACATAATACCATCATTAACAAAAAACTAAAAATAAACATGAATGTACCATCATAAGCATTTAATTACCTTACATATTCATCTAACAGATTTAAACATCATCTAACACACATATCTAACAATTATAACATCTAACAAAACACATGTTGCATTTTCTAACATATAACCATCACACACATCTAATAAACATCATCAAACCTAACCTAACATACACATAAACATCAACATCAACATATGTAACATGGAAAATACCGTATAAATATATATATATATATATATATATTGAAAAATGGGGCGTTCCAAGAAGCCGAAGTTGGTTATTACATGCAAGACAAAGCTTTCACCTCCTTCTGAAAAATCCATACCAGGATTTGATGTAATGGAAGCCTCCCCACCTAATTCACCTATGCGAAAAATCAATTTAGATTGAGTTTCTCACCCTTCCGACCTTTCCAATTTTTTCATCCATTAACCATTGTTTTCCCTGTTAAATTTTCAGTATTAAATCACAATACTATAGGATCTTTGCTGAGAGAATAACATCTACAGTATATCAATGCATGACAATCATAATATGACAAGCATCACAAGCATCACAAGAATCAAAAGCATAGAGACAAGAGACACAGAGTTTCCGTGGGGAAAACCCTAAGGTGAAAAACCCCACAAACTTCCTCAGAGATAGAGAGAGCAATGGCTCAACCAAAATACAACCAAATAATACAGAGATAGTCTCCTAGCAGATGATCCTCCTCCTCCTCACTAGTGCGCCACTTTCCAGAGAGAGAGATAGATACTTTTCCGAGTGAGTAAAATAGAGATCTCCTATCTCTATTTATACTCACCTTTTTGCCCAGTGACCTACTGGGGCCGACTTGTCTACTTTAGTACATCCACATTATATTATATATTAATTAGGGCCGACCCCATAAGGTGGTCTAATAACCCATCGGCAAGTACACACACTTGCGACACTTGTCAATCCACATGACGACACTTCCTTATAGAGGAATAACACATCTCTTATAAGGGTACAATAAATATACATATAATATACTGATGAAATACATTCCGAAGTTACATATACATCAACACTCCCTCTTAACAAGGAAGGTATTTCTCGACACAGATTTGCTAGACAAGTCTTCTTCTCTGGATCATCGTCATCGATGCATCGTCATCGTCATCGTCACTGCTGCTGCTATCTCGTCCAATCTCTGTCTCTACTCGTCATAGGAAGTTCTACAGAGCCAGTCCTTTTTCATACTGGATGTAGGCCCACCACCTGCAGGTCTTCATCATCACTGGCCATACTGTGGAATCCTCAGGACTTTTACGTGCGTCACAAAACCTCGCAAGAGCATCCCAGGCTGTTACGAGCATACTGCTCTACCTATAGGATCTCCCAGGGCAACGAATTACATGTGACCTCACCACAAAACCTCGCAAGAGCATCCCAGGCTGTTACGAGCATACTGCTCTACCTATAGGATCTCCCAGGGCAACGAATTACATGTGGTCATGGCAAAACCTCGCAAGAGCATCCCAGGCTGTTACGAGCATACTGCTCTACCTATAGGATCTCCCAGGGCAACGAATTACATGTGGTCATGGCAAAACCTCGCAAGAGCATCCCAGGCTGTTACGAGCATACTGCTCTACCTATAGGATCTCCCAGGGAAACGGATTACATGCCATAGGACAAAACCTCGCAAGAGCATCTGCCAGATATCCCAGGGCAACGAATTACATGCCATAGGCAAAACCTCGCAAGACTATCTGCAGATCTCCCAGGGCAACGAATTACATGTCCTCCCAGAGCAAAACCTCGAAAGAGCATTTGACAGATGTCCCAGGGCAACGAATTACATGCCATAGGCAAAACCTCGCAAGACCATCTGCAAATCTCCCAGGGCAACGAATTACATGCTCATCTGCACAACCTGATCCACGGCCACAGAGTATCAACCTGATACTCACCATACATCATCCTGATGTATCCATGATCATCTTGATCATCATCACTGCAACGTCCTGCTGCATGTCATCTGGAGCAACATCCTGAAGCTCGTCATCTATGATCATCCTGATCATCACTGCAACATCCTGCTGCATGTCATCTGGAGCAACATCCTGAAGCTCGTCATCTATGATCATCCTGATCATTACTGCAACATCCTGCTGCATGTCATCTGGAGCAACATCCTGAAGCTCGTCATCTATGATCATCCTGATCATTACTGCAACATCCTGCTGCATACCAAGTATCTACCTGATACATATCATCATACATGATCCTCCTGATCATCAACGCAACATCCTGCTGCATACCAAGTATCTACCTGATACATATCATCATACATGATCCTCCTGATCATCAATGTATCCACCTGATACAAATACAAAACATATGATATATATCACCATACATGATCCACCTGATCATACAATGTATTCACCTGATACATATACAGATACATGGTCCAAGCATCCAACATGATGCATATAAAATACATACACATGATCCAACTGATCATATTCAGCAGAAACTAGAACATCATCCTGATGTTCATCATCCAGCGCTTACATCCACAGCCATGTGAAGGATCCTCCTTCCAACATGCTTGGAATGGCTTCAGCAAATGTGTCCATCACTTCTTCCTCGAAGTGTCCTCGATCTGAATAACGCCAAGCCTCTCTCTGAAGTACTCGAACTTCACCCTGGCTAGTGGCTTCGTCAGTACATCTGCAATCTGCTCGTCTGTCGCAACATACAGGAGCTTCACAGCTCCTCTCTGCACCATATCCCTGATATAGTGGTATTTGATCTCTATGTGTTTCGACCTGTCATGAAACACTGGGTTCTCGGACAGCTTTACACAACTCTGGTTATCACAGAAGATACCAGTAGCTTCCAACGGGAGATCAAATAACTCAGACAGTAGCTTCCGTAGCCATACTGCCTCACAACTAGCTGAACAGGCTGCAACATATTCTGCCTCAGCTGTACTCAATGATACGCAGGATTGCTTCCTGCTAAACCAAGAGATCACACCTGATCCCATACTGAAGCAACACCCAGATGTGCTCTTCCTATCTGCAGCACTGCCAGCCCAATCTGAATCAACATAACCCTGCAGGTTAAACTTTTGATTCACCTCATATCTGAGCCCATAATCCACTGTACCCTTCAGGTACCTCAGAACATGCTTTACAGCAACCAGGTGAACACTCCTCGGATCCGTCAGGAACTGGCTCAATGTGTTCACAGAAAAGCAAATATCTGGTCTCGTGTTCGTCAGGTACATCAAGGACCCAATAATCTGACGATACATAGAAACATCAACTGGCTCAGATGAAGCATCACAAAGAAGCTTCAGATTCGATGCCATAGGTGTGGCCATGGCTTTGCAATCCATCATCCCAAATCTCTTCAGGATATCTACTGTGTACTTCCCTTGACCAAGGAAGATCCCACCTGCATTCTGCCACACCTCCATACCTAGGAAATAGTGCATCATTCCCAAATCTTTCATATCGAATTCAGCTGCAAGCTTCCTCTTGGTATCTGCAATCATTCTGTCATCTCCTGTCACAAATAGGTCATCCACATATAGAAGTAGAATCACAGGATTCCCTTCCTCAACCTTGTAGTAAAGGTTGGAATCCGCTTTACTCTTGGTAAAGCCCAAACTAGATAGGAAACTGTCCATCCTACCATACCAGGTTCTGGGAGCTTGCTTCAAGCCATACAAGGCTTTCTTTAATCTGCATACATAAGATTCCCTGTCATGTATTTCAAAGCCGAGTGGCTGTTCCACATATACTTCCTCTTCTACTACACCGTTCAGGAAAGCAGTCTTAACATCCATCTGGTGTATCTTCCATTTCATTGCTGCAGCCAGGGCAAGTACTGTTCTGATGGAAGTATATCTGGCTACAGGTGCAAAGGTTTCTTCATAGTCTATTCCTTCCTTCTGAGAGAAACCATGAGCTACGAATCTTGCTTTATATTTTTCCACACTGCCATCTGCAGCATGCTTGATTTTGTAGATCCACTTGGAAGTCACAACAGACTTCCCTTTAGGTCTTGGGACAACATCCCAAACATCATTCTTCATAATTGATTGGTATTCCTCAACCATAGCATCCTTCCATTCTTTCTTTTTTGCTGCCTCTTCATAACTGGAAGGCTCTTTGTTCATGATGTCACAGAGTAAAGCAACATAACTGGTGTGTGATCTGGTTCTCTTCTTTGCTCTGTGTTCTTCTTCTGGAATGCCAAATCTTTCTGCATCATGAATGAGCTCTCTAGCCCATACAGGTTTCCTCTTGTGAGAGTTATCCTCACGGGGTGGATCTACAGGTTCTTGTGGATCTTCAAACTCACGAGCAGTTTCTGGAACTGCATCAGTCATCGTAGTGTCCTGAAATCTTGTTTCCTTAGGTTCTTCATACACTTCGATAGGTGCCTTTCTTGATTTGATGAATGCTGAATTCTCATCAAATGTTACATCCCTGCTGACATCAATCTTCTTGAACCCTGGAAAATATATTCTGTAAGCCTTCGAGCTTTCACTATAACCCACAAAGATGCCCTTCTTTCCTGAAGGATCTAGTTTAGTCCTCTTCTCCTTTGGGACATGAGTGTATACTGGACAACCAAATATTCTGAGATGGCTGACTTCAGGTCTCTTACCAGAAAAGACTTCTTCTGGTGTCTTGTTGTTCAATATCTTGTGGGGTGTTCTATTCTGCACATATACAGCTGTTCTAGCTGCTTCTGCCCAAAGATGCATAGGAAGATCCTGGTCATGCAACATTGCCCTTGCTGCTTCCATGATAGTTCTGTTCTTCCTTTCTGCAACTCCATTCTGTTGAGGATTATATGGAGCAGTCAACTCCCTCTTAATCCCTGAGTCACTGCAAAGCTTCTTGAAGTCATTTGAGGTGAATTCTCCACCATTGTCAGATCTGAATGTTTTGATTTTCTTGTCAGTTTGATTCTCCATCAAGTTTTTGAATTCCTTGAATTTATCAAACACCTCATCTTTGCCCTTCAAGAAGTATACCCAAGTCTTCCTAGAGAAGTCATCAATAAATGATACATAGTAAAACATACCCACTCAGGGAGCTGGATGACATAGGGCCACATACATCTGAGTGGATGATTTCTAGAATATCTTTTGCCTTGCTTTCACTGCTTGGGAAAGCCTTCTTAATGTTCTTACCTTTTGCACATCCTTTGCAAACACCTTCATGTTTGGTCTTGATTTCAGGAAGACCCTCTACAGCCTTGCTTGCAATTGGAAGTGCTCTATAGTGCATGTGAGCAAGTCTTCTATGCCAAAGTTCACTTGGCTCCATGGATTCATGTACCATGGCATGTTCGGGTTGACCCTTTAATTTGTACAAGCCTCCCTCTTGCTCTCCAATCACTACTGCATCATCAATAGTCTTTCCCTTTGGCCACATTAGTACTTGGCCATCAACAAATGCAACCCTCATACCTTTTGCATCTAAAGCAGAGATGGAGAGTAAGTTCTTCTTGAGTCCAGGTACATAGAGGACTTCCTTCATCTTCAGAGATTTTCCAGAATCTAGGTTGTAAGAGGCTTCACCACTTCCTTTGATTGGGTATTGATAATCATCCCCAAGTTTCACCTTATGGGGTGATTCATGTTCAGAAAGGTTCACAAAAGATTCCTTGAAACCTGTCATATGTTTGGAAGCCCCACTATCGATCAACCAATCATTGCAACCATGGGAGATGGTACCAGTAAGTGCAGATATCAGAACATACTCTTCTTCACTTGATGAATCATCATCACTACTACTTTCTGCCTTAGCTTTCTTCTTTGGAGGTTCATCATCTTCAGCCGCATGAGCATGAAACCTTCTTTTGCTGCCCTTCTTCTTCTTACTAGAGTTGTTGTTATTATCTCTTTTGTTCTTAGGACAATCTGAAGCAAAGTGACCCTTCTCATTGCATGTGAAGCATCTTAGGTCTTTCCTGTTCTTCTTTTGATAGGACCTATTGAGTCGAGAGGGATCCTTCTTGATTTTGCTTCTTTTGGTGTGAGCTGCAAGAGCTTGATCTTCTCCTCCCATCTTTTCCTCACGAGCTATAAGTCTAGCTTCTTCTTGAGAGCATTCTTCTCGAAGTCTACTGAAGGAGATCAACTTCTTCCTTGCACAAATTCCTTGAATAAAGGAATCCCATGACCTGGGTAGGCCATTTAGAGTGGTCATCACCACTTCACCATTCTCCACCATTTCATCTACTGCTTCTAATTGTTCCTTGATCTGAGAGACCCTTGAAAAGTAGGATTGAATGGTTTCTCCATTCTGAAACTTCACTGCTTTCAATTGGTTCCGCAGGGTCATCTTCCGATTTATGTTCTTTCCTTCAAATAGCTTGGTCAAAGATTCAAACATCTCTTTGGGTGTCTTGAGAGAAGACACATGGGGTATGAGATGGTCTTTGATAGAATCAGCAATGATTCTCTTTGCCTTGACCAAGTTCTTCTTGTGCAATACCTTGGCCTCTTCATCCTCTGGGATAGGGATGTCTTCTTTCACATATGAGTCCAACTCATTCTCTTCCAGGATTAGCCCAATCCTATACTTCCAGGCTCGGAAGTTATCAGCCCCTTCAAGCTTATCCTCAAGCTTGGTGTGAAGAGACATCTTTAAGAGTACTTCAAATGGAAATAGAAAAGATTTAGAACTTACCGCTTGAAGTGCTGAAAACTGGATCTGGTCCCGGATTAGGGTTTGTCAGAGAAACCCTAAAAATTCAAAATGTGAATTTCAAAATTCCGAAAGGATAGAAAGATGCGCCTTGGAGAGCTGATCAGCCTAGTGCATTCAGAATTTAAGATCAGCAAAGTCTTGTCCTTCAAAATTGCCTTTTTGTCCTCCCGGGTTCACTAGGGAGAGCCCTGAATTAGGGTTTGAGTTTCCCGGAGATCTACCCAGCCAAAAATCTCGATCCAAAGCTCAAACCTTCGATTTTTGCAAGGAGCTTCCAGTTGTACCTTCAGTTTCCAGAAATTCCTATTTTTGTGGAAACCCTAATTTTTAGGGCCAAAACTGAAAATGCTCGGAACTGAAATCTGATTGGACAGAAAGATGCGCCTTGATGAGTAGATCCAATCTACTATACTGAATTTCAAAAATCTGTGGAGAGAAACCCAATAAACAAGCAATACAAGCTTTCGTCACTGCAAAATGTCTTCTTCTCAGTTGAGCTCTGATACCATGTTAAATTTTCAGTATTAAATCACAATACTATAGGATCTTTGCTGAGAGAATAACATCTACAGTATATCAATGCATGACAATCATAATATGACAAGCATCACAAGCATCACAAGAATCAAAAGCATAGAGACAAGAGACACAGAGTTTCCGTGGGGAAAACCCTAAGGTGAAAAACCCCACAAACTTCCTCAGAGATAGAGAGAGCAATGGCTCAACCAAAATACAACCAAATAATACAGAGATAGTCTCCTAGCAGATGATCCTCCTCCTCCTCACTAGTGCGCCACTTTCCAGAGAGAGAGATAGATACTTTTCCGAGTGAGTAAAATAGAGATCTCCTATCTCTATTTATACTCACCTTTTTGCCCAGTGACCTACTGGGGCCGACTTGTCTACTTTAGTACATCCACATTATATTATATATTAATTAGGGCCGACCCCATAAGGTGGTCTAATAACCCATCGGCAAGTACACACACTTGCGACACTTGTCAATCCACATGACGACACTTCCTTATAGAGGAATAACACATCTCTTATAAGGGTACAATAAATATACATATAATATACTGATGAAATACATTCCGAAGTTACATATACATCAACATTCCCCTCCCATCTCGCACTCAACCTTATACCATGCCTCTTCCTCCCAAGGAACTCACATACCTTCACCTCCTCCTTTGATCCCTCTGGGCCTTCTAAATGACCCTTTCAGTCGCCCTTGGGATTCGATTCCCCTTTATGTCCATCCTCTCCCAAATATTGAGAAGCAATACATCCCTACTGCTCCAAAGAAACCTAGAGGTTGCAGAAAGAGAACACAATGTATAAAGAAGTCAACACATGAAATGAAGGTATTTTTCAACCCTTAGATAATTCAAGATAGGATCCTCTACTATACTGAATTTTCCTTAATAGGTAGGTTTCACCCTAGGATATTTACGGAGGATGATCTTAGGAAATGGGTACATCGATCCTGGGCACATATTATGGGTTATGATCCATCAGTCCATGAAGGTTCCAAAGGATACATTACTTTTGTCTTTGATAAAATAGAGGGTCGTTAGGACATAATGGAGGGAACTTGGTTCTGGGGGACTGCAAGCCTGACGCTTTTTGGGTGGCACGCTGGTTTTGATCCTATTAGGGAACATATTCATAAATTAGCTCCGTGGGTTAAACTCCCATGCTTTCCAATTGAATACTGGGATGATCAAATATTTAATTCTATAGGAGATCAGTTGGGGACATTCCTAAGGGTGGTTCTAGAAACAAATCAGAAGAAAATCACGTCGCTTGCCTCCATTTGTGTGGAAATGGATATTGCTCAGGGGTTACTAGATGCAATCTTAATCAAACCCAGGGATCATTATTTTATGCAAATCTTGGGTTATAAGAATGTGCCATATCATTATGCTCACTATAGATCCCATGGACATCTAAAATATCTTTCCCATTACATATATTGGATGGCAAGGTTGGGGGTTCACATTTGGTTATGAGTACATCGGATTTTGGTGAAGAATATTCATCTCGGGATCGAAACAAGAAACAAAAGAAAAATGAGGAAGATACTCGGGAGGGGGTCCATTAAGAAGTTTTGAATATCAACAAAGAATTTTCCAAGGTCACTACTACACTACATATAATAATTTAGGAATTAGAAACATTGCTTATGGGGAAATAGGTCAAGATTAATGAGACTCGGGGTTCTCTTTCCAGCAAAGGTTTGCATATTGAAGCTACATTTTCAGGTTCTCCTCTTCGAGCACTGACCAATCCAATTATTGATATCTAAATCATTAAATAATTTTCCTCTCCTATCCCTATTGTGGGATCCCGCAGCATTCTATTGATGCTCCTTATTCTTTGAGGAGGAGGTATGTTACTATATCTTGATCCAAAGTAATGGAAGGTCAATCCCATGGTCTCTAATCACAGCAGGTAGTCGCCTACTCTTCTCAAGGGAGAATATATTTTTTGGATATATAAAAATTTGAGGTGGAGAACGACTTATCATTTGGTCATCAATCAACTATTCATGGGTCCCTTAGCAAAACATCCCAATATAGGGTTAAACCATGAAGGTTCTCTCTCTCAATGTTTGATGGATTGGGATCCCATCAAAACAAAGATCTCTAAATTGGTTGGTAAATTTAATTCATCCCTCAATTTCTTTTTCAAGAAACTATTTGTTCTGCAGTAAATTCATCAAAGATTCTCAAAAAATGGTTTCTTGAGTAGTCTTTTCTTTCTATTGATGCGGAAGGAAACTCTGGATGACTAGTTTTGGGCTAGAAAGATTCTCGTTCCCTTCATTCCTCAGTAAGTTCTTCCAATTATATACTAGCCTCCGTTTTTTCCAAGCCTTTGAATATTTCCTTAAGTATTTTCAACCTTTACGCCCTTTTGCATGAAAGAAAATTCTTTTGGGAGAACCTTTTTATTAGTGGGATTTTATCCCATCCAAAACTCATTCTAGGTGGCAACCTTAACCTTACCTTGTTTGGTAGTGATTCGTGGGGTTATTTTGTCAGGAAGGATCCTTCAGCAGAATATTGTACCCACAATTTTAATTCCCTTTTGTTGGTTGATGTGGAACCTGATATCATTGGGCCTACCTGGTCAAACAAGTGCACTGGTGAGAACATGATATCAAAACGATTAGATAGGTTTCTTCACAGTGAAAAATTCTTAATGAATGACTAGTGGAAAAAGTCAAAAGTCCGACGAAAAGTTTCGACGTTTTGCTAAATTTCATTGTTTCACATACCGTTGGAATTGTGACGAAAAGCACAATTTTCGTCACAATTTCGACAGTATGTGAAACGATGAAATTCAGCAAACCGTCAAAAAATTTCATCGTACTTTTGACTTTTTCCACTAGTGAATGTTGCCACTTATCGGTCTTCTATCCTAAAGGTAGGTTTCTCAGATCATCTACCTATTTTACTTGAGTTGGATTCGAATTTGAGTAAAACTCTTTCACCTTTCAAATTTAATCCCCATTGGTTGAATTATGAGGACTTCAAGTCTATAATTATTGATAATTGGAGGATATATGATCCTAGCTCTCCATTTGCTGCAATGGAAATTTATCAAAGGAATCTTAATATTATCAAACCTTTAGTAAGAGAATGGGTTAAAAGAACCTTTGTTGATTCTATTAAGAAATTAGCTAATATTGAACCTCAAATTGCAAAGAAGATAAATTATTACACAGATGGGTCTATCTCTCAGGAAGTGCAGGAAGAATTAGACTCTTTAGAATTGGAAAATTCTCAGATATTGGATTGGCATGAAGAAAAGTGGTGTATGAATAGTAGGGATCTTTGGCTCTCGGAAGGCGATAACAATATGATATATTAGAAATAAAAAAGGTGAAGAGTATCTGGACTTCAAATCAATTGCTAGAGCAACAAAAGGCCACTATAAAAATCTATTTATATTGACTCCTTTTTTATTGATGGATCAATGAGGATTTCAGCAACTCACTCATCAGTCAGGTTAGTAAAGATGAATTTTAAAAAGTACTATTATCCTTTCAGAAGGGTAAATCCCTGGGGCTAGATGGGTGACCTTCAGAGTTCTATGTGGGGTTCTATGATCTTCTGGAAAATGAGATTACCGTGGTGTTTGATGAGTCTCGTGTATCTAGGAAAAATCACATGCATTTTAACTCCACATTTATTGCAAATATCCCAAAGAAGGATTAGTCCACTGTTTTCGATCACTATATGCCTATTTCACTTTGCAATTGTGTTTATAAGTTGATCTCTAAAGTTATATCTCGTCGACTCAAGCCGATCCTCTCAAAGAATATATATTCTCAATGGTTTGGTTTTGGATAGCAGGAATATCAAGGATGCCATTGGATTAGTACAGGAAGCTCTTCATATGATCCAGTCTAAGTCTCGATCGATGATTATGCTAAAATTGGATTGATCAAAGTCATTTGATAAGGTTAACTAGATCTTCATTAGACTTATTCTAACATAGGTAGGGTTCCCTCATCAGTTTATCAACTAGATTGAAGCATGCAATTCAAGTGTATCATATGTGGTTATTATAAATGGGTCTCCTTCCTTCTTAAATCCCAATTAAGGGATCCTCCAAGGCTGTCCTCTCTCTCCAATCCTTTTTATGTTGGTCACTGAATCTCTCAGTAGACATCTCAATCATGAACTTGCTCTTGGAAATATGCAAGGGGTAAAAATTCATCAACTCTTTCAATTATTCAAATTTTATTTGTGGATGATATTTTAATATTTGGGTTTGCATGTCCTAGGAATGGAGATAAACGATAAAAAATCCTCTCTTCACTATCACTCGGTGAGTGGGAATATGAATATTTTAATCCAAAAATATCTTTCTTATACAGAACTTCCCTCGACAGATTGTTTCAAGTATCTTGGCTTTCTTTTAAAACCCAATGATTATCGTATTGCAGACTGACAATGGATCATTGAAAAGATAAAGATGAGGATTTACTCTTGGTAACACCATTGGATTTTTTTGGCTAGAAGGGTCACTCTAATCAAAAGTGTGATGGAGGCCATCCCGGTTTTTTGGATGTCTCTATCCTACATTCCAAAATCCATTATAAATTCTATAAGGAACATTTGTATTGCTTATATTTCGGATGATAAGGAAGATTGTTGTAAATATCCTCTATGTAAATGGGACTACTTATTTATTCCTAAGTATTTTGGTGGTTGGGGCTTCAAATATATTAATATCTTCCCTTTTGCTTGTTAAAAGCCTCTGGATATTAATCAAACAAAAGCGATTATGGTAGTCGACCATTTTCCAAAAATATATTGCTCCTAGATCAATCACTTTGTGGGTTCGTTCCTCTTCAGTAAATTGTAAGGGCTCTCTATTCTCGTTTTCTATGCAAAACATAATTTCCCTTATTGCAAAACATAATTTCCCTTATTGCAAAAAATTGAGTCCCTAGCGTCCTCAAAATGGAGACAACATTTTTCTCGGCTCAGACCCTATTGTTGGGGTGGATCAAATGGATCTATTATCAGTGGATTTTGTATATTTTCTAAATAACGTTGGGCCCATATTTTTAAAGGAGATTTATAGTCCAGAAGCAGATTCTCTATGGTATGCGAGGTCTCCTACAACTATTCAACTGCATATCCCTAAAGCTTATTCCACCTAGTGGGATAGATACTCAATGTGTCTGAGTTGGGCGTATCTTTCTCTTATCCAGGAAGAAGATAAACTTGTTTGGATATTGAAAGAGGAAGATGGTGATAGCAAATTCAAGCAAGGTTATCATTCTCTATTAGGATACCTCCTAGAAGAGATGGTCATCACCAAATGGAAATCCTTCTGGAAACTATCATCTCCTCCAAAGGAAAATTTATTTTTCTGCTTAGTATTCAGAAATACGTAGCTCACTTGGGACAATTTTTAGAAGAGAGGGAATGCTTGTCCCAGTATTTGTTTCCTGTGCAAAGAATTATTAGAGTCCATCAATAATATATTACTTCACTACCATTTCTCAAACGAATTTTGGTGCACCGCTAGAGCTTTGGGTTATTTTCCTGAATGGGATGGTGATACCATTCTTCAAACATGGGAAAAATGGTTAAATGCGGGTCATAATTCTGATTTATATGCTCTCCCAATGAATATGGGCTGGTGTCTTTGGATTACTCCCAATGAGGCTATATTTAAGGATGTAATTCCCTCTCCCCTTACAATTTTCCATCGGTTTAAATACTCCTTTCCAAAGTCTCCTTCTCATAAAATGAAGATGAAGAGAATCATTCAAGATTTGGTATTTGATTGTATGGTGCCTTTTGACTTTTGTGATGGTTCTTCACAAGGGAATTCGAGCAGAAGTGGAGCTGGTGGTTACATCATATTCAATGGTATTCAATTGAATTATAAAAGAGGAACAAGGAAAAATTCCAATAATTTTGTTGAGATCATGAGTTTGATAACACTCCTCTCTCTTGATTTGGAAAATGGAATCTATACAATCAATATCTTTGTGGAGTCTTTATTGGTCGTGAGTAGGTTTTTGGAGAAGGATCGATGTACAAATATTCTTCTTCAACATTTACTTAAGAGAGGATTGGGCCTAAAATCCATATTTACGTGTTGCTATTTGGTTCATATTTTCAGAAAACATAATACCGTAGTAGACTCTCTTTCGAAGGAAGCAGTGATGCTCAAGGAAGGTCAGATGCAGGTGTAGAAATCAGTGTTAGCAGATCATCCAGAAGATCGGTTTCAACAAAAAAATCCATAACACGGATATATTAGACTTTGGTTGAGGTTTTCTCTCAGTCATTTTTATGTTTATTTAATGAATTGATTTTACTCTCCATAGTTGGTATGTTAGTGGGTGAGCTCTGCTCCCTCTTACTAGATCAAGAGACATGATGATAGTACATGTTGTTTTTTGCCAGATTGGGGTGAGCAAGGATCCCCCTTTATTTTGGGTTTTGTATTGGATGATATTTATCTCTCTTTGTTGAACAAGTGATTTCTCTAATATAATGTATGTAATCTAGCCACAAGTTGTACTGGATGTAATCTTCTTTTTTTAAGAAATAAAATTACCAACTTTATTCTTTGGATATATATATATATATGAACAATAACATCAAACTGATGATACATGCTGAAAATACATTTCCATTCCAATAACTTCTATAACATATCTAGTCCACCTTCGAAACCAGAGCATCGGTACTACCTCTCCCACTAGAGACAGATGCATCGAAACCCCCACCAGTGGAGCCATAGGAATCAACACATCTGCTAGCAGAACCAAAGGTGTCATCACCTCCACCAATAGATCTAGATGCATCATTACCTCTGCCAGGAAAAAATTAGATGCTTGCACAATAGAAATGACATCTGGAGGAAGCTAGATCCCACACGCTATGAGCATCCTATCTCTAACTGAGGTGATTGGATCAAGATTAGGAGTTGATGAATGCTCAGGATGATGATGAGTATAGGCTAGTCGGTCGCATAGTTATAGATTGGGAGATGGATATAGTGGGATAGGTAGGGGTATGTGACGAGATGGAGGAGTTGATGGAGTAGAATATGGATGAGATGTCAAACTCGATGGAGGAGGTGGAGTAGGTGGAGGTGGAAGAGGAGGAGGAGCATGTGATGTCAAGGATACCTCACCTATACAACCAGAATTAGATGATGGAAAAGGAGGTGGAGGAGGATTAGGTGCATGTGATGTCGAGGCTACCTTGTATGGACAACCAGAAGCAACTGATGGTGAAGGAGGTGGTGGAGGAGGATCTCTACCCTCATGATCTGAAATGAATCATCATGTGGCATAAAATCTAAAAGATTGTATGCTTCGACAATGTGCTACATCAAGTTCCTCATGTCATGAGGAATGATCTCCCACAACTCTATGTGGTATGGGTGTTGAATAATGTCGCACACTAGTATAGGACAAGCCCCATGCTGCAAAAACAACCTCGCCAACCTATTTTCCACATCATGTCGGTACCTATCATCTGGCCTGCGTCGGAGGCCAGGTTTGAGAAACTAGTGCAACTCCAGCTCCTACATCTCCTCTCCGTCCTGATCAGCAGGAGGAGGTGGCACCTCCCCATTGAACATGTTGATATCTATAATATATATATAGTATACAACAATAATTAGACAATTTTATATAAAAAAAATAAAATATATTTCATTTGCATCAAGTATAAAGATAATAAAATGCAACTAGATTAATTGATACAATACAACAAAAAGTTTACCTCTCATCTAGTGGCTCATCTGGGGTGAAGAAGATGTTGTGACACACTCTCCAATCCAAGACCACATATGGATATGGAACCAATTCTAATGTATGTTTCTCCTTTCTTCCTAGCATCTCGATTAAATCCAGTGTATCCTCACTTGGAATTCTGGCTTCCCCCTCTTGGGTATCATTTACCCCCACATGCACATACGCAACTCCATCATCGACCTAGGAAGGAGGCCTTCAAAAGATGGCGAGGTTTATGGAAATATCTCAAAAAATAGACAAAACAACTTTGAAGCGAAAGCAAAGTTGACCCTCTCATCAAACTACGCATAGCATCAATCTAGAGCATAACAAAAATGCCATAAAAATAGCAAACCACCTAATGCATCTATGTCTCTGCACTAAAGAATAAAGATAAGACAATAGAGGGAATCTAATGCACTTCCCATCAGTGGTGAGGTGCGTTATCATCATCACCAACAAAGAGAGGCACCTCACTTCCTCTCTACCAAAAGCGGAAATAGTAAGTTGTCCACCATGCACCTGAAACTGAGATGGGTTGATGATGTGAGAACCAACATATCTTTGAACATAGACTAGCTAACTCTTTGTTGCAGCTCCAACTGGGACATAATGGAACTGGCAAAAGTCCTCCCCTCTCTTGGAGAGCCTAGTGATGAAATATATGTCCTCTTCAGTGGGCTAGTGCCACTGATCGAGACCAACACAAGACACCTACATGTGATGATCCTAGCGTTGGATGAATTGAATCAACAATGAGGAGTTCCCCTTGAGGGATGTTGCCTCTTAATAAAACTTTAGGAGGATGAAAACCATCAAGAAGTCTATGGTCTGATCAATAATGGGATTAGGGTATAAATACCTCTCCCTCTCCCTAGCCTCCCACTCTCACACAAATGTGTATTGATTAAATTATGCCTATTGCTCCTGCCTTTCCTTGCAACACTCACATCTATGTTTCACATATATCATCAATACATCTCATAAATCGACTTTTAAAAGAAATATATGAGAATTCTATTTTCTAACATGAAATATTAAAAAAATTGAAAAAACAATTAGTGGTGCGACCATATAATATTAACGCACTGGAAGTGGTGCACTTGTAAATAGAGTGCACTGCTAAAAGTGTGCTTAAATAAATAGGGCACACTGGTCATTTATTGTTATATTTAAAAAACCTAATCATACATAACCATTATTGTATGTTATTACTACATTTCCAAAACATGTTGAAAATGATCACACTTTGATTTTTTAGATTGTTGTAGTTAGTTGTAAACATTTTCACCCTCATCATCATTTTCACCACATAAACATAAACATGCAATCATCATCATTTTTAGTACCTAACAAACATAAACATAAACATGATCATGATCATACCATCGTAAAAATAAACATAACCATCATCATACCATCATAAACAAAACCATAATCATAAACATAAACATACCATCATCATCATTTTCACCATCTAACAAACATAAACATTATAAACAAACCAAATACCATCATTAACATAAAACTAAAAATAAACATGAATGTACCATCATAAGCATTTAATTACCTTACATATTCATCTAACATATTTAAACATCATCTAACACACATATCTAACAATTATAACATCTAACAAAACACATGTTGCATTTTCTAACATATAACCATCACACACATCTAATAAACATCATCAAACCTAACCTAACATACACATAAACATCAACATCAACATATGTAACATGGAAAATACCGTATATATATATATTGAAAAATGGGGCATTCCAAGAAGCCGAAGTTGGTTATTACATGCAAGGCAAAGCTTTCACCTCCTTCTGAAAAATCCATACCAGGATTTGATGTAATGGAAGCCTCCCCACCTAATTCACCTATGCGAAAAATCAATTTAGATTGAGTTTCTCACCCTTCCGACCTTTCCAATTTTTTCATCCATTAACCATTGTTTTCCCCTCCCATATCGCACTCAACCTTATACCCTGCCTCTTCCTCCCAAGGAACTCACATACCTTCACCTCCTCCTTTGATCCCTTTGGGCCTTCTAAATGACCCTTTCGGTCGCCCTTGGGATTCGATTCCCCTTTATGTCCATCCTCTCCAAAATATTGAGAAGCAATACATCCCTACTGCTCCAAAGAAAACTAGAGGTTGCAGAAAGAGAACACAATGTATAAAAAAGTCAACAAATGAAATGAAGGTATTTTTCAACCCTTAGATAATTCAAGATAGGATCCTCTACTATACTGAATTTTCCTTAATAGGTAGGTTTCACCCTAGGATATTTACGGAGGATGATCTTAGGAAATGGGTACATCGATCCTGGGCACATATTATGGGTTATGATCCATCAGTCCATGAAGGTTCCAAAGGATACATTACTTTTGTCTTTGATAAAATAGAGGGTCGTTAGGACATAATGGAGGGAACTTGGTTCTGGGGGAGTGCAAGCCTGACGCTTTTCGGGTGGCACGCTGGTTTTGATCCTATTAGGGAACATATTCATAAATTAGCTCTGTGGGTTAAACTCCCATGCTTTCCAATTGAATACTGGGATGATCAAATATTTAATTCTATAGGAGATCAGTTGGGGACATTCCTAAGGGTGGTTCTAGAAACAAATCAGAAGAAAATCACGTCACTTGCCTCCATTTGTGTGGAAATGGATATTGCTCAGGGGTTACTAGATGCAATCTTAATCAAACCCAGGGATCATTATTTTATGCAAATTTTGGGTTATAAGAATGTGCCATATCATTGTGCTCACTATAGATCCCATGGACATCTAAAATATCTTTCCCATTACATATATTGGATGGCAAGGTTGGGGGTTCACATTTGGTTATGAGTACATCGGATTTTGGTGAAGAATCTTCATCTTGGGATCGAAACAAGAAACAAAAGAAAAATGAGGAATATACTCGGGAGGGGGTCCATTAAGAAGTTTTGAATATCAACAAAGAATTTTCCAAGGTCACTACTACACTACATATAATAATTTAGGAATTAGAAACATTGCTTATGGGGAAATAGGTCAAGACTAATGAGACTCGGGGTTCTCTTTCCAGCAAAGGTTTGCATATTGAAGCTACATTTTCAAGTTCTCCTCTTCGAGCACTGACCAATCCAATTATTGATCTCTCAATCATTAAATAATTTTCCTCTCCTATCCCTATTGTGGGATCCCGCAACATTCTATTGATGCTCCTTCTTCTTTGAGGAGGAGGTATGTTACTATATCTTGATCCAAAGTAATGGAAGGTCAATCCCATGGTCTCTAATCACAGTAGGTAGTCGCCTACTCTTCTCAAGGGAGAATATATTTTTTGGATATATAAAAATTTGAGGTGGAGAACGAGTTATCATTTGGTCATCAATCAACGATTCATGGGTCCCTTAGCAAAACATCCCAATATAGGGTTAAACCATGAAGGTTCTCTCCCAATGTTCGATGGATTGGGATCCCATCAAAACAAAGATCTCTAAATTGGTTGGTAAATTTAATTCATCCCTCAATTTCTTTTTCAAGAAACTATTTGTTCTGCAGTAAATTCATCAAAGATTCTCAAAAAATGGTTTCTTGAGTAGTCTTTTCTTTCTATTGATGCGGAAGGAAACTCTGGATGACTAGTTTTGGGCTAGAAAGATTCTCGTTCCCTTCATTCCTCAGTAAGTTCTTCCAATTATATACTAGCCTCTGTTTTTTCCAAGCCTTTGAATATTTCCTTAAGTATTTTCAACCTTTACGCCCTTTTGCATGAAAGAAAATTCTTTTGGGAGAACCTTTTTATTAGTGGGATTTTATCCCATCCAAAACTCATTCTAGGTGGCAACCTTAACCTTACCTTGTTTGGTAGTGATTCGTGGGGTTATTTTGTCAGGAAGGATCCTTCAGCAGAATATTGTACCCACAATTTTAATTCCCTTTTGTTGGTTGATGTGGAACCTGATATCATTAGGCCTACCTGGTCAAACAAGTGCACTGGTGAGAACATGATATCAAAACGATTAGATAGGTTTCTTCACAGTGAAAAATTCTTAATGAATGACTAGTGGAAAAAGTCAAAAGTCCGACGAAAAGTTTCGACGTTTTGCTGAATTTCATTGTTTCACATACCGTTGGAATTGTGACGAAAAGCACCATTTTCGTCACAATTTCGACAGTATGTGAAACGACGAAATTCAGCAAACCGTGAAAAAATTTCATCATACTTTTGAATTTTTCCACTAGTGAATGTTGCCACTTATCGGTCTTCTATCCTAAAGGTAGGTTTCTCAAATCATCTACTTATTTTACTTGAGTTGGATTCGAATTTGAGTAAAACTCTTTCACCTTTCAAATTTAATCCCCATTGGTTGAATTATGAGGACTTCAAGTCTATAATTATTGATAATTGGAGGATATATGATCCTAGCTCTCCATTTGCTGCAATGGAAATTTATCAAAGGAATCTTAATATTATCAAACCTTTAGTAAGAGAATGGGTTAAAAGAACCTTTGTTGATTCTATTAAGAAATTAGCTAGTATTGAACCTCAAATTGCAAAGAAGATAAATTATTACACAGATGGGTCTATCTCTCAGGAAGTGCAGGAAGAATTAGACTCTTTAGAATTGGAAAATTCTCAGATATTGGATTGGCATGAAGAAAAGTGGTGTATGAATAGTAGGGATCTTTGGCTCTAGGAAGGCGATAACAATATGATATATTAGAAATAAAAAAGGTGAAGAGTGTCTGGACTTCAAATCAATTGCTATACCAACAAAAGGCCACTATAAAAATCTATTTATATTGACTCCTTTTTTATTGATGGGTCAATGAGGATTTCAGTAGCTCACTCATCAGTCAGGTTAGTAAAGATGAATTTTAAAAAGTACTATTATCCTTTCAGAAGGGTAAATCCCTGGGGCTAGATGGGTGACCTTCAGGGGTTCTATGATCTTCTGGAAAATGAGATTACCGCGGTGGTTGAGGAGTCTCGTGTATCTAGGAAAAATCACATGCATTTTAACTCCACATTTATTGCAAATATCCCAAAGAAGGATTAGTCCACTGTTTTCGATCACTATATGCCTATTTCACTTTGCAATTGTGTTTATAAGTTGATATCTAAAGTTATAGCTCGTTGACTCAAGCCGATCCTCTCAAAGAATATATATTCTCAATGGTTTGGTTTTGGATAGCAGGAATATCAAGGATGCCATTGGATTAGTACAGGAAGCCCTTCATATGATCCAGTCTAAGTCTCGATCGATGATTATGCTAAAATTGGATTGATCAAAGTCATTTGATAAGGTTAACTAGATCTTCATTAGACTTATTCTAACATAGGTAGGGTTCCCTCATCAGTTTATCAACTAGATTGAAGCATGCAATTCAAGTGTATCATATGTGGTTATTATAAATGGGTCTCCTTCCTTTTTAAATCCCAATTAAGGGATCCTCCAAGGCTTTCCTCTCTCTCCGATCCTTTTTATGTTGGTCACTGAATCTCTTAGTAGACATCTCAATCATGAACTTGCTCTTGGAAATATGCAAGGGGTAAAAATTTCATCAACTCTTTCAAATATTCAAATTTTATTTGTGGATGATATTTTAATATTTGGGTAAGTACACTGCTAGGGTTTGCAGTTTCGCCTGCTCGAATGGAGCCGCCGCCAGATCCTGGTCGCAACGGCCTGGAGGCTGGCCGTCCTCTCATCGTCGACTTGTTCAAGGAACTGGTAGCTTCTCTGCCTGCCTCATCGAAAGTCTCAGCCCAACCCGAATCCAAGTTTGTCAAAAGAGCAGAGTTTCCAGAAGTTAAGCTCACCTCAACCGCCTCAAAATGCAAAGCCATTGCGCTAGCAGAAAAAGGATTGGTAGGACACTTCACGGGACTTTGGCCCTCCCCTAGATCTATTGAATCCTGGCTCAACAAAAATTGGCGACCTCTAATTCAAGGTGAGGTGCAGCAAATCTTCTGTGGGAAGGGGTTTTTTGTCTTTTACTTTAAGAAAAAGGAGGACCGAGACTTAATCTTCAGGAATGGGCCATATTTCATGGGGCCAAGGGGAATGTACCTTAATAAATGGGATCTTTCCTTTGACCCAGAAAAAGACATTCCAAGGGCAGTTCCCGTCTGGGTAAAACTGCCGCATCTCCCCCTCCACTGTTGGAATGATGAAGATTTACGAGCCATAGGAAACTCGTTGGGGAAATACATCGACAAATCAGAGCCAAAACCCCCTATGTTATCTTGTGCAAGAATATGTGTTGAATTTGATCTAGAAAAGGGCCTCCCAGAAGCTATAGACTTAGCTATGGAAGGATGGAGTCACAGGAAAACAGTGGACTATGAGCAGATTCCCTTTAAATGCAAGGTATGTCACGAATACGGGCATTTTGCAAGGCTATGCCCCAAAAGAAAAATCCCAGAAGTAGAAGAGAATCAAGGAGGAGAATGGAACGAAGTCTCAAAGAAAAAGGGGAACAAGAATAATGCAAGCGCAGTGAACAAACCCCCTCCAAAAACCAAAGAGCACCCCAATAAATTTCAGGTTCTGAGTAGTGAGGAAAATGAAGAAGAACAGGAGCAAGAAAAGAAACCCGAAGAACATCAGGGAGATCAAGATCAAATCGATGTTGAGGATAAGGACCAAAACCCACCCTCCCCCTAGCATGCAGTGGAAGGAATAGAGCCCTCATTAATCTCAGGAGGATCAGTAACAAGAGCCAAAGCAAAATTATTTCAAGAAGAAACCTCGGAGAGCAAAGAAGACGAACAAGAACCCATAGCCAAAAGAGGAAGAAGACTAAAAAAAACTATCAGAGAATAGGAAGCAACCAGAGAAAGGGCGGCAGGAAAGCAAACCAGTTTGGACCAGCATGTCAGAATAATATCTAGTGGAAAACAGATCCAGGAAGAAAGAAAGGACAGAGCAGGTCCTCTTCAAATAAAAAAATAATGAAAATAGTCTCTTGGAATTGTAGAGGATTAGGCGGGAAGCAAAAAGCAGAAGCAATAAAAAGAATTAAAAAAATGGAGAACATCTCAATCCTCACAATCCAGGAGACTAAAATGCAAAAGGAAGACTGCATCAGCATCATGAAGAAAGTATGGCCCAAAGGAAAAGGAATTGCACTCAATGCAACAGGAGCATCTGGAGGACTCATATCCCTATGGGATGAAGGTAAGTATAAATGCCATTCAGTTGAGACAAATCGACACTGGATCTTTACTGAGTTAGAAGATATTTCAAGTAATGATAGGTTTTGGATAGGAAATATTTATGGGCCGACCATGTATGGCCAAAAGGAACAGTTTTGGAACCAGCTAATAGATCTGCGGCCCATCCTGGCAAATACCCCTTGTGTCCTAGCAGGTGATTTCAATGTCACCATCTCTGCGCTGGAGAGGAAAGGTGGATCAAAAATCAGAGATCCATTTGGAGAAAGGTTGGAAGATCTGCTTTTGGATTGGAATTTAATAGACATTAAGCCCAAGCATGGTGTCTACACTTGGAACAACAAGAGGATTGGACGAAATCACATTGCTGCTCGCTTGGACCGCTTCCTAATCAGCTCGTCCTTCCTTCTCAACCCCAAAATCCTTGAATCCAAAATATTAGCCTCAGTCACCTCTGACCACAGGCCCATCTCACTTTTCTTCTCCTCCCCAAGAAACCTCGGTCCCCTTCCCTTCAGGCTCAATCCAATTTGGCTAGAAAATCAAAATTGCATGGACGAAGTTGTCTCAATCTGGAAGCAATTCATTCCTGGATCCCCTGGCTACATATGGGAGACTAAAATAAAGTTAATCAAAAGAGCGCTGAAAACATGGGCAAAGCAAAATAGTCTAAAACCTGGAGAAGAACTTGATAAGTTGCAAAAGGAAATGGAACGACACCAAATTAAAATGGAGCAGAATACAGTCACAGTGGAAATGTTTAGAGAAGAAAAGAACCTTGATGAGGCAATTCAGAACATAGCCAGAAAAGAAGAAGAAGAATGGAGGCTTAGATCAAGATGTCTCTGGTTAAAGGCAGGAGATAGGAACACCAAATTCTTTCATGCTCAATGCAAGGAGAGATGTAGGAAAAATAATATCCTGAGTCTCACAAGAGAGGATGGCCATAAGATAGAAGGACAGGACAACATTCTCCAAGAAGCTAAAGCTTATTTCGAAAGGTTATATAATGAAAATGAGGAAGTCTCTAAAGAGGACTTAGATCAAATGAGCATGGAAATCCCTGCGCTTATCACAAATTCTGACAATAAGAGATTAATGGATCAGATCACAGAAGAAGAAGTGAAAAAAGCAGTTTGGTCATTGCATCCAGAAAAGGGACCAGGCCCGGACGGACTCCCCATTCAATTCTATAGGAAATTCTGGTTTTGGCTAAAAAAAGACATGGTTAGAATGCTCAACTGGACTAGGGGCAGAGCAAGAATTGGAGGGGCCACCAACTCCTCATTCATAGCTCTCATTCCCAAGGAGAAACATCCCCTTTCCATAGGAAGATTCCGCCCCATCTCACTCTGCAATTCCTCCTATAAAATTCTCACCAAAATCATAGCCAACAGAATTAAAAGGCTTCTACCCAGAATCATATCTCCAAATCAAGGCGGATTCATGGCGGAACGACAAATCTATGACAATATCCTTCTTGTTCAAGAGGCAATACACTCGAGTATTCAAAGAAAAGACTCAGGTATGGCTATTAAATTGGATATGGCAAATGCTTTTGATAGAGTAAGGCATGAATTTCTCTTCACAGTAATGGAAAAATTTGGGTTTGGGAAAGACTTTATAGGATGGATCAAAGCTTGTATTGGTTCCCCTTGGATCGCCCCACTTATAAACGGCAGACCTTCTCCCTTCTTCCACCTGTCTAGGGGGTTAAGGAAAGGTTGTCCCCTCTCCCCTAGCCTTTTTGTCATCATGGCGGATTCCCTGAGTAGAAAACTAAATAATCAGCAACTGAATGGTTCCCTCCCAGGCATAGTAATATCCAAAAACGTCCCTCCCATCAATCACGCGCAGTTTGCTGATGACACCATTTTTTTGGGAAGTGCATCGTCCATCATTGCTTACAAATTTAAGTCAACCCTTGGCCTCTTCCTTCATGCCTCCGGGGGGAAAACAAATAGCCAAAAATGCAATATTTACAGTTGGAATTGTGGAAACCTCCTTCTTAGAAATATAGCCCTCATCTTAGACTTCAAACCCTTCTTTGACTGGACTTCTTTCAAGTACTTAGGTATCCCTATCACTCATAAGAAAACTGCCTCAGCTTCCTGGCAGCCGATACTGGAAAAAATCAAGAATAAGATCAACTCCTGGGGATCACGCTGGCTCAATCCAGCTGGTAGAGTGACCTTGATTAAAGCAATCATTTCTTCTCTTCCCATATACACTGGAGCCATTCTTCTAGCCCCCAAGACGGTTATGAATGATATATGCCTGGAAATCAGAAAATTCCTCTGGCAGGGAGGGAAATCTCAAGGCAAAAAGTTCCACCTAGTCAACTGGAATACCGTCAAGGAGAACAGAAAAAGAGGAGGCTTGGGAATTCGGGATCCAGCGACTATGAGCAAAGCACTTGGAGCCAAAATTGTTTGGAGATTGGTATCAGGCCAAAAAGAGTGGTGGAAGGAGGCAATTAAGAAAAAATATACCAGAGGGTCAAGACAGAGATGTCTAAACAATATGAAGAAGAACATAGGTACTACCATTTGGAAACTTATGCTCGCCTCAGCAGACATAATTAAAGACAATATGTATTGGGTTCCAGGAAATGCAAACAAAATTAATCTATGGACTGACAGCGTAAATGGAGAACAACTTATAGGTGAGATTCAGGAAATCCAGAATGTCAAAATATGGCTTCAAGATGCAGGAGTAATGAAGCTGGCAGATATGGCCACCTGGACACCTACAGGGAAATGGAAAGATTGGAAAAATATGAACCCTCCAGGACATCTACTTGAAAGCTAAAAAATCTTCACACAACTCTTGAATGGGAAATCCCCCTTTAGCATTAGATCCAAGGACACCAGAGGATGGGGGAAAACAGGAAACTACTCAGTCAAAGATGGTTATGTAATGCTCACTAGGAACAACAACCCCTCTCAAACAAAGTGGAAGAAAGTTTGGAATAGAGACAGCATTCCAAATATAAACTACTTTTTCTGGATTCTTGCCCACAACAAGCAACTGACAACCGACAATCTCAAGCAACGTGGTATTGAAGGGCCCTCTAGATGTCCATTGTGCCAAAACGCAGAGGAGAATGCACAACACCTTTTTCTGGAATGCTCCTTTTCTAGACAGGTTTGGAATGCGGTCCTTGATCCTCTGACATCTTCATTTTCCTTCCCTAGACAGATGAAACAGATGTTGGAGGAATGGAATTACAGAGTCCAGGGAGGTCTAAAAAATAAACCTACTTTCTCAAGAATCTGGAAGCTTGTTCCCATGAATACATGCTGGAAAATATGGCTGGAAAGAAACAGAAAGATATTTGAAGACAAAAAAAGATCAGAGGTGAGCTTAGCAAACAAAGCAATAACCCTCATCTCCGAGTCACTGAATTCCAAGGGAGTGGTACTTTGCGCCAAGGAAGTCTTAAGTTGGAATGAATTCCAATGGAGCCAAAGGTTCATTACGGTGAGTTCACTTCAGTCCAAAACCCCTCCAGTTTGTCATGAGTGGGAAATAAGAAAAGACAAAGAATCCTTTGGGAAATGGTGGAAGGAACAAGCAAGATTCACAATCTTCTTTGACATGGCTTCAAAGGGGAACCCGGGGGCGGCAGGTGCAGGGGGTTAATTTTTGACCCTGGAGGAAATAAATTAGTATACTTCTCTTGGGGACTCGGCATCAGCACCAACAACCAAGCAGAATGGCTTGCCTTGTACTACTCACTAGAATTAGCGGCCACCCTTAACATGAATCATCTTCAGATTTTTGGGGACTCCAGGCATGTTATTCAAGCCATGAGCAATGGCATCCCCCTCAAGAACGACAAAAATTAGAGAATTCAGAAAAGAATTAAGCGTCTTGCTCTCCCAAGGGACACACTCTACTATCATGTGCTAAGGGACCATAATGGTATTGCTGACACATTGGCCAATGATGGAGTCAAGTTAGAAATGGGGCAAGCAACCCTAAACAAAGCTTTAATATACCATTTTTTACCTTAATGGAAATGTGGTCTTGGCATTTTACACTTTGGAAAAACCTAAGGCTTAATAGCCCTGATCTTGGTGGTGAATTTGGTTATAGTCCTCACCCTCTCCACCGCCATAGCATGGCTCGGAAACCTCACGTCACTCCATGTCCTCTCCTCGTGGTGAGTACAGTTCTCACGCTTGAGCATTTATCAACCCAGGCGATAGTAGGTGTTATTATGTTCAAGATGGATGGCCCTTCATCCCCACCTCTCAGCTAGGCTCTGTGAAATCTCTGCCTCTCTCAGGAACCCACAGTGCTGTTAGAAGGCGACCCTCTCCCGGCTCTGCGAAATCTCTGCCTCTCTCAGGTACCCACAGTGCTGTTAGAAGGCGACCCTCTCTCGGCTGGTAGCGAAATGGACGGCGTCAGGCAGGCGATATCCACTTTGAGTCGACTCACCTCCGACATTAAGGTCTACCTGTCGAGAACTTATGCAGCAGTTTGTAATACAGAAAACAAAATCGATGAACTTGTTCTGGAAGATAAATACATTCATTCCAGGCTATCCTGCTTGGAATCACGCATGGAGGATATTGACAGGAACATAATTGAATTAATGGGGAAGGTTGACAGTGTTAAAACAGACATCTCTGCTTTTGTATACAAAACACAATGCAGCTGCGTTCAGGAGGCCCCAACAGTAAATATGGAAATGGCAGAGGCGGCTTCAGTTTACCAGCAGAACTACGGATAATGGCAGTCTCTTGTTTGCAGGTTCTCTCAGCTGTTTATTTTGAATGTTTTTTTGCCTTAAAATATGTAATCAGTTTGTGAGGGTTTACCCCACCAGTAAATTTAGAGTTTTTAGGAATTCTGAAAGTGTAGAACTCCAGGGGACAAACAATATAAGCCTCTGCAATTTTCCCTCTTTTGATGCAGAGAGCTGGATTTTGATTCTGTACTGAATGGCTGTGCATAGCCTTTGTTAATATAATCCTTTCACCTGTTTCTGTTTAAAAAAAATATTTTAATATTTGGGTTTGCATGTCCTAGGAATGGAGATAAACGATAAAAAATCCTCTCTTCACTATCACTCGGTGAGTGGGAATATGAATATTTTAATCCAAAAATATCTTCCTTATACAGAACTTCCCTCAACAGATTGTTTCAAGTATCTTGGCTTTCTTTTAAAACCCAATGATTATCGTATTGCAGACTGACAATGGATCATTGAAAAGATAAAGATGAGGATTTCCTCTTGGTAACACCATTGGATTTTTTTGGCTAGAAGGGTCACTCTAATCAAAAGTGTGATGGAGGCCATCCCGGTTTTTTGGATGTCTCTATCCTACATTCCAAAATCCATTATAAATTCTATAAGGAACATTTGTATTGCTTATATTTCGGATGATAAGGAAGATCGTTGTAAATATCCTCTATGTAAATGGGACTACTTATGTATTCCTAAGTATTTTGGTGGTTGGGGCTTCAAATATATTAATATCTTCCCTTTTGCTTGTTAAAAGCCTCTGGATATTAATCAAACAAAAGCGAATATGGTAGTCGACCATTTTCCAAAAATATTTTGCTCCTAGGTCGATCACTTTGTGGGTTCGTTCCTCTTCAGTAAATTGTAAGGGCTCTCTATTCTCGTTTTCTATGCAAAACATAATTTCCCTTATTGCAAAAAATTGAGTCCCTAGCGTCCTCAAAATGGAGACAACATTTTTCTCGGCTCGGACCCTATTGTTGGGGTGGATCAAATGGATCTATTATCAGTGGATTTTGTATATTTTCTAAATAACGTTGGGCCCATATTTTTAAAGGAGATTTATAGTCCAGAAGCAGATTCTCTATGGTATGCGAGGTCTCCTACAACTATTCAATTGCATATCCCTAAAGCTTATTCCACCTAGTGGGATAGATACTCAATGTGTCTGAGTTGGGCGTATCTTTCTCTTATCCAGGAAGAAGATAAACTTGTTTGGATATTGAAAGAGGAAGATGGTGATTGCAAATTCAAGCAAGGTTATCATTCTCTATTAGGATACCTCCTAGAAGATATGGTCATCGCCAAGTGGAAATCCTTCTGGAAACTATCATCTCCTCCAAAGGAAAATTTATTTTTCTGGTTAGCATTAAGAAATACGTAGCTCACTTGGGACAATTTTTAGAAGAGAGGGAATGCTTGTCCCAGTATTTGTTTCCTGTGCAAAGAATTATTAGAGTCCATCAATAATATATTACTTCACTACCATTTCTCAAACGAATTTTGGTGCACTGCTAGAGCTTTGGGTTATTTTCCTGAATGGGATGGTGATACCATTTTTCAAACATGGGAAAAATGGTTAAATGCGGGTCAGAATTCTGATTTATATGCTCTCCCAATGAATATGGGATGGTGTCTTTGGATTACTACCAATGAGGCTATATTTAAGGATGTAATTCCCTCTCCCCTTACAATTTTCCATCGGTTTAAATACTCCTTTCCAAAGTCTCCTTCTCATAAAATGAATATGAAGAGAATCATTCAAGATTTGGTATTTGATTGTATGGTGCCTTTTGACTTTTGTGATGGTTCTTCACAAGGGAATTCGAGCAGAAGTGGAGCTGGTGGTTACATCATATTCAATGGTATTCAATTGAATTATAAAACAGGAACAAGGAAAAATTCCAATAATTTTGTTGAGATCATGAGTTTGATAACACTCCTCTCTCTTGATTTGGAAAATGGAATCTATACAATCAATATCTTTGTGGACTCTTTATTGGTCGTGAGTTGGTTTTTGGAGAAGGATCGATGTACAAATATTCTTCTTCAACATTTACTTAAGAGAGGATTGGGCCTAAAATCCATATTTACGTGTTGCTATTTGGTTCATATTTTCAGATAACATAATACCGTAGTAGACTCTCTTTCGAAGGAAGCAGTGATGCTCAAGGAAGGTCAGATGCAGGTGTAGAAATCAGTGTTAGCATATCATCTAGAAGATCGGTTTCAACAAAAAAATCCATAACACGGATATATTAGACTTTGGATGAGGTTTTCTCTCAGTCATTTTTATGGTTATTTAATGAATTGATTTTACTCTCCATAGTTGGTATGTTAGTGGGTGAGCTCTACTCCCTCTTACTAGATCAAGAGACATGATGATAGTACATGTTGTTTTTTTCCAGATTGGGGTGAGCAAGGATCCCCCTTTACTTTGGGTTTTGTATTGGATGATATTTATCTCTCTTTGTTGAACAAGTGATTTCTCTAATATAACGTATGTAATCTAGCCACAAGTTGTATTGGACGTAATCTTCTTTTTTTAAGAAATAAAATTACCAACTTTATTCTTTGGATATATATATATATGAACAATAACATCAAACTGATGATACATGCTGAATATACATTTCCATTCCAATAACTTCTATAACATATCTAGTCCACCTTCGAAACCAGAGCATCGGTACTACCTCTCCCACTAGAGACAGATGCATCGAAACCCCCACTAGTGGAGCCATAGGAATCAACACATCTGCTAGCAGAACCAAAGGTGTCATCACCTCCACCAATAGATCTAGATGCATCATTACCTCTGCCAGGAAAAAATTAGATGCTTGCACAATAGAAATGACATCTGGAGGAAGCTAGATCCCACACGCTATGAGCATCCTATCTCTAACTGAGGTGATTGGATCAAGATTAGGAGTTGATGAATGCTTAGGATGATGATGAGTATAGGCTAGTCGGTCGCATAGTTATAGATTGGGAGATGGACATAGTGGGATAGGTAGGGGTATGTGACGAGATGGAGGAGTTGATGGAGTAGAATATGGATGAGATGTCAAACTCGATGGAGGAGGTGGAGTAGGGGGAGGTGGAAGAGGAGGAGGAGCATGTGATGTCAAGGATACCTCACCTATACAACCAGAATTAGATGATGGAAAAGGAGGTGGAGGAGGATTAGGTGCATGTGATCTCGAGGCTACCTTGTATGGACAACCAGAAGCAGCTGATGGTGAAGGAGGTGGTGGAGGAGGATCTCTACCCTCATGATCTGAAATGAATCATCATGTGGCATAAAATCTAAAATATTGTATGCTTCGACAATGTGCTACATCAAGTTCCTCATGTCATGAGGAATGATCTCCCACAACTCTATGTGGTATGGGTGTTGAATAATGTCGCACACTAGTATAGGCCAAGCCCCATGCTGCAAAAACAACCTCGCCAACCTATTTTCCACATCATGTCGGTACCTATCATTTGGCCTGCGTCGGAGGCCAGGTTTGTGAAACTAGTGCAACTCCGGCTCCTACATCTCCTCTCCATCCTAATCAGTAGGAGGAGGTGGAACCTCCCCATTGGACATGTTGATATCTATAATATATATATAGTATACAACAATAATTAGACAATTTAATATAAAAAAATAAAATATATTTCATTTGCATCAAGTATAAAGATAATAAAATGAAACTAGATTAATTGATACAATACAAAAAAAAGTTTACCTCTCATCTAGTGGCTCATCTGGGGTGAAGAAGATGTTGTGACACACTCTCCAATCCAAGACCGCATATGGATATGGAACCAATTATAATGTATGTTTCTCCTTTCTTCCTAGCATCTCGAGTAAATCCAGTGTATCCTCACTTGGAATTCTGGCTGCCCCCTCTTGGGTATCATTTACCCCCACATGCACATACGCAACTCCATCATCGACCTAGGAAGGAGGCATTCAAAAGATGGCCAGGTTTCTAGAAATATCTCAAAAAATAGACAAAACAACTTTGAAGCGAAAGCAAAGTTGACCCTCTCGTCAAACTATGCATAGTATCAATTTAGAGCATAAAAAAAATGCCATAAAAATAGCAAACCACCTAATGCATCTATGTCTCTGCACTAAAGAATAAACATAAGACAATAGAGGGAATCTAATGCACTTCCCATCAGTGGTGAGGTGCGTTATCATCATCACCAACAAAAAGAGGCACCTCACTTCCTCTCTACCAAAAGCGGAGATAGTAAGTTGTCCACCATGCACCTGAAACTGAGATGGGTTGATGATGTGAGAACCAACATATCTTTGAACATAGACTAGCTAACTCTTTGTTGCAGCTCCAACTGGGACATAATGGAACTGGCAAAAGTCCTCCCCTCTCCTGGAGAGCCTAGTGATGAAATATATGTCCTCTTCAGTGGGCTAGTGCCACTGATCGAGACCAACACAAGACACCTACATGTGATGATCCTAGCGTTGGATGAATTGAATCAACAATGAGGAGTTCCCCTTGAGGGATGTTGCCTCTTAATAAAACTTTAGGAGGATGAAAACCATCAAGAAGTCTCTGGTCTGATCAATAATGGGATTAGGGTATAAATACCTCTCCCTCTCCCTAGCCTCCCACTCTCGCACAAATGTGTATTAATCAAATTATGCCTATTGCTCCTGCCTTTCCTTGCAACGCTCACATCTATGTTTCACATATATCATCAATACATCTCATAAATCGACTTTTAAAAGAAATATATGAGAATTCTATTTTCTAACATGAAATATTAAAAAAATTGAAAAAACAATTAGCGGTGCGACCATATAATATTAACGCACTGGAAGTGGTGCACTTGTAAATAGCGTGCACTGCTAAAAGTGTGCTTAAATAAATAGGGCACACTGGTCATTTATTGTTATATTTAAAAAACTTAATCATACATAACCAGTGTGGAATTATGTAGACGCACCTGTGCCTTATGGTTATACAATCGTACTGGTTAGATCATTAAAAATGAGATTACGGTGCACCTAGAGCACGTGAACGCACCAGTTCACGATGCAATGACGTGCAATAGATGCACCGTTAAATAATGTATTTTACTTTTTATGGTGTAAATTTAAATGGGGTTTAGAGTGCGTTTGAATCACATAAATGCACTGCGAATGGTGTGCTGAAGTGAATTAGAATCACCGTACAATTTTTTAAACTTAGAACGGTATGTGCAATGCACCAACTACACATCATCGCATTGTGGTGGTGCGCTAACTTAATTTAGTTGCACCGTACAAACAATGTTTTATATGCGGTTTAACAATGCGTTGGTGTGATGAACGCACCGTGGTACTACAATGCGATGGTGTGAAGAATGCACCGTGGTACTTTTATAATTCCTAAATTTTAAACTACCAAATTAAGGGATATTTTTAAAAATTAATCCACTAAGAAATTAAATTGTGAGGTAAGAATCAATTTACGTTCTCTCTTGTGTGTTAGGGAGGCATTGTGGCGATGTATGGAAATTTTGAATTTTTTCCCATAGTTTGGCAAAATTCAAAATGCAGGCAGGAGCCAATAGAAACAAGCAACATGTCCATGTGAAACATGGATGTCAGGGAATCTAAGGGTGTGATGTACAACACTGATGATGTTGGGATCAAAAGCACAATAGAGGGTAAAAATTATTTTTACGGTGCAGCATTTTTTTTTTATAAAACCCTTTTCCAGTTGGCCCGAGTCTCGGACGCACTAGGGACGGTGTTAAAAAAAACCACACCACATGTACAATTTGAAATAAAATATAACGATTCATGTTTTTGAACTAAAACGGTGCAGCGACTTCATGTACACCCCAAGGAAGTTCATGCTATAAAATGCACCACTGAAAAAAATTGAAATGAAAATTTTAATTCGAACGCAATGCAACGTATTTAATGATGCACTAATGCGATTAATATTAATAAACACACTGATTGTGAAAATGTAGTTTTTTCATTTGATGATATTTTTAGTCCCAGTGCAACATTATTTATTCTTTCCTAGTGTGTGGTAGTTGTAAACGCATTTGTGCATTCAGGTTGAAGTAACACACTGGTTGCGAATTTTTATTTTTTTCGCTTCATGATGTTTTTGGTCATGGTGCAACATGATTTATGGCAGCTCTGGTGCATGGTGGTTGTGAATGAACAAGTGCATTCGTAGTAAAGTAATGTACTAGTTGAGAACATACAGTTTCTTTTCACTTGACGATATTTTTGGTCGTGGTGCGAAAATATTTATGGTGTCCTAGTGCATGTTGATATAAATGTACTGGGGCGTTTATATTTACGTAATGCACTAGTTTCGAAAATATTTTTTTGTGCTTGATGATTTTTTTGCACGCAGTGAAACATGGCTAATGGATTTCCAGTTTGTTTAGATTGGAAATGCATTGATGCATTCTGGTTAAAATAAGCGCACAAAAAAATACTCCGCTAAAAGCTCTAGTCACTGGCCTCCATTAGTGACCTCCTTTATAAATGGATATTTGGACTCTTTTGAGAGGAGCATCCACTATAACCTCTTCTAAAGGTCCTTTTCCTTGTAGTGAACCCTACTTAGCATTCCAAGACAAAGTATATTGATGCTTAATACCATTTTTTTAGAGACATGGTTGAGCAAATCAAAGTATTGTCGCAGAAGGTTGATACCTTGAAGACTATAGTAGATTACTTGAAAAAATCTGTTAGTATTGAAAAATTATCTTGGCGTAGAGAATTAATGTGCATTGCTTCCCTTGGTAGTTTATTTCATGGATGCTTCCCCATTGACCCCCTATCTCAAATAATACAACAAGTGGGAGAATGTTGGATGTGTTTTATAGCCTTTATAGGTTCCCAGAGAAAGAGGGGTTTGAAGGGGTTGATCAACCCCCTTGGATAGGGAGGAGAAGGAGGCCAACACCCCCAAAAGAATTGTTTTAAAGGTTCGTTTTTTGTTTGTTTTGATCTATTTTCAACCCATGGTTTTGTGTCCGATTATAAACTAATTATGGTTAAGGAAATGGGGTTGGGAAACCTAGATTAGGGTTTTGGGAGTTATAATATTGTATTGTAAATAGAAAAGGATAATACAATGAGATAGAGAGTGAATAAGCTCTACGGAATGTTTGTTTTCCCATTTTTGGGTTTCCAAGGTAAATTGTTGTGTTTTAGATTCTATTTATCATTTTTTTATTTACACAAGTTTATCAAATTTCTTTAGAGAACTCATGTGTGGTGCTTTGAGGCACTTTTCATGGCTTTGGATGCCTCAATAGTTTATTTGGGGACTAAGGCATTGTCTTCTTCCCTAGAAAACTTCCAAGTCTTTGAGACACATACTTACTACTCAAAACCACCTAATAGCACCAAATTCCTCAAGCATATGCCAATGGTAGCGTTAAGAGTCCATGTATGGTTGGTTGAGGAAACCTTCTTGGCCCTTGATGGATAGAATATTTATTCTAACCATTAATTTAATTCTCCTCCCTTGACCATGTTTAAGGCCTCATGACCCATACATAGTGCTAAAAATGCTAATGAAACCTATATAACTAGTTAGAAGCAAGGATTCCCTCTAGTGGTCCTTTGGGATTGTTCAAGGTACAATTCTTGTCTCCAAATGCATGGAAGCTTCCTATATGGCCTAAGGCTTGGTATTTTTCCCTAACCATATCCAAGGTCGAAATACCCATACTTAATATTTCAAAACCTCACAATGTTATTTATCCCCATCTTGAGACTAAATATACCCTAGAAAGTTCCTTTGTGGTGGTTCAACACGCCATTCTTGTCCCTATATGCTTAAAATATAGTGCTAAAAATATTCTAATAAATCCCATATCGCCTCTTAAAGGACAAACATGGCATAGTGACAATAGTGCATGCGCATTTCTTGAATTGCTTACCTGAATTCAATTATATAAAACATCCATAAATATAACTTATATATTTTGGAATATAATTAGATTTCCTACATTTCATCTTGTTACACCATATTCAAATTCAATATAAATTAGCCCAAATCATTCCTCCAAGTTAACATATAATTGTTTTTCCATGATTGCATCGCCATTAACACATCATCATTATCTTACACTCACCTTGAAATGGGTATCAGTTATATTAAAAGGAGGTTGTGGAGGATCTAAAAAACAAATAAAAATACATAGATATCCAAAATATACAAAATTTAAAAAATTATCTAAAGAGTTGAGCCTTCATACAATAAAATTATGATAAGCCTCTAAACTAACTAGTACATACTAACCTCCTACCAAATCTAAAACTATATTATATTATATAATGACCGACAAGAAATATAAAAGTACGAACCATAAAAAAAGAGTTATCCAAATTGATTCCCACTATGGGCTTCCTCCATTTGTACATATTCTTGCCCTAGATTAATAAAAAATGGTGGGTACTACTTATAAATCTTGACAAGGAAAGTTTGTTAGATTGTATCTTCCTCCTCTTATCTCTCTTTAACAGACCCAATTGATTCCAAAGGCTACCTTGTAATTGACTGTGACCCACATGAAACCAAGAAAAATATTATAGTGGATATGTATATCATTGTTTAATTTTTCATATTTGGTGACCTATTCATCCAATTAGTCTCCATAACTTCCTTTGTTTTCTCTAATTTTTCCAAATGCAAAGTAAGGTATTTGATGGCCTAGTTTATACCTTTGAGATGGGAATTCAATTTTTGTAGAGTCGCTTGATATCATCCACATTATTAGTATCACCTATCCAAATCCCAAAACATTGGCCACTAAAGAACAATAGTGGAAAATATGCAGTCTAAAGAATAAAGTAAGTAGGGACCACACAAATTTAAAGCAAAGGACTCATGAGAATACACCCTCCAGGACTATATGAGACTCCATAGAGATACCTCTTAATCTAAAATAGGGGATACCTATTATTTTGAATCAACTACAAAACTATGCACAAAAAAGATGCACCTATGGAATATATATACCTAAATTGTTGAAAAATATTAACAACAGATACCCCAGACACCTAAGAATTGAAGGTCGTGAACTTACCTATGCCAAAAGGGATGTATCCAAGTCCTAAGAGAACCCAATCCCAAAACATTTCCTCCACCGATGCCCTTCTCCCAATAGCATATTATAGCCCAGAACATTCCTATTTGCTTAATACCAATGCAACTAGAAATGTCACTTGAATGCACCATAAAGAATGATACTCCACCACTATGTAAACGAGGAGAGAAGGGACTCGGGGAATGAGAGAGTACCAAAGGTCCCTTACATTGAATTAATACTTCAAAGTGTGCATGTTGAACCCTTCTCACAAATTCTTGTTGATAGTTGATGAGGTGCCTTAATGCAAGGTTTGTTTGAAACTTTCCATGGTTATGGAAACCAAACCATCTCACCAAGGTTCCCACTTTTTAAGAGGACTCCATTTTCTAGATAAGTTGCTTCATTTTCTTTTCCATCAAAAAATCTATTAGTGGAGTGCTTGACATGGAATACTAGAACCTCATAAAGATGATCAAGGTTACAAACTATTATTGTGTAATTCTACTAAGAAAATATATGTCTTTAATGGACCTGCTTTGAATTTGATTCATTATGAAGAGAAAATCACCAAGGATATATGGTTACTTTTTTGAGTTGATATTCAAGAACAAGGTTAGTCCCTTGGATGAGGGTGTATGCTTCTATAATATTATTAGTTTTTATTCTAATCCCCATGAGAAATTGCAATCTATGATTCCTCTTGAACTAAATAACCCCCCCCCCCCCACCGGTCGTTCTTTCCAATCCTAAAAAACATGTTATAAAACTTTAAAAGATAAATTGGCATTGCAAAGGGAAGGCTAGTTTGTTAACCAAAAGGAATTCTATTATATTTTAGAAGGAGGGAGAAAGATAACATTAATTCAAGGGGTGCATTATCTTCATCAATTTGGGTTTTTCAAGTTGTGAAAATAAATCCAAGCAATAAGGTGCATATTGATTTATTTTATTATTATTATTATACACTTTTTTTCTCTTATTTTTAATTTTAATGAATTTCATTTTTTTCAAATTTATTTATTTAAAATATAAACTTAATACATATAATTATTTACAATTCTATAAATAAAATATAATTCATATTCTCTTTAAAGTAGAGATTTTACTTCTAACATGTCTAACTATTTTTAATTAACAAATTAATGAAAATTTAGAATGCACTAAAATATGTCTGTAACGATACTAAATTTTTTCTCAAGTGTAACAGGTACCATAGGGGATGGAATATTCCATTCCTATTAAGTGTGTAGAATCAATGTTTTGTGAATGAATTGATATAAAATCTCTCTCTCTCTCTCTCTCTCTCTCTCTCTCTCTCACACACACACACACACACACACAAACTTATAAGAGTTTTTCCTCGTAAGTGACTCTTATTTAAAATACATTCAATAATGGTATATCTTTAGAAAAAAAGAGTCATAAAATAAGCAGAGAATTAAACGCTTAATTTTTTTTCCAAGAAAAAAACTTTATATTTCATATTTCAAGATTGAAATCAAAATATAAATCAGCTTACCCTCTCAACTCATGTCTATAGATAAAAAATAGTTTGAATCATATTCACAACTGCACATTACAATATTCCAAAAAGATATATAGACCCCATAGGTCCTCCTTTCTTGTTTTCAATTTATCAACGAAACAAGTAGAAACTTATAATTAGAACCCCCAAAAATCCAATCTTCATAAAAATAAAAAATAAAAAAGAGGTCACTCTTCTACATTAACTTAAAATATTGAAATGGAATATTTAGAGGATAGTACATCCTCTTTGAATTATTGCATCATGAAATAACCTTCTTACAATGTGATGGAATATTTAGAGGGTATCTACTTTTTAATTATAGATCGTGTAGATATGAGTAAAGGTGATTAAATCAAAACTATTTTACCTATATAGCTCTATTCATAATAGGTTGACCTTGATCAAAATTATATATCTCAAACTTGCCATTATCCTAGTCCATAAGCATTTTTTAATCTTCCAGAACCTAAATGCTTTTAATTACTTTGTCTTCAACAATTTTCAAGAAAACCCACAATGCATAAGAACTTCTATGTTGTTTGTTCCCAGATTTACAACATATTTTAAAAGAAAGTGATGGTGTTTGTTAATATGAAGAATAGCCCCAACTCCATATACACCAGAACTACCTTGGTATGCCCCATCAAAGAACCCTGAAGTCTATGGCTAGTTCTTTAAATATATTTGTTATTTATTAATTTGCATCCTTCCAATATTAGTGATAAGACAATACGATGTTATGTGTTTCTTTACAAACTATTAAACATTTTCTACCAAAATTCATCTTGTTTCTAGCTATCCATAGTCCCCACATCACATAACAAGGAATTTCTCTATGGATTTGGTTGTAATGTTCTTAATACAATTTTTAAAACAATCCAGAAGAGTATTTTTGTCCTAATTTAATGAACCATTGAATGACTAAAGCATCTCTTTCCAAACAAATCTTGAGAAGGGGCAAGTGAAACAAATGGTCAATAATATCATTGTCACCCTTACATAATACATAGGTCTACTTAGCCCATTCCAATCTATTTTTTGTCACTTGTCCCATCTTAAAGTCTTATTGGATGGAGTTAACTATATAAATATTATTGTTTTCAAAGGAATTTTAATATTCCAGATCAAATTCCACCACCATACCTTTTCCTCCTTGTTGAACTCTCCTATCTTGGCTTCATAACCTAGTTTTATAGTTGGGATTCGTGATGCTTTGGTTTTATATCACTTTAACTCGTCTTAAGATTCATCTAATACTAAAGCATTGTGTTTCATAAGAAGGTTTTGAAAGTGACCATTAATATTTTAATTCTCCCTACATTTGTAAGTCCTTTGTAGTTTTCCAACCATGTATCCATCCACCAAAAATTCCTTGAGTGGTTACATATAAGAGTTGGTTCAACCATTTTTCATTCAACCTCTCAATCAAACATGTGAAAATATTATAGTTATGACTACATGCAATCCAAGGATCTCCTGCTTGTCTTAATTTGTATCCTCTACCGATATTTTAGGCCACGCACTTGTCAATGATGGGAAAAGACTTACTAACACTTCCCATACTATAGAAGCTCCCTTGAAGGATTTCCTTCATTTCCTAATCCAATATTCAATTGAATCCTCTCTTGGATACTTAATATTAAGAACTTTATCCCATAGACCTTCATTAAATAAAATTATCGATTAACTTTTTGCTTCTAGTATTCGACTAAAGACATGAATGTTGTTTAGTCCCTACCCCAATTTCTTTTGTCTTGGCTAATTATATCCATTTTACAAGATAAATCCCATCTATTCTAGAGCTATTTTTCCTTATCTTTTCAAGAATACCTTTAGGGATGTAGGCAATAGAACACCAATACACATGAATAATTTCCAGTACTTCTTTAACCAACACCAATCTAACACATTGGGACAACCACCGCTAGCATTTTTCCACGTAATTAACTTGGGGAGAACCCCTAGGCACTTCATGTTATAACAATATACTCATTATGAGATCAACATGTTATGAAAATAGATCAGGTTGGAATCATCCATCCCACAACCACTCAAGATACACTAGATTGACAAAATTATGTGTGTGGTGCGGGACTTGTTTCATATACATCTATAAGGAGAAAATAAAGGGTAAGTAATTTTTTAACATATAGCTCTATGTCCACACTTAAAAAACATTCAAATTGAACTTAAAATTCCCACTGAAAGTGACAAATAAATGGTATTTTCTAATAATTTTTTAACTAATTTTATAAAATTAAAAAAAATGATAAATTATAATAAACAACAGCCACATGGTGGAAATGTCTCCAAGTTAGTGTGGGGAGTATTTAGAAAATAGTGCTAGTTTTATTTTCATTTTGGGGCAGCAGGAAGAATCAATTACAAGGATTGATTGCACGTGTTGCAAAGGATTTATAAATGGAATAGAATATGATTTTATTACACAAATAGCATTTTTTATTGCATCCCCTATCAAAGGTTCTTTGTTTTTTTAGTTTTCTAAAAACATATAGAAATATAACTATGCCATCCAATTTTGTTGATGGACCTTCAACTAGTATCCTTTTATACATATGCCACGAGGGTTGTTTTGTAGAAATATCTATTGCATGTTAGGAAATGAAATTGTCCATAGAGAAGTATTGTCACAAGTATATATTCTAACCTTGTATATGTGGAGGCACACATGAAAAATGAGCTTTAGACAACATAGATGTTAGTTTTTAAACATTTCATTCAATATGATCTAGGATCTTAACTGAAAGAACAACATGTACAGCATATCAAGCATAAGAGACAATAGACAAGAGACACAAAGCATTTCACCAGGGAAAACCAAGAAGTTGAAAAACCCCGCAACTTCCTTAGAGATAGAGTAAGCACCAATACAAAGATCACCAAGATCATGAATCCCCAAAAGATAAATTTTTGCAACATCTACTCCTCCTCCACTTGTGCTCACTCCTCCTCTCTCTCACTAATGTGAAGTGAGTGAATGAGAGAATGTGTCAAATGAGAGAGTCACACTCTCTATTTGTACTTTTACTTTCACTTGACCTTTACTCAACTAGGTCGGCCCCAACTTAACCACTTAACATAATGTTGACTGGGTCAACCCCATTAGGGTGGTCTAATAACCCTTTAACCCACATGACTCATACAGGGCCGACCCCATCAAGGTGGTCTAATAACCCATCAAGTATAAGGTACGACACTTACAATATAACTTGTGACACTTGCAAGTACAACTGACAACACTTCCAATCGGAGGAATAATACATCTCCATTGGGGATACAATAAAGTACAAATACAATATGCAAGTGAATATCTTACGAATTTACAAATACATCAACACCCCCTCTTAACTAGGAAGGTATTCTATTGACACAAGTCATCAATATATATAGGCACAAGTCTTCAATTATGAAGTTGGATCATCGTCACTAGATCACAGAGCATGATCATCACTGTTGTTGTACTCGTCATCTCGATCACTGGACTATCTCATAATTATTCTCATCATAGGAAGTTCTACAAAGCCATCCCTTTTTCATGCTGGTTGCAGGCCTAGCCTCCTATAGGTCTTCATCATCTTTGACCATACTGTGGAATCCTCAGGACCGATTACGTGCGTCAACAAAACCTTGAAAGAGCATCCGAGCACAGACTATTGGATCTCCAAGGATATTTTACATGTGACCATCACAAAACCTCGAAAGAGCATCCTAGCACAGACTATAGGATCTCCCAGGATCTTTTCTATGTGACCACCACCACAAAACCTTGAAAAAGAATCCTAGCATAGGCTATAGGATCTCCCAGGATCTTTTCTATGTGGTTAGGCAAAACCTTAAAAGAGTGTCTTGCAACCTGCAAGAAATCTAAAGAGAATCCCAGGACTTTTATGAGCACATAACTCAACCTATCAGATCTCCAGGACTGATTACATGGATCTAGTATCAAAACCTTGAAAGAGCATCCTAGCACAGACTATAGGATCTCCTAGGATCTTTTCTATCCTACCTATAGCAAAACCTCGAAATCGTATCCGAGCACAGGCTATCGGATCTCCCAGGATCTTTTCTATTCTACCTGCACAACCTGTCCATGGCCAACCTATAACAAAACCTTGAAAGAGCATCCGAGCACAGACTATCGGATCTCCCAGGATCTTTTCTATACTACCTGTAGCAAAACCTCAAAAGAGCATCCGAGCACAGACTATCGAATCTCTCAGGATATTTTACATGCTACTTGTACAATCTGTCTGCGAAGTATCATCCTAATACTCATGATCATACTAATCATCATCATATAATACAGCATCTTGATGCACATTATCACATGATCACCTTGATCATATACACAGTATCATTCGGATGCATATCATCATCACATGATCATCTTGATCATCATCATAGCAAAAACTGGAGCATCATCCTAATGCTCATCACACAGCACTTACATCCACAGCCATGGGAAGGATCCTCCTACCACCATGCTTGGAATGGCTCCTATGGATGTGTTCCATCACTTCTTCCTTGAAGTATATTCTATCTGAAGAACACCAAGCCTCTCTCTGAAGTACTCAAACTTCACTCTGGCTAGTGGTTTGGTCAACACATCTGCAATCTGCTCATCCGTCGCAACATACAGGAGATTCATTGTTCCTCTCTGCATCATATCCCTGATATAGTGATATTTGATCTCGATGTGCTTCGACCTGTCATGGAACACTGGGTTCTCAGACAACTTCACACAACTCTGGTTGTCACAAAAGATACAGGTAGCATCCAACTAGAGATCAAATAAATCAGACAATAGCTTCCTTAGACATACTACCTCACAACTATCCGAGCAAGATGCGACATACTTTGCTTCATTTGTGCTCAGTGTTATGCAGGATTGCTTCCTACTAAACCAAGAGATCACACCTGATCCCATACTGAAGCAACACCCCGAAGTGCTCTTCCTATCTGCAACATTGCCTGCCGAATCTGCATCAACATAACCCTCCAGGTTAAACTTTTGATTCACATCATACTTGAGCCCATAATCAATTGTACCCTTCAGGTACCTCAGAATATGCTTTACAGCAATCAGGTGAACATGTCTAGGATCTGTCAGAAACTGGCTCAAGGTTTCATGGAAAAGCAAATATCTGGTCTCGTGTTCGTCAAGTACATCAAGGATCCAATCATCTAACGATACATCATGGAATCAACCGTCTCTGATGAAGCATCACTCAATAGCTTCATGTTTGATGCCATAGGTGTGGCCATGTCCTTGTAGTCCATCATCCCGAACCGCTTCAGGATCTCTACTACATACTTCCCTTGTCCAAGGAAGATTCCATCTGCACTCTACCATGCCTCCATACCTAGAAAGTAATGCATCATACCCAAATCCTTCAACTCAAACTCGACAACAAGCTTCCTCTTCATTTCGACAATCAATCTATCCTCACCTATCACAAACAGGTCATCCACATACAGTAGGAGTATCACTGGATTGCCTTCCTCAACCTTGTAGTAAAGGTTGGAATCCGCTTTACTCTTGGTAAAGCCTAAATTGGATAGGAAGCTATATATTCTGTCGTACCATGTCCTGGGTGCTTGCTTCAAGCAATACAAGGCTTTCTTTAACTTGCACACATATGACTCCCTGTCATGTGTCTCAAATCCGAGTGGCTGCTCCACTTCCTCTTCGACTACATCATTCAAGAAATCTTTCTTGACATCCATCTGGTGTATCTTCCACTTCGTCACTTGCCTTGTATTTCTCTATGCTACTATTTGCAACAGACTTTCAAATCCGAGTGGCTTCTCCACTTCCTCTTCGACTACATCATTCAAGAAAGTTGTCTTGACATCCATCTGGTGTATCTTCCACTTCATCACTTGCCTTGTATTTCTCTATGCTACTATCTGCAATAGACTTCCCTTCTGGTCTTGGGACCACATCCCAAACATCATTCTTCATGATCAATTGGTATTCCTCGATCATGGCATCCTTCCATTACTGCATCCCAGATCCTGGGAACTTCAGATTCTTCAATATCTTCAATAGATAGTGAACTTCATTGCTGGAAAAAATGTTGTTGTCCTTATTTTGTAGGTGATTGTACACGATCTTTCCTACAAGTCAAATTCAATTGCATGATTAGAAACTTCTCATATTTTTTCAAAACAAATTCTTATGCATAAAGACATATGTCATATAGTCATGCAATTATCTTAGCCAATGCTTCAATACAACATTTATCCATATCCCGTATTCACACGGTAACTTTCTAGGTGCCTTCCATCTCTACTAGAACATTTGTTAAGAGTGTGCACAACTCCCAACATGTTAGCAAAGAGGTTTCATTCTAGATAAGTAGCAATGGAATTTTGTACAGTACCATAGGCCACTTACCCATTACTTGCATATTAGTAGTATCTTGTTCATTAATGCAACTTTTCTAATATGCATAATATACATCCTAAATCTAGGAACATAAGTATGTACATGACTGGACAACATTATTTAAGTAATCATATGACAATTCAAATACTTATCTTTGTTTAGTTGTGGGTGGACTCCCTCTCAATCTTTGCTTGCTTGCAGGAACTACTGGAGTGTGCTCCCTCTTAATCTTTGCTTCCTGGATTATCTGTCCTTGAACTTATATTCATCCTAGACCACTATGCATGCTTAAGTGTGCACTAGTGTCATCATTGTGTCATCCTCAATATCTCATACATAGTCATACATCCATTAGTATAATCTCAATACTATCAAAACATTATGATTCTAAATAATATTAAACATGTATGGTCATGATCATTTCATACACAGGTAATTTATCACAAGCATTAGTATTCAAGGTTTCAGGGAGTACTTCTTTTACTCATGCATATTCTTATTTGACCATAGGACTCTTCTGGTTTTCCATATCATCAATCAAAGTAAGAAGCATAATATGCATAAACCCATGATTACTCAAACTTATAACTTCATGAATAATCATTATCAATCATACAAAAGTATAGTTATCTAAGATCCTAACATAGAGTAGGATTCTAACTCGATATAGGAAAACATACCTAGATTATCATGTTTGTCTAACATACCCAAACAATGTCTTCTTTGTTCTCATAGAGACCTTGTGCTAGCAACCTGCATATCTCATAAGTTAATAATTGTAGAACAAAGTTATGCATACCTCGTAAGTAGAGCTTCTATGTGATCCATGACAATGGATGAGTCTTTGTCTTCATGTCACCATCGTCATATGTTCTTGATCTAGAACTTGATTTGGCTTTCTTGATGTACACTTCATGTTAGTGGACAACATCATCCTCATACAACACCACAGTGTATTAGTACAATCATAACTGTCATACCCCTAATCAATGAATGTCTTCTATCATTCACACGCATTCATACTTTTACCAGGGTGATAAGACAAGTCTAAAATTAATAAAGATTGTACTAACCTCGATAATATGAAGACAAACATATCATAAAATTAATCCTGGACAGATTTCAAAACATACCTGTATCTCCTCAATTCATACCTATCAGGATTGCTTGTAGTCGTCTTATGTAAGGCCTTATCCTCATCTCCCACTGGAACTGGAACTTCTTCCCTTATGCAGGTGTCCAATTCATTCTCTTCTAGGATTAACCCAATCCACTTTGATTTGTTGAAACTGGATCTGGAGCTGGATTAGGGTTTGTTAGAGAAACCCTAAAAATTCAAAATTTGAATTTCAAACTTCTGATTGGATGAAAAAATGTGTCGTGCTGAGTTGATCAAGTTGTTATACTTCAATTTTGAAATCTCCAAAATTTGACTCCTCAAAATTGCCTATGAAACTTTCGGATCTTCTGGTCAAAATCTCGAACTAGGGTTTGATAATGCCCAGGGTTCTGCCTAGCAAAAAGGTTCGATCTTGTGCTCTAAACTTCTATTTTTCTGAGGATCATCTAGTTGTGGTCACAGATTCCAAAAATTTCAACTTTTGCAGAAACCCTAATTTTCCACCTTACCAATCAAAATCCCAAACTAGGGTTTGATGATGTCTGGGGTTCTGTCCAACCAAAAAATTTGATCTTGGTCTCTAAATTTCGATTTTGATGAGGAGCATCCATCCATATTCTAATATTTCAAAAATTCCAACTTTCTACAAAACCCTAATTTCCCACAGAAGTGACAAACCAAAAATGAAGGTGCTCAGAATCCAATTCTGTTTGGGCAGAAATATATGCCATATTGTTTCTGATGTATCTCTGAAATTTTGGATCCTCAAGCTCTGAAACTTTGACCTGTGGTATATTGATCTATCATATTTCCAACCCCACAGATCTTATCTCAAATGGATTCTCTAAGAGAGAGATATGCCAAGTGTCACAACATGACCTCTTTATGGGATGAAACAGTATAACAAACTTGTACTGCATGCCACATGTCACTGTTTCAACTTAGGCCTCTGAAACCCAAACCTGTGAAATTATAGTTTGTTCCCTAACTGTCACCTTTTATGGAATTCCATTTGGAGCTTCCTATCTCGAGATATGACCTTTTTTCCTAGGTCACCAGTTTAGGACTGCATTCTGGAACAGGCAGAAACCCTAACTTGTACAGATCATATCTCACAAAGTATAATGAATATTAGGCTTTCCTTCGAAAAGAAGGTACATGTACATTTCATCTTTGACCTGTAGAAGTTTCAGATCCTGAACCTTCACCAAAATGGATTTATAGAGAAATGCCACGATGACTATTTTTTACTATACCAAGCCCTAGCTTCCGATTTGTCGCAAGTGCAACAAGTGTCATAAATGCCATACCATGGCTTCCTTCAAGCTAGATCTAATACCATGTTAGTTTTTAAACATTTAATTCAATATGATCTAGGATCTTAACTAAAAGAACAACATGTACAGCATATCAAGCATAAGAGACAAGAGAAAAGAGACACAAAGCATTTCACCGGGGGAAACCAAGAAGGTGAAAAACCCCGCAACTTCCTTAGAGATAGAATAAGCACCAATACAAAGATCACCAAGATGAATCCCCAAAATATAAATGTCTGTAGCAGCTACTCCTCCTCCACTTGTGCGCACTCCTCCTCTCTCTCACTAATGCGAAGTGAGTGAATGAGAGAATGTGTCAAATGAGAGAGTCACACTCTCTATTTATACTCTTACTTTCACTTGACCTTTACTCAACTAGTTCGGCCCCAACTTAACCACTTAACATAATGTTGACTAGGTCGACCCCACTAGGGTGGTCTAATAACCCTTTAACCCACATTTGTCATATAGGGCCGACCCCATCAAGGTGGTCTAATAACCCATCAAGTATAAGTTACGACACTTACAACAAAACTTGCGACACTTGCAAGTACAACTGATGACACTTCCAATTGGAGGAATAATACATCTCCGTTGGGGATACAATAAAGCACAAATACAATATGCAAGTGAATACCTTCCGAAGTTACAAATACATCAACAATAGAACTATAGTGTGAAAGAAAGGAAGGATATTGCACAAAAGATAAATGTTTTATGATAGGTAGTGATCCACACGTGGCCAAGAAGTACGATGGGGACAACAGTTTGAATGAATGAGTCGGCTATGTTATGGCGGAAGCCTAAGAAACGGAATGCGCAAAGCAGGAACACACTACACAGATAGAACACAGATATACACAAACAATATGCAGGAATGTGAACTGATCCTCTATTACTGGATATGAGATTATCGATTGATTCTATGCTTCTATATTACAATAGTTTACATGCTTATATAGAGAGGGATGAGACGCTTGGGTGATTTCCCATTACGTTTAGTTACAAGAGAAGTTAGAACAGTTTGGCAGTTCAATCGTTACAATCGACTGGAAGATAGAGAGACAGTATGTCGAAGTTCGACAATCACAAGTCGCAGATCGACGCTGCATGTTGATGTCATGAAACTGTGAGGTCGCGGAACTTGTCGAAGCCGTGGATTTGTCGAAGCCATGTCGGAGTCAGAACTTGTCGAATCTGTGTCCACGCCGATGACTTTCCATGGATGTGTCAAATTCAGCATCCGACAATAATGCCAACAATGATGTGGATCAGAAATCCTTCCTTAAGAAACAATGGTCCCCATTGTTTGCTCATGAAGGTGAGGAAACTTGTCGATAAGTTCAATAGCAGAGTACCAATTTCCTTGTGCAGGGATCTGTTCGGATTTAGCAACCTGAAACAAGGAAATTTTGTTTGTCCTTGTATGGCATACTCGTCATCCCACAATGGTGTCGCAAGGAAGAGGCTCCTGAACATATGGATTGATGTCTTCGGGTTCTGATGTTTGCAAGTCGCTATGTTCCAACATTAGTGCATGGTATGGTCGAAGTAGATCCACATTGAATACTGGATGCAGACCCAGGCATGCAAGAATGTCAAGCTGGAAAGAATTTTTGCCAATCTGTCAAAGAATACTGTACGGACCATATCGCAAAGGTTTGAGCTTATTGAATGGACCGGTGAAGTGCTCCTTCTTGAGATGTTACCAGAACTTATCCCCAATTTGGAATGAATGAGGGATACAATGCTTATCATTTTGGGCCTTAGCTTTCTCATTTTCTCGTTGCAACATTTCCTGTGCTTGCTTCTAGATGTCGCAGATTGATCTCGAAACTTCAGGGATTTATCAACTTCTCGCTGGCTATAGTCGGTGTCGGAGTTTGGCTATGTCGAGGAGTTGATCAAGTCGATAGGAGCTAAGGGTTGAAATCCATAAAATATATCAAATGGAATATTTCCCGTAGAGCTGTGTTATATGTATGGAATACTTTCATCCCATGTGCGTCGATGCTTGTGGTTGTACATGCGAAGCAGTTGTACTACCAAGCGATTCACAACTTTCGTCTATCCGTCGGTCTGGGGATGGAAAGATTTCAATAATGATAGTTGTGTGTCCAGCTATTGCTAGAGAGTCTTCCAAAATATGCTGACGAATTTGGCATCTCAGTTGGAAGTAATGGTTGTGGGTAAACCAAAGTGTTTCCAAACATGTGTGAAGAAGAGCTGAGCAGTCTATTGTGATGTCGTGGTCTTCTTGCATGGTATGAGAATGGCCATCTTGGAAAATTTGTCAACTACTAATAAGATTGCATCGTGTTGATGTTTGGTAGTAGGATATATCGTCAAGTAGTCCATATAAATAAATTCCCATGGTCGACTAGGAACTGGAAGAGGTGTGTAGAATCCCTGTCGTCGATTAGGCTGTTTAGCAATGGCACAAACCATGCATGATCGAATGTACTTGTTGATGTTAGTTTTAAGAGTAGGAAAAAATAAATACTTTTGTAGAATAGCAAGCGTATTTGCTACTCCAAAGTGTCCTGCATTCTTGTTGTGGTGCGTGTACCAAATGAGCTGCTGCCAATGCTCACCGGTCGGTACACAAAGTTGTCCAAGCTTGTATGGCAAGGTGTCTTTCAGGAAATAGTTGGTGGTCAACGACTTGTCAGTCTGGATTTTTCGGTATACTTGTGAAAATTTGATGTCTTCTTGATACAACTGAGTCCAAGTAGTGGTGTCATATCCCTACATACTCATCATTGTAAAAAGGAGAGTAATGGGCGGCCTGCTTAGACAATTGGCGGCGGCGTTAGCTTTACCTTTCTAATACTTAATCACCAACTGGAATTGTTGTAGGTAATTAATCCACTTAAGTTGTCGATTTGTTTGTAGTTTTGACTGGGTCGGAGTGAACTGTAGAGGCTTATGATCAGTGAGGATGATTGTTTCTTTTCCAAGGATGTAATCCCTCCATTGCTTGAGAGCTTGCATAATGGCATACAGTTATTTTTCGTACGTCGAATTCCTTCTAATTGTGTCGTTAAAAGTTTCCGAATGAAAAGCGACTCGGTGACTAGACTGAGTGATCAATGCACTAAAGGAATAGTTCGATGCATCCATCTCAATCTCAAAGGGATGATGCAAATTAGGTAACACAAGTACTGGTGTAGTGCAGAGCCTGTGCTTGAGTTGTTCAAAAGCTTCTTATTGTCACAATGTCGATTTGAAGACAGTTTTTTCATTCCCCTTCGTCAACTAATTCAAGGGCCAGACTATGTGACTGAAGCCGAGTATGAATCGTCGATAGAAATTCGCCAAACCAAGAAAACTTCTTAGTTCTTGAATGTTTTGAGGAATGGACCAATCTTTGAGGATCTGTACTTTGTCTGGATCGACGTGAATGCCTGCAGAGTCAATTACATACCCCAAATATTTGATGTTGTTCATCACAAAGGTACACTTGTCCATGTTCAACTAAATCCGATGTTGTTGGAGAGTGTCAAGGACTTGTCGAAGCTGCCCGACATGTTCTTCCCATGATCGAATGAAAATCAATATGTTTTCAAGGTAGACAATGACCCATTTCTCGATGAAAGGTTGCATAATGTTATCCATGTATCGCATGAAGGTCGCACGTGCATTGGTTAAGCCAAAAGGCATGACTAACCATTCGAACAATCCTTCCTTGGTTTTGAAAGCAGTTTTCCACACATCTGAGGGCTCGAATGGAATCTAATGATATCCCAACTTGATATCAAGCTTAGTAAAGAATTAAGCACCTTTCAGAGTGTCGATGAGCTCGTCTATCCATGACAGAGGGTACCCATTCTTTACCGAAAATTTGTTGAGTGCCCTATATTCAATGCACATATGCCAATTCTCGTCTTTCTTTGGAACGAGGATGACTAGACTTCCACAAGGAGAGGAGTTGGGTTGGATATGACCTTTGTCAATCAAATCTTGGATTTGTCTGTGAATCTCTTCATTTTCGAAAATGGATCTTCTGTAAACAGATGCGTTAGGCAAAGAAGAACTAGGAGGAAGTTCAATGGAGTGTTTTACCTAGAAATGTCAAGGTACTTCGTCCGACTCTTTGAATAAACTCAGATACTCATCGAGAACGTTGTCAATCAACTGCTTTTGTCGGGAGCTGCTTTGGTCGGTAATTCAACTCGCCGCTACAGTCCTCCTAGAATGTTGCGGTTTGATCATGATTAACGCAAACTTCTGAGCATGATTGATAAGATTCTTTGTATTTTTAGCAGATATCATTGAAACTGTTGGTATAGATCGTCACTCTGGAATGTTGTACCATCGATTCTGGATTTTGACAATCACCTTCTGCGGTCGTGACTGATAAATTCCATGGCGATCCTATAGGTAAGGTTTCCCAAACAGGGCGTCGACTACAGAGAGTGGTGTTATGTCGCATAGTACTTCATCTTCGAAAGGATTTATGAAGTAGGCGAGTTTGCATTATCGGGTGATCCTTAGTTCCTGTCCATCCTTCATCCAACCGATGTTGTAAGGCTGAGGATGCGGAGTGGTGACAAGACCTATTTTCTTTACAAGATATTCAGAAATGAAGTTCTTCTGGTTGCCGTTGTCCACAATCAGTGTAATGGGTTGTGTTGGACCCATATCCATGTGTGGAACAGGCGCTCTCGTTCCTCCTCGTCAACGATAGTAGAGGTTGCTGGAGTGGTCGATGTCGATGTCAAAAAGGTTGTTGCGTATGGATCATATTCTTCCACCATCTTGTAGAATGTGTCAAATGTCGATACTTTTTCCAAAAATGTCTTCCGAGCTTTTCATTCAAATGTATCATGCCAAGAGGAGTGGTGGTAATCGCACCATTTTCCGGTCGGCGGTTGTTTTCTACATACCCTTTTCTGAAAAGAATTTTGGCCATGATCTGGCTTTGGTGAGGTTGGCTGAGAATATTTAGACTTGTCGAAGTCGGTTGATATCTTCTTGTCAGGTGGTCGTCCTTATCTCGGCTTTGTCGTGAAGCGTGCTTTCCCTTTCTGCTTGGTTTCGAGTTTGATGGAATAGTGGAATGCATCCGCAAGCGTAATTTCATTCAAAAATTCCATCTCTTGCTGAATGTACTGGGACAATCCACTGATGTACTTCAGAACAAGCAATTTCTCTTCTTCTTGGATGCCAAGTCTAGCCATGAGTCGATAGAACTCGTCGATGTAAATGTGTATTGATTGATCTTTCCATTTCCTTAGCTGTTGCCACTTATTATACTGCTGCTCAAGGTACTTGGGAGGGTAAAATTCCTTTCGGATGTGTTCGAAGAATTTATCCCATGTGTTGATGGGGTCTCCGCTTTTCTCCATCTTTGTTAGGAGGTTATCCCACCAGCAGTGCACACATGTTGACATCTTTAAGGCTGCAATGGTGATCTTGTCCACTTCTGAGAGTTGATTCACAGAGTAATAGGATTCCAATTGACCCAATTTTCGATGGATTTTGCGTCAATCTTGCCTTCAAGATTTGGTATGTCCAAATTCATTTTCACTTTGAAGGGGATATTTTATCGGAGTGAGTTCTCGTCCAAAATCCTCCGGATGTCGAAGCAAATCATGTGAGAATTTAATTGAACTGGGTGAACATTTCATTTCATTGTCAAGTCAACGCTTGCTCAATAAGTTGTGTTGTCTCGTCGGCTACATGTCTATCGTCTGTTTCTTCTACCATTTATGGAGGTAGCATTTGCTTGGATTGTTGATATTGCGAGTGTGTTTGAACAATAATAAGTCGGTAACTTCGCTGGAAGTGTCTACGCAAACTTAAGCATGAACAAAGCTAAGTGCTCTGATACCAATGATCCACATGTGGCCAGGAAGAACGAGGGGGGAAATAGTTTGACTGAATGAGTTGGCTCAGTTATGGCGGAAGCTTAAGAAACAAAATGCAGAAAGCAGGAACACACTACACAGATTGAACACAAATATACACAGACAATATGCAGGAATGCAAACTGATCTTCTATTACTGGATATGAGATTATCGATTGATTCTATGCTTCTATATTACAATAGTTTACATGCTTATATAGAGAGGGCTGAGATGCTTGGGTGATTTCCCATTACATTTAGTTACAAGAGAAGTTAGAACGGTTCGACAGTTCAACCGTTACAGTCGACTGGAAGACAGAGAGACAAGCTGTTGAAGTTCGACAGTCACAAGTCGCGGATCGACGTTGCATGTCGATGTCATGAAAATGTGAGGTCACGGAACTTGTCGAAGCCACGGAGTTGTCAAATCCATGTCTAATTTGGAACTTTTCGATGTCGATGACTTGTCGCGGATGTGTCGAAGTCAACATCCGAAAATAATGCCAACTACGATGTAGTTCAGGTAGACACCATGTGAAAAACATTTTCTTTAACCTGGAGGCATGTTCGAGCATATCTGACTCCAATAAGCAGGTTTTCATCATTGCAACAATAGCTAAAAAGGGATCAAAAGTGCATACAAATAAGACATAGTGTATGTATGTTTAGTGTAGTAAAATTTTTCTAAGAGAAGCGAAAAATTGTATAATGCCAACTATCAAACAAACAAAAAAAGAAACTCTTGTGTAGTACTTAAGTGCAATGCATTTAATCATTTTTGTTTTCAGAAGAAAAGTACCTATATATTTTATTTTGGTTGAGGACAAAGAAACTAGATGAGCACTTAAGGATATTCAAAAGTGTACTGCTTTTGGTTGCTTATTGGATCTTATACTTATAAACATAGGGGAAGACATTTTTCATTGTTGTATACAGAGTAAATTAAATGACAATGATTACATTGTGTTTTGGTATATCTGATAAATTATATAACCTCTATGATGTTATCATCTCCCGATGCAGTTATCATATGACTGCTAAGGTGCAGAAAAAGCAATATCATTTACACCTTTGGCATGTGCACCAATATGTATAAATCAAATCAGTTTAATAAAACATATTTTAGGGACAAATTTAATTCTAGAAACTAATATGCATGAAGGGATTTGCATTAAAGAACATGAGAAAATGTATGGATATTGTTTGACCTCGTTTGCTCTAGAAAAATAATATATCTAAACTACATGTTTGGGACATGTAGTTCCTATAGAACAAATACAATTCTATGAATATATGGATAGAGGGAAGAGCTGATGATTGCATTAGCGTCCAACCAAAGTGAGTTGAAAAGTGACTAGTGTTTTTCTTGTTTACTCAGATATAGTTCCCAACTCATAAGCTACCGTTGAAGAAATAATTGACCAAGTGGGGAAAGAAATTTATTGAATCAGAAGCGAACGCATTTAGGTAGGGGATTAAGTAAGTAAACCAGCCAGTGTGAAAGTGAATCTAGGTACCCACCTCGTTAAGCCAACCACCACCAACCACCTAGGCACCCAGCCACACCCACCATTAAGTTATGCCCCACATACAAGTCCAGCCCTTGCTTGACTTTCACTACTGGCATGTGTAAGTTATGGCTCTTGGACACTTCGAGTTCACTGAGTCAACTAGTTTAGGAGCCACTGGATCAAGGTAAACCAGATATTTAGGTTCTCAACTTAAACTGGATTCCCCTCCTCAACTGGTGATCAATACCCATTTTAAATAAATACATTATATGAAAAAAAGGATTTAAAGGTTGCATATCTAATTGGTTGGAAGGGATCCTTTCTTCATTAACTAAGGGATTCAAAATTGGTGGTGAACTCTTGCATAGGTTGTCTCTATATTTGCTTGAAATAATGCCACATGATCTGTTAATCCTCCTCATAACCAATTAGAGATAACTAATCTCTAATCATGTCCTTAAATACTTCTTAATCGTTTACCAAAGGTTTGTAGATAGTGTTATCATAATTGATTTGCATTGTTAAATGAAACAAGAATTTGCTATGAAATACATGGTATAGATTACTTTTCCAGGTGTTGTTCGAAGTGGGATGCAAAAATAATGCTTCTTTTGAATAAGAATATAAATAACAACCACCTAAGAAAACACAATATGAGATGTTTTAGAATCTACAAAAATGGCTATTTTCCAATGAAATTCTAAAAGAGAATAGTAAAATATTTTCAAGACCATGTCACGGATATATTTTTTTCCCTAATTTAAATTACAGGTATAAGTTATGGGAAGGTCACCCACTTGAAGTGGAATTGAACATGGGAATATCACCGACTTGAATTATGTAGTTCCTACCACAACCATAATTCATACAATAAGACTATAGAAATGACACGATCAGAGCTAAGGATAGACATCCCTCATTCGTCTGATGGCCATGAAACTCATTCAACGATTGCAAATATTTTTAATTAATAATGTTAGTAAAAAATGGCTTAAATCATGAGAGTTAGGGTAACACATTGATGAAAGGCATAATATTAATTTCCAATACATTACATAACCCCATGTGAGTGCCTTGGGAGCAAACATATATTTTTTTTTCATAGAAAAAAAATCGTAATATTATTTATCAAAAATAAGTATTACATTATTCAAAGTCTCTTCACTGTCTCAGAGTAGATCATAAGTGTCTTTTACATTCTCAAAAATCCGTCTAGCATATCTGGATTGTACTAAAAAATCTCTAAAAGATTACTTCAAATCTGAAAAATAAGTCTGTAATTCCTGAGAATACAGGGCCTTCATTTTTTTTTTAAAAGAGCACAAAAAGCAAAAAAGAACCAGCTATATCCCATAGCTTCTTACTGAGTGTCCCTGATCCACCCATCAGTTGGAATTATTGTCGAATGCCAACATCGAATTCAACAAGTTCAACAATTTCAACTTCGACAAGTTCAAGAACATCGACTTCGACAAGTTTAGCAACTTCGACTAGCACCAACGTCAACATGAATCATCGACACTTCCGACTAATGAACTACAACAGATTGTCTCTCTGTCTTCCAGTCGACTATAACAGTTGAACTTATGAAACCGTTCTAACTTCTCTTGTAACTAAACGTAACGGAAAAACACCCAAGCATTCTCGGCACTCCATATAAGCATGTAAAATATTGAAATATAAGAAGAACAAGTAATAGATAAGATCAGTTTGCATTCCTGCATATAGTTTGTGAGTGTATGTTTATGTGCGTAGTGTATTTCCTGCTTTGATTATTCTTATGATTCTTCCATAACAGTACTAATTCATTCAGTCGAACTATTTTCCCCGCCGTGCACCTGGGTGCGTACAGATCATTGGTAGCAGAGCCCAGGTGCACGATAGGGACAACATTTTGACTGAATGAATTGGTATTGTGCATTGTGTTTTCCCAGTGTTTTCAAAATTTCAACCATTACAGTCGACTGGAATACAGAGAGACAATATGTCATAGTTCGTCAGTCGGAAGTATTGATGATGCATGTCGACGTCGATGCTAGTCGAAGTTGCCGAACTTGTCAAAGTCAATGTTGGAATCCGACACTAATTCCAACTGCTGGGTGGATCATACCTCCTTCCTTAAGAAACAATGGTCCTCATTATTTGATCATACAGATGCATAAACTTGTCGGTCAGTTCAGTAGAAGAGTACTATTTTCCTTATGTTGGGATCTACCCAACTAAAACAAGGGAATTGTGTTCATCCTTGTATGGTGTACTCATCGTCCCACAATGGTGTCACAAGGAAGAGGCTCCTGAACATTTGCATGGATGTCTGCAGGTTCTGTTGTCGGTAAGTCATTCTATTCCAATAGTGGTGCATGGTATCGTCAAAGTATATCCACATTAAATACTGGATGCAGACCCAGGCATGAAGGAATGTCGAGCTAGAAAATGTTTTCTCCAATGTGTTCAAGGATATTGTAGGGACCATATCGCAAAGGCTTCAGCTTCTTATATGGAACAGTGAAGCGTTCCTTCTTCAGATGCAACTAGACCTCATCTCCAATTTGAAATGAATGAGGGATACAATGCTTAGCGTGTCGGGCCGTAGCTTTCTCATTATCTCGGTGCAACATTTCCTGTGCTTGTCTCTGGATGTCACAGATTTGATCTCGAAACTTCAATGTTTTGTCAACTTCTTGTTGGTTATAGTCGGTATCGTTCAACTGTGTCAAGGAACTAATCAAATCAATAGCAGATGAGGGTTGAAATCCATAACAGATCCCAAATGGAATCTTTCCCGTAGAGTTGTTCTAAGCACAATTGCAGTTGTGTTGTATATATGGAATACTGTCATCCCATGTTTGTCGATGCTTATGGTTGTACATGCGAAGCAGTTGTACTACCAAGCAATTCACAACTTCTATATGTCCGTCTATCTGAGGATGGAAAACTATCAACAAGGAGAGTCTTGTATCGAGATATTTCCATAGAGTCTTCCAAAATATGCTGAAAAATATGGAATCTCGGTCGGAAATAATGGTTGTCGGTAAACCATAGTGTTTCCAGACATGTTCAAAGAAGAGATGAATGGTCTGTTACGTTGTTGTAGTCTTCTTGCATGGAATGAGAATGGCCATATTGGAAAATATGTCGACTACTACTAAGATCGCATCATGCTGATGTTTGGTAGTAGGATATCCCATCAAGTATTCCATAGAAATAGATTCCCATGGTTGACTAGGAACTGGCAAAGGTATGTACAATCCATGTTGTCGATTAGGTGGTTTAGCAATGGCACAAACCATGCATGATCGAATGTACTTGTTGACGTAAATTTTAAGTGAAGGACAAAAGAAATACTTCTAGAGAATAGCAAGGATATTTGCTACTCCAAAGTGTCCTGCAATCTTGTTGTAGTGCGCGTCCCAAATGAGCTGCTGTCGATGCTCACCTGTCGGTACACAAAGTTGTCCAGGCTTGTATAGCAAGGTTTCTTTGAAGAAATAGTCGGAGGTCGATGCCTTGTCAGTCTGGAGTTGTCTATAGACTGATGAAAATTTGTTGTCTTCCTGATACAACTGAGGCTAAGTGGTGGTGTCATAACCCTACATACTCATCACTGTAAGAAGGAGAGTAATGGGTGGTCGACTCAGGAAATCGGCGGCGGCATTGGCTTTACCTTTCCAATACTTAATTACCAACTTAAATTGTTGCAGGTAATTATTCCACTTGACTTTTCGAGTTGTTTGTAGCTTCGAATGGGACGGGGCAAACTGTAAAGGCTTGTGGTTAGTGAGAATGACCATCTCCTTGCCAAGGATATAATGTCTCCATTTCTTAAGAGCTTACACAATGGCATATAGTTATTTTTCATACGTCGAATATCTTCTAATAATGTCGTTAAAAGTTTCGGAATGAAAAGTGACTAGGTGACCAAACTGAGTGATCACTACGCCCAAGGCATAGTCTGATGCGTCCGTCTCAATCTCAAAGGGCTGATGCAAATCATGTAACACAAGTACTGATGCAGTACAAAGCTTGTGTTTGAGTTGTTCGAAATCTTCTTGTTGTGTTGATGTCCTTTTGAAGATAGTTTTCCCATTTCCTTTGGTCAACTGATTCAAAGGCCAGGCTATGTGACTGAAACCGAGTATGAATCGTCGATAAAAATTCTCAAAACCAAGAAAACTTCTTAGTTCATGAATGCTTTGAGGAATGGGCCAATCTTTGAGGATTTGTACTTTGTCTGGATCAACGTGAATTCCTGCAGAGTCGATTACAAACCCCAAATATTTGATGTTGTTTATCGCAAAGGAACATTTGTCCATGTTCAAATATAGTCGATGTTGTTGCAGAGTGTCGAGGACTTGTCGAATTTGTTCGACATGCTCTTCCCATGATCAACTGAAAATCAATATATCATCAAGATAGAAAATGACCCATTTGCTGATGAAAGTTTGAAGAGTGTTATCCATATATCGCATGAAGGTCGCAGGTGGATTCGTTAAGCCGAAAGGCATGACTAACCATTCAAAAAATCCTTCCTTGGTCTTGAAAGTAGTTTTCCACACATCTGCGGGCTCGATTGGAATCTGATGATATCCTGACTTGAGGTCAAGCTTAGTAAAGAATTTATCATCTCTCAGGCAGTTGCTGAGCTCGTCTATCTACGGCAGAGGGTATCTATTCTTTACCAAAAAAATTTTAAGGGCTCGGTAGTCGATGCACATGCGCCAAGTCTCATCTTTCTTTGGAACGAGGACGACTGGACTTCCACAAGGAGAGGAGTTGGGTTGGATATGACCTTTGTTGATAAAATCTTGAATTTGTCTGCAAATCTCTTCATTTTCGATAATGGGTCTTCTGTAAACATATGCATTAGGTAATGAAGAACCAGGAGCAAGTTCAATAGAGTGTTTTACCTAGCAGTGAAAAGGTACTCCATCTGGCTCTTGGAATAGGTTTCGGTACTAATCAAGAATATTGTCGATCTGTTGCTTTTGTTGGGAGCTACACTATTCAGTGAGTCGAATGGTTGCTGCAGTATTCCTTGAGTGTTGCGGCTTGATCATGATTAAAGTGAACTTCTGAGCATGGTTGATGAGATTGTTTGCCTGTTTAGCAGATATCATTGCAACCATTGGTGTAGGTCATCGCTCTAGTATGTCGTACCATTGGTTCTGAATTCTGGAAATCACCTTCTGAGTTCGTGACTGGTAACTTCCATGTCAATCCCATAAGTAAGGTTTCCCAAACAAGGCGTCGGCTACAGAGATAGGTGCTACGTTGCAAAGTACTTCATCTTCAAAAGGCTTAATGAAGTAGGTGAGTTTTCATTGTTGAGTAATCCTTAGTTCCTGTCCATCCTTCATCCAACCGATGTTATAAGGATGAGGATGTGGAGTGGTAACAAGACCTATTTTATTCATGAGACCTTCAGAAATAAAGTTATTCTGGCTACCATTATCCACAATCAAATGCAATGGATTATTTTGAACCCATATCTATGTATGGAATAGGCGCTCGCGTTCCTGCTCGTCGACGATAGTCGAGGCTGTTGGAGTGGTCGATGTCAATGTCAAAAGGGTCATTGCTTCTAGGTCAGATTCTACCAGATTTTTTTTGAACAAGTCGGATGTCGACACTTTTTCCAAAAATGTCTTTCGAGCTTTGCATTCAGACGTATCATGCCATGATGAATTGTGGTAATCACACCATTTCCCGGTAGGAGTTTGTTTGCTACGTTCCCTTCTGTCTTTCTGAGAATGCTTTTTTCCATGATCTTTCTTTGGCGGAGTTGGCTGAGAAGGTCTCGACTTGTCGAAGTCGCCTAGTGCCTTCTTGTCGGGTGGTCTTCCTGTCGGCTTGGTCGCGAAGCGTGCTTTTCCTTTCTTTTTGGCTTCAATATTACAAGCATAGTGGAATGCATCTGCAAGCGTATCGATAGTCAGAAACTCCATCTCCTATGGAATGTATGGGGATAATCCACTAACGTACTTTAGAACAAGCACTTTCTCTTCTTCTTGAATGCCAAGTCTAGCCATTTGTCGATAGAACTCGTCAGTGTAACTCTGTACGGATTGTTCTTTCCATTTCCTTAGCTGCTACCACTTCTTATACTGTTGTTCAACGTACTTGGGAGGGTAAAACTCCTTTCAGACATATTCAAAAAATTTCTCCCATGTATCTATGGGGTCTCCACTTTTCTCCATCTTTGTCGATAGGTTCTCCCACCATTAGTACACAAATGTCGACATCTTTAAGGATGAAATGCTGATCTTTTTAGTTTTTGAGATTTGATTCACAAAGTAATAGGATTCCAATTGTTGTACCCAATTGTCAACGGATTTCGTGTTAATATTTCCTTCTAGATTCGGTATGTCCAAATTCATTTGCACCTTGAATGGACTGATTTTTTTGGAGTTAGATCTTGTCGGAGATCCTCCTGATGTCGAATCAAATCACATGAGAATCTCATTGAACTGGGAGAACATTTCAATTTGTTTTCAAGCCGGTGCTTTCTCTATGAGTCGTTGTGTCTCATCAATTGCATGTCGATTGTATGCTTCTTCTACCATCTTTGAAGGTAGTGTATGGTTGGATTGTTGAGTTTGCGAGCGTGCTTGGACAAGCATAATTCAGGTAACTTTGATGGAAGTGTCTACGCACAACTTAAACATGAACAAATCTAAGCTTTAATACCAATGATCTGTACGCGCCCAGGTGCACGACAGCGACAACAGTTCGACTGACTGAATCGGTAATGTTATGGTGGAAGCATAAGAATAAGAAAAGAAGGAAATACACTATGCACATAAACATACACACATAGACTATATGCAGGAATACGAACTAATCTTCTCTATTACTTTTTCTTCTTATATTTCAATATTTCACATGCTTATATAGAGTGTTGAGAATGCTTGGGTGTTTTCCCGTTATGTTCAATTATAAGAGAAGTTAGAACGGTTCCAGAAGTTCAACTGTTACAGTCGACTAGAAGACAGAGAGATAATGTGTCATAGTTTGTCAGTTGAAATTGTCGATGATGCATGTTGACGTCGGTGCTAGTCAAAGTTGTTGAACTTGTCGAAGTCAATATTGTTGAACTTGTCAAAGTCGAAGTTGTTGAACTTGTCGAAGTCGATGTTGGCATATGACAATAATGCCAGCTACTAGGTGGATCAGTGCCATAGGGAAAAAAGAGTAAAATCTGTATCTTCGTCTTCTCTTTCTTTTCTTAGTTGAATATCTCCTTCTTTAAGTTCTAAGCCTGCCTTGGACAACAAATCGACTTCTAATTTTGTTTCTCTATAAATGTGGATGAAAGAATAAAATTGCATCATATTATTTAGTCTTCAGATCTCCTCAAGCAATGGGGAAAGATAGATGTTATGACATATCATATTTTAATTTACCTAGTCAATTACAATCTTTGCATCCCCAAAAACTTGAAAGTGTGTGATTCTGAGGAGTAAAGCTTGTTGAAGAAGAATTTTTAAAGCCCATAGATCTGCATAATTATTGCTACCTTTACATGTCTCATCCTTAAAGCTCAATTTAAGCTTGTTTTGCAGAAATATTACCCCTCCAACTGCTGTTTTGGATGATTGGGCTACCCCGTCGAAATATGACCTTGGATAATCAGGATTGAACTCTTTCATCGCCACCATTCTATGTTTTAATTTTACTTCCTCTTAGGGATAGCAGCTCAAAAGAGTTGTTGCATTTTTGGAAAAGGATAAGGGATAATGAACCTTTCCTTCAAATATCGAGAGATTTCTAGCTATCCAAATCTTCCACAAGATTATTAGGGGAAGAATGTTGATTTCCTTTGAATTTGGCTGGACTATCCAGTTCTTTAAACATTCCTGGACAGAAATACCATTCCAGTTGAAACTGGTTTTTAGAAGGGCCTCTGCCTCGTGCCACACTTGAGATGAGAATTTACAATCCATATCCAGATGCCTATTAGTTTCCTCTGCTTCACGGCATAAACTGCATCTTCCCGGGCCTTACCAATTTCTCCTTTGTAGCTAATCCCAAGTCAGGGATTTAACAATTAAGAAGAACCACATGAGAATTTTGGATTTCGAAGGGAAACTAAACTTCCATAGAATCTTCCTCCACCAGGTTTGAATGGTATTTTCCTTTCCCGTTAACCATTCATAACCTTTCTTTGGAGAATATCTTATGTGTTCATCATAAGCCCATAATGATTGGTCCTCAAAAGGGGATAGGAAAATGTGATTTATAACTAACTGTTTGGTAAAAATGCCCCAAACGACCTCCTATGTGTCTCTAAACCCCAAAATATCTTCCTTTAACCACCTTTGAGTTGTACAAGCTGAATTTCTGAGAACTCCGATCTGGGAGAGAGTATGTATGCCTTTGAACCTAAGTTGAAAAATCATGTGATGAGGGAGTAGGAAAAGGTTCCCACTGCCTATCCAGGCGTCCTCTCCCACTCACAGGATGTGCCCGTTCCCTACCTTCCAGGTCAAGTGTGCCCCAATGACATCGAAGGATTTAACTGCTGCTTTCCAAGAAATAGAATAATTTTCAAGAGTTTTAATCGGGGCTCGAATCCACTCCAAAACAGAATAGGGGTTTATATATTTGTGAAAGATTATCTCTCTCCGGAGTCCAGAACCTGCTATTAATAGCCATACCTTTTTCTTTGCTAGGGCTTTAGAAAACAGAATAGGACATTTCAGTCCCCATCCTCCTTGCTTTTACAGAATGGACAGGGCTTGCCATTTGATCCAAACCATTTTCCTGTGCTCACTAGAACCCGGATAAATGAAGTTAAAAAGGAGTTTTCTGATAGAGATTAGAGTGCCACGAGGGGTCCAAGATAGGGAGCTCTAGAACACTGGAGTATCAAGAACCATACGTCCATCTTTAGAAAGCCATTTTAAGCTCCAATTAGAAATTATTTTCTCGCATTTAGCTATCAACCAGTTCCAGTTTTTTTTCTCATAAGAGTTAGGTTTTAACAGGAAACCAAGATATTTAAAACCTCTATCTAAGGGTTGTTTAGAGAAAGGAAAGAGACTCCTCAAGTAAACCCTTTCTTCAGCTTTTAATCCTTCTATAAAAAGAGAGGATTTTGAGAGATTTACACTCATTCCTGTAGAAGTGCAGAAAAGATATAGAATAGATGCCATTTTATTCAAATCTTTTCCAGAGCCATTTGAAAAAAGAAGCGTTTCATACACAAACTAGATATGAGACAGTCTACACATTCCTGCCATCGAAATTCCATTGAATTCTCCATGTTCTATGGCATAGGTAAGAGCTCTACTTAAACCATCATCCACCAAAAGGAAGAGGAGGGGAGCTAGAAGACACCCCTATCTAATGCCCCTTCCAGGAGTGAAGAAGGGGGATTCCGCTTCATTGATCAGCACAACGAATGACACCATGGATATGGTAGCCATAATCCATTTAGTGAAATAATTTCCAAACCCCATGTGAGAAAGAATCATTCTAATATAGGTCCAACTAACTCTATCGTAGGATTTTTTCAAGTCTATTTTCAGAGGAACAGATTTGATCTTTTTTGTTTTGATTGAGTGTATCCCTTCTTGTGCAACTCCCACTACTTTGTGGATTTTTCTACCAAGTAAGAACCCAAATTTCTCTTGCGAAATGCCTTCAGAAATATAGGGTTTGATTCTTTGGCTGATGATCTTCGCTATGATTTTGTAGATAGAGTTACATAGTGAGATCGGCCTGAACTGATAAATTTTTTTAGGTTTGTCTGACTTAGGAATCAAAGCAAGGAATGTAGAATTAAACGCTACCATGACTTTCCCATTAGTTCTGGACTCTTCAATGACCCTAAGTAGATATCTTCCCAGGACATCAAAAAGACTAATGTAAACTTCCATGGGATACCGGCCAGTATAGGGATCTTTTCATTTTTTAATAGTTTCAATGTGTTCTCTAGTTCTTCTCTATAAACTTCCTTGAACAAAAGTTCGTTATCTTCCTGATTAATGAAAGAGGGAAAGAATTGGGCGATCTTTAGAATATCTGAGACATTGGCATATTCCTCTTGTTTGAAGAGCTGGTCAAAACCTTTAACTCCCTATTCTACTATACCATTGAAAGTATCGACCTGGTTTCCTTCCTCCGACATTATTTTCCATATTGAGTTAGATCCTTTCCTGTGATTAGAAAAATGGTGAAAAAATATAGTGTTCTCATCTCCTTTGGCCATCCACAAAGCCATGTGTTTTAATCTCCAATCTACCTCCTATAAGAGAAGAAGCTCCCTTCTTCTTCTTTCCCATTCAAGGACTCCCTACTTTGCATCCATAGAAATGAAACCCATGAGATCTTCCTTGTTCCACTTTTTAAGCTTTGAATCTAAATCTAGAATTTATTTCTCATTAAGCTCTTTCCTATTGGAAGACCAATCCAACGCTAAATATTTGAGTGATTTTATGTTTTTTAAGAACTGTATAGGGGCAGACTCTTTGCTATATACCTCAAAGGGAGACCAGGATTATTTAAGAAGGAGGAGTAAGTCATGGTTATCCAACCAGGCAGGATAAAATTTGAATGGAGTTGAAGGAAGGTATTCCATTTGCGGATTCGAGAAAAATAGGTATGTGTTCGGAGTCGCCCCCACTTCTCACCCATTGTCGAAATCTGGATGAAGTCTCAATGATCCCTTCACTAAGAAGGAATATATCCAATCTCTTTGAGATTCTGTCCAGACCTGCTCTTCTCTTGCTCCAGAAGGTGACATTTTTATGGGTGTTATATCCAATAGTCCGACTTGAATAAATTTCTGAGTGAAATAGTCCTATAAGCAGTATTTTTGTGCTAGCTTCCCCCAAATATCCAGAAACCACAGCGAAAAATTGAGTTCCCCTCCAAGAATGATAGATCGCTCTTTCAATAAATTTATGGACAGAGGAGGTCCTAAAAAATCACTTTGCCAACATACAGTCCGTAAATGTTAACAAAAAGAAATGACTTGTCTTTAGAGCTGGAAACCAGTTCCGTTCCCAAAACATAATCCATTGCCCAAGAGTTTAGAAAGGTCCACCTATTAGTCTTCCACCTTGTAATGATTCCCCCCGACCTTCCTTTAGCATCGACTGAGGTAAATTCCCAACATTCTAACAAACATTTAAGATCCAAAATTAAAGAAGTCCCTTCCGACATAGTTTCCTACAAGAAAAGGATATCAGGATGGTTGGCTGAGACCAATCTACGGATGGCTAATTTTTGTTGATGTATATGTAACTTCGGAATGTATTTCATCTATATTTATTGTACTCCTATAGAGATGTATTATTCATCTATATGGAAGTGTCGTCATTTGTATTGACAAGTGTTGCAAGTGGTGTAACTTGCCGATGGTTTATTATACCACCTAGTAGAGGGGTCGGCATGATATAATGTAACCTATGGTTATTAGGCTGAGTTAGACAAGTCGGCCCCATAGGTTTATTAGGCAGCACAGGACAAGTATAAATAGAGATCAAGAGATCTCTATTTCATTCATATCATTACTCACCCTTCCATCACTTAGAAAGTGGCACACATGTGAGGAGGAGGATCAGCTGCTATGAGAAGACTATCTCTTGTACTTTGGTTGTATCATTTCTCTTTCTATCTCTGAGGAAGTTGTGGTGTTTTTCACCTTCTTGGTTTTCCCCGGTGAAACTCTGTGTCTCTTGTGTGCTTGCATTATTGTGTCCATGATTGATATGTTGTAGATATGCTATACATGTTATTCTCTCAGTTAAGATCTTATATCAGATTGAAAATTCTGAAAAAACTAACATGGTATCAGAGCTAGCCTGAAAGAAGGCATGGTATGGCATGTATGACACTTGTTGCACTTGCGAAGCTAGGGCTTGATATAGCAAAAACCAGCCATCGTAGCACTTTCGCTATAAATACATTTCAGCGAGGTTTCAGGATCTGAAACTCTTACAGGTCGAAGATAAGATCCCCATGTACCTTGTGTCTAAAGAAAAACTTCTAATTCATTGTACTTTGTGTTTTATGATTTGTACAATATAGGGTTTCTGCCTCTTCTAGATCTGAGTCATAAATAGGTGACCTAGGAAAAAGGTCATAACTTGGGATAGGAAGCTCCAAATTAAATTTAGTAAAAAGTGACAAGTAGGGCACGGACTGTACTTTCACAGGCCAAAGGTTCAGAGGCCAAAAGTGAACCCGTGACATGTGGCACTCCGTACATGTTTGCTCTCATGTTTTATCCCATAAAAAGGTCACGTTGCGACACTTGGCATAACTCTCTCTCAGAGAATCCAATTGAGGTCATACCTATGGTGTTGGAAAGATGACAGGTTGGGCTACCACAAGTAGAAGTTTCAGACCCTGTGGATTCATAATTTTGGAGTTACACAAGAAACAATCAGGTGCATATTTCTGTCAAAACAGAATTAGATTTTGAGCACCTTCATTCATGGCTCTGGGAATTAGGGTTTCGGAGAAAGTTGGTATTTTTGTAATCAGAGACCACGGCTAAATTCTACTCATCAAAATCGAAATTTAGAGACCAAGATCAAATTTTTTGGTCGGGTAGAAGGTCGGGCTTGATCAAACCTTAGTTCGGGACTTTGATCGGAAAAGTGGAAAATTAGGGCTTCTGCAAAAGTTGGAATTTTTTGAAGTCTGTAACCACAACTGGAAGTTCCTCAGAAAAATCGAAGTTTAGAGCTTTGGATCGAACCTTTTGGTTGGGAATAAGGGTGGGCTTTATCAAACCCTAGTTCGGGATCCTGTCCAAAAGATCCTGAAGTTTCAAAGGAAATTTTGAGGGGTGAAACTTTGTAGTTTTCAAATTTTGAGTATACCAGGTTGATCAGCTCATCAAGGCGCATCTTTCTATCCTTTCAGAAGTTTGAAATTCAAAGTTTGAATTTTTAGGGTTTCCTTGACAAACTCTAATCTAGCTCCAAATCCATTTTTTGCAAATCAAGTGGATTGGGTTAATCTTAGAAGAAAATGGATTGGTCACCTGCATAAGTGAAGAAGTTCCAATTTTAGAGGGAGATAAGGCTAAGGCCTTACATAGGAAGATTACAAGCAATCTCAACAGGTATGACTTATCCAGGTATGTTTCGAGATCTGTTCATGATTAATTTATGGTATGTTTGTCTTCATTAAGGTTAGTACAATCTTGTATGAATGCAGATATTCATTGATTAGGGTTTTTTACACTTATGATTGTACTAATGCATTGTGGTGTTGTATGAGGTTGATGTCCGCTAACATGAAAGGTACATCAAGAAAGACAAACCATGTTCTAGTTCAAGAACATATGACCATGGTGACATGAAGACAAAGATTCATCCATTTTCATGGATCACATTGAAGCTCTACTTACGAGGTATGTATAATTTGGTTCTATAATGCTTAACCTATGAGATATGCAGGTTACTAGCACAAGTCATTGAAGAGAACAAGAAGACATTGCTAGACATAACTAGCAAATATGATAACTAGGTATGTTTTTCCTATATCAAGTTAGAATCCTACCTTGTGTTAGGATCTTATACTATTGTATGGTTGATAATGATTATTCATGAAGTTAGAAATGTAAGTAATCAAGGGTTTATGCATATTATGTCTCTTACCTTGATTGATGATATGACTAACCAGAAGAGTTCTATGGTCAAATATGAATATGCATGAGTAAGAGAAGTATTCCCTGAAACTTTGAATGCTAATGCATATTATCTGTGTTTGAAATGATCATGACTATACATGTTTAAGATTATTGTGTTTTGATAGTATTGAGATTATACTAATGAATTTATGATTATGTATGAGATCTCGAGGGTAACACAATGATGATACTAGTAAGTATGCATAAGTGATCGAGGATGGATATAAGTTCAAGGACAGGTAATCCAGGAAGCAAAGATCAAGAGGGAGCACACTCCAGTAGTTCCTGCAAGGAAGCAAATATTGAGAGGGAGTCCACCCTACAAACCAAACAAAGATAAGTATTTGAATTGTCATTTCTTGCATATTTGTTTTTCTCAATGATGTATATGCTTATGTTCCTAAACTTAGGATGTGTATTATGCATATTAGAATAATTACATTAATGAACAGTATACTACTAATATGCATGTGATGGGTAAGTGGCCTATGGCACTGTACAACATTCCATTGCTACTTATCTAGAATGAAACCTCTTTGCTGACATGTTGGGAGTTGTGCACACTCTTAACAATGTTCTGGTAGAGATTGGAAGGCATCTAGAAAGTTACGGGATATGGATAAATGTTGTATTGAAGCATTTGCTAAAATAATTGCATGAATGTATAACATATTTCTTTATGTGTAAGAATTTGTTCTGAAAAATATGAGATGTTTTCTAATCATGCAATTTAACTTGTTTTGTAGGAAAGATCGTATACCATCACCTACAAAAGAATAACTACAACATTTGTTCCAGCAATGAAGTTCAAACTATCTATTGAAGATATTGAAGAATCTGAAGTTCCCAGGATATGGGATACAGTAAACGGATGACATGGTCGAGAAGTACCAATCAATCATGTTTGGGATGTGGTCTCAAGACCTTAAGGAAAGTTTGTTGTGACTTCCAAGTGGATCTATAAGATCAAGCATGCTACAGATGGTAGCATGGAGAAATACAAAGCGAGGTTGTAGCTCGTGGCTCCTCCCAGAAAGAGGAATTGACTATAAAGAGTCTTTTGCATCTGTAGCCAGATTCACTTCAATTAGATCAATACTTGCTCTGGCTGCAGTGATGAAATGAAAGGTACACCAGATGGATGTCAAGACAACTTTCTTGAATGGTGTAGTTGAAGAGGAAGTGTATGTGGAGCAGCCACTTGTGTTTGAGACACATGACCGAGAGTCACATGTGTGTAAACTGAAGAAAGCCCTGTATGGTTTGAAACAGGCACCCAGGACCTAGTATGGCAGGATAGATGGCTTCCTATCCAATTTGGGCTTTACCAAGAGTAAAGTGAATTCCAACCTTTACTACAAGGTTAAGGAAGGCAATCCAGTGATACTACTATTTTATGTGGATGACCTGTTTATAATAGGTGAGGATAGATTGATTGCTGATACCAAGAGGACGCTTGTTGTCGAGTTCGAGATGAAGGACTTGGGTATGATGCACTACTTTCTAGGCATGGAGGTGTGGCAGAGTGCAGATGGAATCTTCCTTGGACAAGGGAAGTATGCAGTAGAGATCCTAAAGAGGTTCGGGATGATGGAATGCAAGGCCATGGCCACACCTATGGCATCGAACCTAAAGCTTCTATGTGATGCTTCATCTGATCTGGTTGATGTCACAATGTATCGTCAGATGATTGGGTCCTTGATGTACCTGACGAATACGAGACCAGATATTTGCTTTGTGGTGAACACATTGAGCCAATTCCTGACGGATCCCAGAGGTGTTCACCTGGTTACTGTAAAGCATATTCTGAGGTACCTGAAGGGTACAATTGATTATGGGCTCAAGTATGATGCGAATCAAAAATTTAACCTGCAGGGTTATGTTGATTCAGATTGGGCAGTGAGTGCTGCAGAGCACATCTGGGTGTTGCTTCAGTATGGGATTAGGTGTGATCTCTTGGTTTAGCAGGAAGCAGTCCTGTGTAGCGCTAAGTACAGCCGAAGCAAAGTATGTTGCAGCTTATTTGGCTAGTTATGAGGCAGTATGGCTCCGGAAGCTACTGTCTGAGCTATTTGATCTCCCGTTGGAGGCTACTGGTATCTTTTGTGACAACCAGAGTTGTGTGAAGCTGTCTGAGAACCCAGTGTTCCACGACAGGTCGAAGCACATTGAGATCGAATATCACTATATCAGGGATATGGTGCAAAGAGGAGTAGTGAAGCTCCTGTTTGTTGCGATGGATGAGCAGGTTGCAGATGTGTTGATGAAACCACTAGCCAAAGTGAAGTTTGAGTACTTGAGAGAGAGGCTTGGTGTTCTTCATATTGATGACACTTCGAGGAAGAAGTGATGGACACATTTGCTGGAGCCATTCCAAGCATGGTGAGAGGAGGATCCTCCACATGGCTGTGGATGTAAGTGCTGGATGATGAGCATCAGGATGATGCTTCAGTTACTGCTTTGTATATGCATCATGTTGGATGCTTGTTATGATCAGTTGGATCATTTATATGTATATGCATCATGTTGGATGCTTGATATATTTTGTATATGCATCATATTGGATGCTTGTTATGATCAGTTGGATCATGTATATGCATATGCATCATGTTGGATACTTGGACCATGTATCTGTATATGTATCAAGTGGATACGTTGTATGATCAAGTAGATCATGTATGTTGATATATATCAGATGGATACATTGTATGATCAGGTGGATCATGTATCTGTGTATGTATCAGGTGGATCGTGTATGATGATATGTATCAGGTAGATACTTGGCATGCATCAGATGGATGCATTGTATGATCATGATGATCATGGATGGCGAGCTTTAGGATGTTGCTCTAGATGATCTGCATCAGGACGATGCAGTGATGAGTATCAGGATGATACTCTAGATGATATACATCAGGTTGATGTACTGTGTGATGATGATCAGTATGATCATGAGCATCAGGATGATGCTTTGTGCGATGATGATCAGTTGGATCATGAGTGTCAGGTTGATACTTGGAGGTAAGAGATGATATGTGGCAGGTTGTGCAAGTAGCATGTAATCAGTCCTCATAGATCCGATAGGTTGAGATGTGTGCTCATAATTAGTCCTAGAATGAGGTATTTCTATGTAGTATGTAATCAATCCTCAGAGATCTGATAGGTTGAGCTATGTGCTTGTAATCAGTCCTGGGATGAGGTATTACTACGGAGACATGTAATCAGTCCTGGAGATCCGAGAGGTTGAGTTGTGTGCTCGTAATAAGTCTTGGGATGCTCTTTAGAGATCTTTTCGGTCATGTTGTAGCACATAAATGTTCCTAGGATGCTCTTTAAAAGGTATTGTCTATTCACATGTAATCAGTCCTGGAGATCCAAGAGGTTGAGCTGTGTGCTCGTAATAAGTCCTGGGATGCTCTTTAGAGATCTTGTCGGTCGTGCTGCAGCACATAAATGTTCCTGGGATGCTCTTTAAAGGTATTGTGAAGGGGATGCATGTAATCGGTCCTGGGAGATCTTGCCGGTCATGCTTAGGCACATAAATTTTCCTGGGATTCTCTTGTCGGGTATTGCATCAGCACATAATATCAGTCCTGAGAGACCACCTCTATCAGACCGTTCGCACAGATGATGAAGACCTACAGGTGGTGGGCCTACATCCAGTATGAAAAAGGACTAGCTCTGTAGAACTTCCTATGACGAGTATATTTCGAGATTGAATGAGATAGCATCAGCAGTGACAATAATGATGATTCGAGGATGATGATTCGCTGATGATGATCCAAAGAAGAAGACTTGTGCCTGTAGATCTGTGTCGAGAAATACCTTCCTAGTTAAGAGGGAGTGTTGATGTATATGTAACTTCGGAATGTATTTCATCTATATTTATTGTACTCCTATAGAGATGTATTATTCATCTATATGGAAGTGTCTTCATTTGTATTGATAAGTGTCGCAAGTGGTGTAACTTGTCGATGGGTTATTAGACCACCTAGTAGATGAGTCAGCCCGATATAATGTAACCTAGGGTTATTAGGCTGAGCTAGACAAGTCGTCCCCATAGGTTTATTAGGAAGCACAGGACAAGTATAAATAGAGATAAGGAGATCTCTATTTCATTCATCTCATTACTCACTCTTCCATCACTCAAAAAGTGGCGCACATGTGAGGAGGAGGATCAGCTGCTAGGAGAAGACTATCTCTTGTACTTTGGTTGTATCATTGCTCTTTCTATCTCTGAGAAAGTTGCGCGCTTTTAAACGTTCTTGGTTTTCCTCGGTGAAACTTTGTGTCTCTTGTGTGCTTACATTATTGTGTCCATGATTGATATGCTGTAGATATGTTGTAGATATGTTGTACATGTTATTCTCTCAGTTAAGATCTTAGATCAGATTGAAAATTCTGAAAAAACTAACAATTTTTTGAGGGTTTAGCCATCCCTCTGCAATTAAGGGAGCATATAAGAATTAGGTAACCCTATCCTGGGAAACTGTTTCTCTAAGTGTACCAAATAAATTCTTTTGTGTACCATCGACTACCTCGATACAGGCTTTCAACTGAGCTTTTTGAAGGTTGGATCTCCTTACCCTAAGCCCAATAAAGGAGGAAACATAATTCAATCCTAATCTTCCTTCTACCTTTTTAACTTCAGATCCACCACTTCTAGGTCTGAGCTTCATTTTATAGTTTAAGTCCACACAGGGTGTCGAGGAGATAGTAGCAATTTCAACAAAGGATTTTGGAGGTCGTGAGTCCTGAATATGGTTGGGTTCTATCAAACCTGGAGAGAAGGAAGTAAATTCTTCAAGGATCTCAGAATCTACTGAGAGCATCTGCGAAGCCAAATACGATGATAAGGCTAGATATGAATGCAAGAGAGGAGGTGTTTCCAAAGCCTTCAGGTTGGAAGGGCCCATAGAGTTCATGTAGGGAGCCAACAAAGAAGCCGCAGGCCTAGGAGAGGATGCAGATGCAGAAAGAACTGGGGAAGGAGTGCCTTTATGGACCCATAATTTCTTCCTAAAGGGAAAGGAGCAGTCTCCAAGGAGATGACCATAAATATGGCATCGGTTACATTTGAAAGGTAACCCCTAGTAATCGAGGGCTTGGACGTGAGTGACCCCTTTGTGATGGATTAGAATTTCCTCAGACAGACCTTCTTTTAAATTAAGGGATACCAGAAGTTGGCCATGCTCATATTCCCTGAAGAGAGGTAGGAAAGGTCTGCTTCTCTAAACACACTGAGAGCATTTCCAATTCCTTTAAAGACATCTGTAGACCAGAAGTCGAAAGGGATATTTGGAAGTTTAATCCATACCTGGTTGTTATCCTACCTTTCCTTGGATGTGTCGAAGAGTGGAGTCCATTTCTTCAGGTATAGTGACGTAGAATCCCGGTTCCAGTTCCTATTCAAGATACGAATTGCGTGTCTTCAGTATCGAAACAAAATGCCAACCAGCCTCGAGAGAGAGTAAAGGAAGTTGGTACATAACCCAGTATACTTTTCCACTGATTAGAAGTCCATAAACTCAGTCCTTGCTCCCCCATTCTTTGCCCCGAGAAACTCCCTACTAGAGTTCTTTCACAATGGAGGGTTGCTTCCTTCAATTTCATGTCGTCGCCTCGGACAAAATTCACCGGCTCCTTCTTCTTTTTGATGCACTTCTTCAAAACAGGCTTGACGAAATTAAGAGGAGAGGCAGGGCTTGGATTCGGGAAAGGGTCTAGGTCAACCCTAAATTCAAAACCTCCAGTAAGAAAAACATCAGCTCCACTGAGATCTTCAAGAGAAAGATGGCTACCTACAAAGCCTTCTCCTAGTCTACCACCCGAACTACTGAAATCTGCACAGACATACTCCTTACTCTTTTCAAGAGAGGTTGTTTCAGAAGGAAAAGAGAAAAAGGACTATGTTGCAAACGAAGGAAACCCTAGACCTAAAACAGAAGGGCTAGCAGGCTCTAAAGGAGAGATAAGGTTGTCTATTCAAAGGCTTCCAGCTAGCGAAAGACGTGCCCTAGATATAGTTCGTCTGAGAGACATCTGTCTAGAAGTATGATGTAACGTACGTCTTTAGATCTGGTAACGTGCTCCTAAATCCTAGTTATGTACTTCTTCATCCATCGATTCTTTCCCACATTGCCCACTTCAGGAGCAAACATATATATATAATAACAAGGAATGATTAATGATAATGTGGTAGAGGCTTGAATCCTAGCGCACGGAAACTGCAAGGTGACCTGGAACTTGAAGGCCGACAACATGAATCTTCAAGGCTAGATTGAGGCTCAACATTTAAGACCCAATGTACGCAAAAGCTCAAAATTTAAGACCCAATGTAGCCAGGGATAAATGCAAGTGACATCAGCCATGGTAGGTGTCAATTGACACTCCAACCTCAATCAAATCAACAATATCTACCACTAGTCTTGAGGAAAAACTTAGACAACAAACAAAAATTGAACATAGACTGAATGATTAATGCAACCCTGTGAACACTATATGTCCCACAGAAACATAATAAATACCTAAATAATTTTCAATTTATAAACAAAATATTAATAAAATGTATTAACGTGATATAAACAATCTCAAAACAAATAAATGTTGAACATTTTAATTATTAAATCAATGGAAATTTGGAGCGAAATGATATAGTTACTCTTATACAATAATAATAATGACGAGTAATATGAAGTGTAGATAATGTTACTACAACTAATATTATAATGAACCTAATAAATTAGCCATAAAGAATAATAAATGAAGTTTTTTTACAGTAAAAGTTTTAAGATAAGATTTACACTTCAATAAATTTGATCCTTTATAGGTTTAAGATGGATTTTAAAAATTAATCTATGCTCATTTTTATTATATCTTTAAAGACAAAACCACTAATATTAAAATCGTTTAGAATCAAAACTTATTTAATTATTTATATTTACAATTTTATATAATATTAAACTTTATTAGATTTTTAAATATATTAAAAATATATATATATATATATTTAAAATCTAATTACTTTTGTTGATTTGAAAGCAAAAAAGCATCTCTAAGAGAAAGGAAATGTAATGAAATGATGTGATTATATGATTATATATGTACGTAATAATATTATTAACTCTGTTACAGTGCTTGCCATTAGATATGTACGTAAAGTTTGTCCAAACTTTGTTCGGAACGTATGCAGTAAATCTCATATATATATATATATATATATATGTGTGTGTGTGTGTGTGTGTGTGTGATTGATTTTATATATATGTGTGTGCGTGGGGATTATATATATATATATATGAATGATTAACCACTGAGACCAACTTTGGTATATATATATATATATATATATATTTCTTTTTTTCCAGCGGAAAAAAAAAAGAAGCATATTATTGATATTCATTTAGAATCAAATAGTACATAGATAAAAGCGAGTCTAAAGTAGACTTCTCGGTATAAAATACCAGCATAAATAACAACACTCCACAAAAAAACAAAATCTTGATATCACTACCTCTCGTAAGACTCAAAATATCAAAAAAATAGAGCAAGTAAAACAAGAATTGCTCTCCAGTCAACATTCATAAATATCTCTTGTCCCTGATTCAATAATGTGAGCATCTTGAAACTCCTCCCAAAAGATGACACCTTCTTCACCCTCCATTGCTTGTTTTGAAAGTTTATTGGCTTGGGAATTATGTTGTCTATAGATGTGATTAAAAGTTATATCTTTGCTCTGTAGGATTTTTGCTTTTATTCTGATGCACCAGTGAAAGGGAGATGAAATTTTTAGGTGAAATTCTCCACGTGCCCATTTGATGGTAACTCTCGAGTCACCAAAGACTTTGCGATTACTGAGTCCAAAGATATTAGCAACCTTTAATACTATCCAAAGTGCCATCAATTCTTATTTCATGTTGGTACCCGCTCCATAGAATAGTCTCAAATTGAAGAAATGATGCTGATTTAAATAAATGACACCCCCAGCAGCACATAACCCAGTGTTTGTCGCACCATCGAAAAGCGCTACAGGGTTATCAAAATGTGGAGAAAAAATACTCACTTTCTCAACCTTTGTAGTCCTCCTCACATTGTTAATAGAAGAATATAATTTTAGAAATTGAGTACAAGTACTCTGCACAGATGGGGGTTTTTCTTCAAAAATTGCCAAGTTTCTAGTATGCCAGATGGCCCAGGAAATCAGAACAGGAACTATTGAGTGCATCCTACACTTCCTGAACCTCTGAAGAGTACAACTATAAAAACCCCAATTGTAATCCAAATTCAGATGGACACAAATCGAGAGTCAAACTTCCCTGGTAAAAGAGCAAGTCACCAACAGATGATGAGCGGTCTCCAAATTGTTCCTGCAAAGTGGACACATGCTTGGCCCATGCCATCCGATCTTTCGAGGATTATCCCAAGTCTTAAGTTTACCATATAAAGCATACCACATAAAATATTTCAGTTTCATAGGTAAATGTCATTGCCAGAGACGTCTGTACCACCAGTGTTGTGGATAGATGCATAAGTTTTTAATGATAGACTTATATGCCGATTTTCCATGACCATACCAGTAGCTGGGTTACCTTTCCATACAATGGAGTCCTTCTCATGTGACAGTCTAACACCTGTAGAATTCAAAGATATGGTATAACGTTCCCATTCAAAAGTTGTTGATCCTGTAAAACCCAAGTCTTTTGCGCTACACCAATAAGAAAACTTGTTCTTTTTAAATCTATCAAGTGTCACCATATCGTACTCTTTTAGAATTGAAAGAATGTCCTTTGAAAGAGTGTAATAGTCTTCCATACCCAATATTGGATCAATGCCCACCAGAATTCCTTTTCCATCCCCAACTTTCCAAGAAAGGTCCACTGCCCACCAATTATATGCTTTGAGGAATCCTGCCAAGAAAGGGGAGACATTCCTGTTTTTTTTTTGGGATTACGGAAACAATTAATAGCATCCCCTTTTAAATACTTAATGGACAGAACACTATACCAAATGGTATTACCAAACAAACCTCTCCAAAAGCTTTTAATCCTGAGAGTTGTATTGAAGAGAGCAAGATTCTTAATGCCACAGCCACCACTACTTTCCGGTCAATCTAGACTGTCCCAACTAGTCATTACCAACTTACTTCATTCTACTCCACCCGACCATAGAAATTTAAAGAGAATTTTTCTTAAGGAGTTGATGATGTAACTAGGGACATGAGCGAGAGAAAAGCAATAGACCGACATACCCATCAGAACTATTTTTAGAAGAGTAAGTCTGCCCCCAACCGAAAGCATTCTAAAGGACCATTGATTAATTATGTTTTCAACTCTTTTCAGAATCCATAGCCAGTCCTTGATCAAGTACCCACTAGGCTTCAAGAAATAGCCCAGATATTTAAACCCTTCCTCCAGGCTACAACAATGGTAAGGTAGAATCTCTTTAATTCTTTGAAGCTTTGAATCTTCAGTCCTAAAGTGAAAAAGATGGATTTTGAAATGCTTACTAACATTCTGGAAGCAGCACAAAAATCCTTGATGATTTCCTTATAAGTAGACCACTCCTTAGGAGAATCAACCCCAACTAACAAAACATCATCTACAAACAAAAGATGAGTAATAGATAAATCTGCTGAAAATTTTATACCTTTAATTTTTCCTTCGGTTTTTGCCTTGATTACCAGTGTACTTAAACCTTCAATGATTAGAAGGAATAAAAGGGGAGATAATGGGCAGAGATAATGGGCAGTCTTGCCTGATACCTCTCGAACATTTAAAAAAACCAGAGGGAGCACCATTGATCAGTACAACAATGTTAGTCGAGGTCACATAGGCCATAATCTAATTCAAAACCAGAGGAGGAACTCCAATATGGAAAGAATGAATCTCATAAAATCATATATATATATATATATATATATAGAGAGAGAGAGAGAGAGAGAGAGATAAGCTTACATCAAGAGTAACTAGATGATTTACAACATATATATATATATATATATATATATATATATATTACTTGGAAAAAACATAATTTTATTAAATATTTTTTAACAAGATTACATCTGCAGAATGCATCTATGCATGCATTTCTATAGCAAAAACCCCCATGGTCGTTGGTATGGAGATGAGAAGCTTATTACATATATAAACTGTGTTCATCAAAAAATAATTTTCTGTGAATATAGCAATAATAAATGTAAGTAGCCAGTTATAAAAAAGATAGACCGTTATTTCTGAAGAAATCATAAAAATTGAAAGCAAAACTGGATGGTTTAACTATCTGGTTATTGAAGTGAATCCATTCCATCTATGAAGGGAACGATGAAAATACTCAAAGAAGTCGACGTTCTGGGTTTCAACAATTTTCCGTTGTCCATGTTCCAATAGCAAACCTTCCTTCGAGAGCTTGTCATTTATTTCGTTCCTTTCCCTGTATACATGACGACATGTATAAGAAGTAAAATTTCCTAGCAACCGATGAACATCTTCAATCAAAGTGTTTAATAAGATGTTTTGGCAGATATGTGCTTTGTTTATCCAGTTGATAAAATTCAAGGAGTCTCCGAATATTTGAATACTATTGCAATCCTTTTCCATTACAAAACAAATCAAAAATTTTAAATCCATGATTTCTACAAAAATATTTGTGCCCGTTCCCACTCCCATTTTTATTTTAAAAAAGACAGACTTAGAAAGATATAAAATAGCACCACCACCACAGGTTTGGTTCTGTGAGGCACCATCGAAAAAGGCCTAAGGGAGATCTTTGTTTATGGTTTCCTCCTATATTATTCGAATAGATTGAGTATCCTTTTACTGAGGGAAATGGGCCAGGATGTCATGGCTATGGGAAGAGATAAGCTCTGGAATTGTGGATTTTTCTTGAAATATTTTCTGATTTCTTGCAATCCACAGACCCCAAATGATGATCAGTGGGAGAGCCCTAACGTTTTTTGTGGTCGTATTTGAGGACCAAGTTTTCCAAGCATCCAACACATCACTGCCACCCAGGTCAACCTGCATATTTAGCCTTCTTTTATCCTCCATCCAAGTTTGTTTAGAGAAAGCGTAGATTAGAAAAAGGTGAATAATTGTTTTTGTTGCATTCCTACAAAGAGGGCACCAACCAGGCCCTTCAATGGATATTTTCGCCATCTTTTCCCAGGTCGGAACCTTATTTTCTAGTGTGCACCACATGAAGATTCTTGCTTTCTGGGGGAATTTTGACTTCTAGATTCCCTTCCACCACCATTTGGGAACCTCATCAATGAGAGGAGTGTTCATAGCCTAATAACCAATTTTTGGTGTGTATTTTCCATCTGGTGCTTTATTCCAAATAAGTTCATCTTCCTGGTCTGTTAGTCTAATGTGTATGAAGCACAGGGCATTTAGATATATGTTCCAGGCACCCTAATGTTCTTTCGGTAAACCAAGACTGTCTACCTCTCTCCACCTTTGGCCCCAAAGAGTTGTTGTAGCCTGATTTGCAATTTGATTAAAATGGTAGAGCCCTTGCTGATGAAGAAACTGAATTATTTGAAGAGGGAGGATGTGATTGAGCTAGCAACTAGGCCATGGATATGGATCGATTCTCACTCTGGATCTCCTGCCAATCTTCCAAGCAAGTCCTTCTTCTATTAAGGGAAAGGATTTTAGAGTATATTTCCATATAATCGAGATTGAGTTTCTTCATTTATTTTGATTTCTAACCCAATCAATCAAAGATTCTGGAGCGATGTACTTTTGTTTTATAACCTCTATCTCGAGGCTATTTGTTGCAAGGAGCCACCATCCAGGTTTTGTTGCTAGATATTTTGAAAACAGTTGGATATTTTTTAGTCCCCAACCTCCCAATATTTTTGGTTTGGCAATTCTGTCCCATTTTACCAATGGGAGGATTGCGGTTTCTTTTTTTTCGGTCCATAAGAATCTGGAACACAACTTTCTAGCCTTTTCGAGAATACCTATTTGGATCCAAGCTAGTGACATCCAGTATATTGGGATTGATTCTAGAACTGATTTAACCATAACCAGTCCGCTTGCTCTCGAAATCCAACGATGGCTCCAACTACTTAATCGTTTTTCTAGCTTTGCAATTAGATGTAGCCAATCTTCCTTTTTATAGCAATTTGGTTTCAACATAAAGCCCAGATAGTTTAAACCTTCATCCAAAATATTTAGTTTGAAGGGGAAGTGGGTGGCATACCTTTGAATTTCAGGGGCTTCCATATTTGAGCACGTAAGAGTTGATTTATGGATATTTATCTTCATACCAGTGGATTTCTAAAAAATTAGCAGGATTTCCTTTAGTTTCTCTGCATCTGTATCCAAACCGTTGCAAAAGATAAGGATGCCATCCACAAATAACATGTGAGTTAGATGGAGTATATCAGAGATGGTAATTCCCTGGAAAGTGCCCCTATTTTTAGCATCGATCAGGACCTGACTGAGGCCTTCTGCCACTAGAAGGAAGAGTAGTGGTCAGAGTGGATATCCTTGTCGGAGACCCCTCTCGGAGGGGAAAAAAGGGGATGCAGAACCATTGATGAGAACTATGAAAGAGACAGTAATGATACAAATCATGACCCACTTATTGAAAGAGTATTCAAAGCCTAAATGGGTCATGAGTAATCTAAGATACATCCAGCTAACCTGGTCAAAATCCTTCGATAAATCTATTTTCAGGATTTCCCCTCGCATCCTCTCATTTTTTAAGCTGTGGAGACCGTCCTATGCAAACCCAATAGCTTCATGTTTTTTCCTTCCTTGTGGAAACCCAAAATACTTGCTCAAGATGACCTTGGAAAAGACCCTTTTCAATCTTCTGGCGATGATCTTTGCCACCACCTTGTAGGTGATGTTACATAGAGCGATAGGTATGAATTCATCCAAAGAATTTGGATGATCCGTTTTTGGAATAAAGGTGATTAAAGTCGAGTTTAAAGGGGGATGCATGAAACCATTTAATATGGATTATTAGACAAGCCTTAGGAGGTCCATTCCAATGGTGTCGAAAAAATACATAAATAATTTGATCGTCCAGCCATCAGGTCTCGAGCTTTTACCTTTCTGAAAACTTTGCAGTGTCTCCTTTAGTTCATCTTCTGAAACTTCCTCCATTAGGTTGTTATTTTCCTCCTTATTGATGAAGCCTGGGAAAAATTGGGCCAATCTAATGACTTCAGCAATGGTCACCCTTTCATCTGCTTTGAAGATATTTTGGAAGTGATATCTTCCAATACTTTCCATTCCTTCGAATAAAGAAATGTGATTGTTGTTATGATCCAGTAGCCCCCAAATTGTGTTCTACAATTTATGACTCTTTGCATATGCTTGAAAGAATTTCGTATTTTCATCCCCGCTTTCCAACTAGATGGCCCAACTTTTTAACCTCCATACTTATTCCTGCTCCTTCAGAAGTTTCTGTCGTTTTGCTTCGAGTTTCCTAAGATGATCTTTATATTTCGGGGATAAAAAACCAGCACCTACTTCCTCAAGATGAGCTTGAATGTCCAATTCCACCTGCTTTAACTCTTGTTCTTCTCTGATTCTCTTATTTGCAGCCCAATCCTGAACCCTTTTCTTTATGGAGGAAAGGTTTTGTGCAAAATGCAGGGAAGCATGACCTACTTCTTCTTTAATAAAAGGAATCCAAGATTTTTTAATCAAGTTTTGGAAATCCTCATTTTCCATCCAAGCCGTGCATAATTTGAAGGGGTTAGCCAACCTTCTCTGTTCCCTAGAGATTTCTAGAAAGATGGGATAGTTTAGATTCTCCTCCCGAACTGACCCATTGTCAGAATAAGAAGTCATTCTCCAATAGTTGTTTATCTACCAAAAAACGATCCAACCTCTTTGCAATTCTAAACTCCCCAGTTCTTTTGTTTTTCCAAGTTGGCTTCATCTTAACAAGGTCAATATACAAAATTCTTTCTTCTCTGATATTTTGTTCAAAAAAAGAAGCTATTGGATCTACCCTTGCATGAGGCCCCCAAATTTCATTAGCTCCCAAAGTGAAATTTAGGTCCCATCCAATTATCACATTATTAAGATTTAAGAAGGATTTCTTACTTAGAGTGTTCCAGAATGATGCCATATCTTCATATGGTCCATAGATATTTAGGATGGTGAAAGATTTGACTAGATTTAAGCAGAATATTTCCTAACCAAGGCCAAAGGAAAATCCCCAAGAGTTCTGAAGTTTTATAACCTTTGGGTTCCATCCCATGGCTAATCCTCCAAATATCCCATTTGCGTCAAGGGAAATGAACTCCATATCCTTTAGGGTCCCTTTTAATGCCCTGGTGACATCATCTCCATTCCCTATGGTTTCTTGAAGAAAAATAACTTCGGGCTTGTGAAATTCAACCAGCCTTTTTAGAGCAAGTTTTTTTTATGGAACTTGCCAAACCCCTGCAGTTGAAAGATAAAAGTTTCATTGGGGAACCCCCTTAGAGGCGCTCACTGCTCTAAGTGCCCCAAAAATAGTTTTTTGCTTTCCAACTAACTGTTCCTTTTGAGCTTTGTTTTGGGAAGAAGAGAGGAGCGTGGGCCTTCCACGACTTCTCCCTTTGGATCCCCGAGGGGGATTTCTACCTACACCTGAGTGGGTTTGTAGAAGACTCGAAAGACCATGGATTTCTCTGTTTCTGAGATGAAAACGGATGGGGAGAGAGTTAGAGGTTTTTGAAGAGGAGGACGAGTGAATAGGGAAAATCGAGTTGATTTGAGGGGAGGGTAAAGGGGGATCTTGTTACTAAAGAACCCTAGGGGAAGATTAAGGAGGGTTTGAAGAGGGTGAGGAGGGGATTGGAACATCATAGGTCTTTAGATTTTCAAAAGAAGCAGAAATAGAATCAATGTGTTTTTCAAGGTCCGTCAACTTGCCTAGGTCAAAGGACGATGTCCCATCCGCCATTTGTTGAGTTGCAACGAGGTCTGGTTGGTTCTCTTGTTTCTCTAGCTCCCGTCACTGCACTTCTGAGGTAGGTTCTTTCTCCGGGTCTTGGGAGATCTCAAAACCCTCAATAAAGGAACCACGATTCCTGATATCATCTTCAGTTCTACCAGCCTTCGATGAGATTTCCCCTATAGCTCTTTCTTCCCTAGAGGCAACTCTTTTCCGAATCTAACGAGGTCCCTTTGTAAAAGGGAGAGAGCAATTCTTGGCCAAGTATCCATATAAATGGAAATGACGGCACCTGAATGGAATGCCCTCATAATCATGTTTTTGTCTATGACACTCCGTCCCCCATACAAATTCTATTTCCTCCCTGAGACCATCCCTAATGTTCATTAAGACCAGAATACGGACAACAGTCATTCTATTTGTCTCAAGGAAAGGCATGTTTGCATCTATAAATGCATCTAGAGTGTTTCCCAGGTCACGAAAGGACTCCATGGTCCAAAACTCCCAAGGCATCCCGGGAATCCTAACCCAAACAAGAATTACGTCAAAATTTTCCTTGTCTGCGTCAAAGAGAGGAGTCCATTATTTAAAAAGATAGGTGTTGATCCCAAGCTCCAATGTTGCTTCAGGATATGTTCAACGTCTTCTTTATTCTTGAATTTGAACATAAACCAACCCTTTTCCAAAACCCTAACCGGGGGGCATAATTCAGCAGGTCCCTCTAGCAGGAAGAGCCCCATTCCTCCAGAGCAGCTTGACTAGGGTATTTCCCTCTTGCTTTCCCAACCACTGCAAATTCTGCCATGTTCACAAACTGAGCAACCGAGACATCTACCCCGCAGACTAGCCTCAGAACCTCATCTCTTTTGTTTGCACACTTGTTTTCCCTTCTCTTCAGGCTGGATCCGCTACTATTCTCCCAACTACTTATTTATTTATCTCTCGTCCCTGAATCTGTCTTGTGCCCTGTCGGCACTGCTTGCACCGCAGTGGTTTCGGTCTGATCTGAAGGATTTAGGAGTGAGTCAAGAAAACCCTCCAAATCTTGGAGAAAATATTTCTCAGTGGGTGTCGGATGCTGCCGAAACCCTGATTGTAGGGAAGTTGTAATGGGCCACCCCGCTTCCAAAAGGTCGAAGCCATAGTTCGAAATTACTCCATCCAGACCCGGAGAGCCTTTGTCCCCATCTTGAGTTGTTGCAATAGGGAATAGGTTTGCATTCTCTGCTCTGGGAGAGTCCAAGAAGTTTTGTTTCGGTTCCAAGAATAGGGTGTAGGGTAAACTGCTTAACTCTGGAGGCATAACCCTAGCCTCTAAGGGAGTCGCGACGGCTTCAGAACCCATTAAACGTCCTGTCAACATGGTCGATTGATTTTCGTGTGATCCCCCAGCTGGAAAGCCGAAGAGATCCCAACCCTCGTGATCTGCCATGGTTTGTTTCTCTATTGTCGTAACCGGCTTGGGATCCACGGTGAAAATGATTTGACCTTCGAACGAATCTGAAGAATAATCCACCTAGTCCACATGAAGGCCTTGCTTGGCAAAGCACCAATAGATAATAAGAAGGGGAGGAAAGAGATGTTGCTTCAATTAGATGAGACTCAAGAGAAGATTTGGGAGATTATCTCAAGTCTTAGATGACCTTGCATCCTACACCCAAGGCTTCATCTTAACTTGGATGTTCGTCGCCCCCAACGCTTCTTGTTCGCCCTTGACCCAATCCTTGCCTTTGTTATTACTTGTTGAATAGTAATAAAGATAAATTTGTTAGAAAATTCTTTGACATCTTGGGTCTCTCTCTAGACGAGCTCTGGACTCACGACATGTGGATCGGATTCTTGCCCCTCTTCCCATGGAAAGCTCAAACCCAAGTCCTATATAAATATATATAATGTTACGTTACACTTATAACTGTTATAATATCTTTTCATACTAACTTATAAAGCATTTAGCTATTATCGATATAATCTAGTAAATGATAATAAATGAATATTTCAAAAATAATAATAATATAAAGTATAAATAATACTACTACACTTGTAAAGATAATTCTCTTAGACTACTTAAAAAACATTAATTTGTATGAATCTCAAAACATATCTCCAACTAATTTTAACGTGCTTTAATCATCACTCTCCAACATATGTATTTGGATTTCCAAAATATACAATTATCAACGTGCTTTAATATATTTGGAAACAGGTGAAAGAAAATTTAAACGCTCCTCACAACCATAACGACTCTTCAATTTTACTCATTTTGTGTTTTCACTCATGTTTTACCAAGGATGTGGAATCGAGATTTACATGCTTTTTTTAATGCTTATTATATAAAAAATTATTATATTTAAGACATATTCATTTAGAGATTTTGTTTTTAATTTTTTAAAACAAAATATATAATATACATTGAAATTTTAAAACACTTGTTAACTTTTTCATAAATTAAACATTTTTTTCTTCAATTATGACAATAATTTATTAAGATACAAATATGTTATAAAGTTTATTAGTTAAATTATTTTAAAAAGATGGTTAGTTGATTCATCAAAAGGTATTAGATTTTCCATTGGATGTAGTTTGGGTGGTTGGAAGGAATGATTGCTACCTTCTCCACCCAAGTTCAATTTTTGTCTATGTAATGATTGAGTGGATTATGTGATTTTGGTCATACCTTGATTCTTCTCACATTAAAGATGTACATTGTTTTCCAAAATTTAAGCTGAAACGAATTTAGGTTGTGAAGAATAAGATAAATGTTGATAGATTTTTATTATAAATATAGTTTGTTTTTTCTTATTTTAATTTTTAATGAATTTTTATTTTTTCAATAAAAACTAAATAATTTTAAGTGGTTGATTTGTTATTGGCGAAATTAGACCAACCACAAAAACATAGTTTATCACTAGGTTGTCATATAATAGTAACTGTAAAAGTCTTTGTCAGACAATATCCTAAGTTTCCATATATCAAAACTATCATATCTAGTATTTCCCAGAGTAAATCTAACTATAAACAGAGTAAAGAAACTAGCCATCAACAAGAATACGCACAGTGAGCACATTTAGTGTCAGATGAGCAACAATGGCTGCCCAGGAGATGGTTCCTTGAAAACCATGTAAGTAGTTGCTTTTGCTAGAACATTCAACTTAGCCCCAAGTCTCGTTATAGCCTTGGAAATGAGATGGAGTTTGGCATCCACCCAAGAAATCTTCTCATGAGTCTCATCTAGCTGAAGCAACATCTATTTTCTCCCCTTCTTATTATCCATTGGTGCATTTCCAAGCAAGGCCTTCATGTACCAATATAGAGCAACAATATTTGCATATTTAATATCTCAAGTCTTATATGACCTTGCATCCTACACCCAAGGCTTCATCTTAACTTGGATGTTCGTTGCCCCCAACGCTTCTTGTTCACCCTTAATCCAATCCTTGCCTCTGCTATTACTTGTTGAATAGTAATAAAGATAAATTTGTTAGAAACTTCTTTGGCATCTTGGGTCTCTCTCTAGACGAGCTCTAGACTCACAGCATGTAGATCGGATTCTTCCCACTCTTCCCATGGCAAGCTCAACCCCAACTCATCATCCTATCGATAATCCTGCTAAACCTTGTTCCCCATACTGAATACTCCATGCAACCTCCACAAACCAGCCCATAGTTACAAGAAATCACAATTCTTCACATTAATAGATACAAATAATCCCATATATCACCACCAAGAGAGTCAGCTTCATCTATAAGTGTATGCACTAGGCTAGTCTCCTTCATCATTTTCCATCGTAAGGGAGTTGTCTCGTAGATCCTTTCCATCATAATTTTAAACAGGGGAGCCATCATTTCCATGTAGTGCTTTTGTCCTTTCGTCATCCTCCTATGATTGACATTACCATAATTCATTGTGAACTAAAATTCCCTATACACCAATTGAACCTACATCTACCATGTGTCTTGTTCCCCTGCCATATATCCATTGAACCAAGCCATTTCCTTAATATGCATTTGAATTAGGGGATTTTTTCAATTTAATTTATTAGTATTATAAATTTAATATATATCATTGTTTACAATTTTATAGAATGTAGATGATATTTGAGCAAGCTCAAGATCACATGAAACAGTGCATTGTACTAGCATAGGGTTCTGAACGAATAACAGACTCTACTAAGTGCACCTAGGTCCACTCAGCTTGATGAACGTCATTGATGTCCCCATTGAGCAGGCAACCGCCACCCCCCCCACTATTTTGGATATTTTGATAATATAGATACCCAAATGAATAAAAATAGAAGCACGGAGACGAATGAAGATTCCACGATGCACTCAACAGATGGGGCAAGATAGGGTGAGAAATCCCCCAACACCTCTGTAAATTCAATCTCACAACATAACCCCATGCAACCTAGATCTGATAGTTGTATCTTGAAATTGGAGACAGTCCCAAGGTATAATATAACTTCCTCCCAAATCCATCAAAATATTCAGTACATGCAAGATCATGCTATTATCTATAAATTTATGGGCTCATGGCCATCGGAAAAAGCTCTAATTTGGTGGATCAAACTCAAATGGAATCACAAAGGGAATTATGACTTGAAACTTGGATCAAAAGGCTTCTTTATAGTCATATTCAACCATCCAGAGGACTATACTACTGTTTTTGAAGGTGGCCCGTATTTTTTTAACTTGACAGGTCTCTATCTGAGACCTTGGGTGGAACATTTCAACCCTGATAGAGAGGACTTTAAAGAGGCCCTAGTTTGTATTAGATTTTACTCGCTTCTACAAGAATATTGGGAAGCAGAATCCCTGCAAGGCATAGGAAACAACCTAGGACACTTTGTTAAAATCTATGAATCCACCCAGCAAGGCCACTACACTTCATATGTTAGAATTTGTGTTTACGTGAATATATCTCAACCCCTGCTAGAGGCCATCTATTTAGATTAAAGGGACTTAGAGTGGATGCAAACCCTATATTATGAGCATATCCCATTTTGTTGCAGGAAATGTCTTGAACATAGCCATATCTTCCAAGAATGCCCCTTGAACAAGGCCCCTCTAAACCCCAAGCACCTAGTAGAAAAAAGATGATGAGAGATTTTCCAAAGTTTCCAATAGAAAAAGGAATAACAAAAAAAATCCCCCTATCCCTTCCGAAACCTTTATCCCCACCTCCAACCAATTTGATTGTTTGGAAAGTAATATGGCTGAAGGGGAAACCTCTCAATCCACTGAACAAGAAAACCATTAAGAAAAGCAAGATAATACTGAATGAATTGAAACTCAAGAAATTGGAATGTCAGACCTCCTCGGGGAATTGGAAGACATGAAATTGGGAGACCTGTATCTACATGGAATTGAAGAAGCATGCAAAAATAAAATTCCAATCCCAGAACCACATCTAGAACTCTTCCAAAAGGAAGTCATCAAAGCTGGAACTGCTCAATCAAAAACTCCTAAAACTCCTATCAAGTATGCAAGCATGGGGATCAAAGGTAGCAGAAAAAAAATGAATTAAAACAACCCCACCAGGAGGACAAAAAAGAGGTCGTAGAACCAAGAGACAATGCTTGGACGAGGTAGGAAACCTAATGCAAGACTCAGGCCAATACAATGAATTGAAAAAATTCTTCTCCTCACTCCCTCAAAATATTAAATGAAGATTATATCTTGCTATGTGAGGGGGCTAAATGGTCCCTCCAAGCAAAGACTCTTAAAAAATAAAATTTCTATGGAAAAAACAAATATGATTATATTGCAAGAAACTAAATGCTCTTTCCAAACCATGTAAACAATCACAAGGAAAATATGGAAAGGTTCTAAAGTGGTTTTTGTGGAATACTTTGGAGCTTTGAGAGGTCTTTCTCTGATATGAAATCCTCAAGAAATGGTGATGGAATATTTCCAAGTAACCCCAAGAACAATATCAATGAACTTTCATCTCATTGGAACCACCACAAAATTATGGTTAACCAATGTCTACAGACTTCAAATCATGGACTAGAAACTCCATTTTCTAAATCATCTTTAGCGGCTTCAGGATCTCTATCGTGATAAAAATTGGACAAGAGGAGGAGATTTCAATATGATCACAACCCTAATGGAGAAAAAGGGTGGCCCCAGCCGCCTTGATAGAGATGGTCAATCCTTTGGGAAATTCATAGAGAACAACAAATTAATTGACATAAGAACAACCAATGGCCTCTACACCCGGAACAACAAAAGAGGAGGAGAGCACCATATAGCTTCAAGACTGGACCGATTTCTTATCTCGAAGGATATCTACACTAGGGGAGAAGATTGGCCCTCAACAATTATTACCACCAATGGCTTAGATCACTTTCCAAACCGTCTCCAATGGAATCATGAAGGAGTGGCCACAAACAGACCTTTCAGAATTGAAAAATTATAGCTATACCACCCATATTTCAAATCTAATATCCAAAAATGGTGGCAAGAAGCAAAAATCCCTTCAGGTTCTCTTATGTACTGATTCCAACAAAAGCTGAAGAATCTCAAATAAAAGCTTAAAATGTGGAACAAGATGGTATTCAACAACATTTTTAGGACAAAAAATGAATTGAAAATGAAATGAAAAATTTTCCGCAAGAAACCATCTCAAAAGGATGCACAGAGACCCTCAACCTCAAAGAAAATAGCCTCAATAAAAAAACTAGAGGAAAGGCTCAAGCAGGAAGAAACACTATGGCGACAAAAATCTAGAGTCCAATGGCTCAAAGAAGGCGAAAGAAACTCCAAATTCTTCCACAATTTCATGCTTCAACATCGCCAAAACAATAAAATAGTTACTCTCAAAGTTAGTTAGGGAAATAATCTACAAAATCATGAGGAAATAGAAGCTGAACTAAAATCCATCTTTGAGAACCTCCTCTTAGAACATCTTGGGGGTCATTTAGTGGGTATCAATGAAATCATTTAGCACATACTTTGTTTGATAACAACGGAGCATAACGCTAGACTCATGTGACATGTCACACAGGAAGAAGTGGAACAAGTAGTCAAAACTATGCAGGAAGGGAAATTGCCTAGGCTAGAATGTTTCACTCCCATCGAGACATCATTAAAGAAGAAGTATGGGCCATTGTGGAAAACTATCGTCAAACTATTGGTATTCTCTCAGCTTTCAATACCACCTTTATGTCTCTCATCCCCAAAGTGATCAAACCCTTTGATAAATTCAGACCCATTTCTCTATGCAATGTCATCTATAAGATCATCACCAAAGTCATATCTAATCGCCTCAAAGTCCTCCTCCCCCTCCTCATTTCCCCATTAGAAATATGCTTATGTGGAAGGTCGTCAAATATTGGATGGAATTATAATGGCTCACGAGGTCATCCACTCTCAAAATTACCAAAAAACCAAGAATGCTCATAAAGCTTGATATGTCCAAAGCTTTTGATAGACTGAACTGGAACTATATATGCAAGACTCTTCAAGCCTTTGGTTTTAAGAAAAATATAGATAGACTGGGTCATGTATCTCGTCTCCTCACCCTTCTTCTCCATCCTTGTGAATGGCTCCCCCTCCTTTCCTTTCATTCCCTCCCAAAGCATTCAAGAAGGAGAACCCCTCTCCCCTTTTCTCTTCATATTGATGGTGGAGGGATTGGAAAGAGCTATCCAAACATAAATAAGAGCCAATCATAGCAAGGGTCTCTAGCTCCATCAAAATTCTCCCACATGCTCTCATCAAAAAAATTTATATGACACCCTTCTCATGGGACACCCCTCATATAAATAAGCATCGGTGTTTAAATTTATTCTTGATTGCTTCATGGAGGCCTCCGGTAGCTCCATCAATCAGGACAAGTCATAGATTTTCTTCTTCAACACCCCTACCCTGATGCAACGCCACATAAACCAACCCCTATACTTCCATAAATGTTCCTTGCCTTTGAAATACCTGGATTCCCCTATTTTGGATAAGCCTCGTCATCAAGCAAACTGGGAAGATCTCCTAGCTCTCCTATAAATAAGCTTTCTAGTTGGGCCTTTCGATCCCTCAATCTAGAAGGAAGACTGATCCTGGTCAAATGTGTCCTTCAATCCATGGCTCTCTATCTCTTTTATTTTATGGTGTCCCCCAAACTAATCCTCAAGAAAATTAGAAATATTCAAAGAAAATTTCTATGGGGCAGTAGTCGACAACAAAAGGGCCTTAATAAGTTGGGAAAAGGTCTTCATGCCCAAAATATTTAGAGGATTGGGACTCTAAGATCCAGACACAATCAACAAAGTGACGAGCTCAAAACTTTGGTGGAAAGATATTACTCATAAGTAAGAACCTTGGGGACTATTCAAGCAAGCCAAATACACCCCAAGATCAAATCAACAAGATCTAATTCACTTCAATCAATAAATCACACAATCTACTATCTAGAATCTGGCATGGAGCAATACTAAGTTAATACAAGACCATAGTTTCTGGGAGATCAGAAATGGAGACACAACCCTCTTCTGGGGGGACTCTTAGAATTAATTTGCAAAGCTACACCGGGATTGTCCAGATCAAACCTATCAGGAAGCTCTAAAGACAAAAAATCAGGTTTGTCATTTTTGGGACCACGACAGCATGGACAAAGAATGGCGCCATTGGTTTCCTTAGGAAAAATGGCCCTTGCAACTGCCCCCTACTTATGCTCCTCTCTTAGATTCGTAGCTACAAAACAGGAGGATCAAAATCAAGAGTGACCAATATCGTCTCCGATGGTGTTCTGAACCTCATGGAAGCTTCACTATCAAGGAAGGGTACGCCATCGCAACGGGGCACATTGATCTCCCAAAAAATCCCATATGGACTCACATTTGGACCACGAACCTTTGGCCAAAAATATCAATGCTCATGTGGCTCCTTGCTCGCAACAAAACTCTCACCTAGGACAACTTGCTCAAAATAGGTTTCTCAAGCCCCTCACACTGTCATCTATGTGAAACCCATGAGGACAAAGGGGACAAAGGGGCAACTCTCTTCCTCTTTTCATCTTCAATAGTTGCATCTTCACGTTTGATCTTTGGGGCAAAGGGGAAACTCTCTTTTTCACATCAGAAGGGGATAGATCAAACCTAAATAACACCCTTATCAATTGGAAAATAAGTCCCTTCAACAACTTGCTACTCATTCACCTCTAGAACCTCTCCCCGTCTTTCCTACTTTGGGAAAATATAGAAAGAGAGAAATCAACGAATCTTCAGGGATGAAAAGCACCCCACAAGCTTTGTTTGGCAAAGGATTAAATCTAATATTCAAGAAACTCTCTAGTTATAACGTTGGACTGATCAAGACAAGCATCTCAAAAATTAAGAAGCATATGTCTTAAAGGCTTGGGATCTCAACTTTGAGAAGACCATCACCATCTCGACCCTTCCAAGCCCAAAATCACAAGCCCTTCTTCATGGATCCCCACTCTTGAGGGCTTCATCAAAATCAACTTTGATAGAGCATCTAAGGGAAACCTAAGGAATTTTGGATATGGAGGAATCTGTAGAGATATAATTGGAAGCATAAAGTGAGTTTATGCAAGCTACATGGGCATCAATAGAAATAATGCAAAGGAATTGGAGGTGCTTGTTAAGGGTCTGAACATCACAATAGCTTAGGGATACACGAAAGTCACAATTGAGGGGGATTCACAAATCCTGATCAAAATGATAGTCAAGCTTCAAAATGAAACTCCCATCGCAAGGATGATTCATAATTGGATATTGGAGGATGACATGAGAGCCTTAGCAACCACCATAAAAAAAATCCCATCTCTTATCCCTCTCCATTATAAACGAACTGCCAACAAGGTGGCAGATTGCATGGCTAATGTGGGAGTTATAGTGGCAATCAAAATTATGGATGACACAGTATTCAATCTGGCTCAAGAAAATTCCATGGAAGAGTGTCAAAGACTCACCATGACATACATAAATAGCACCCTTCACTACCCAAGTAGGATGAGAGATGGAAATTCGAGGTCCATCCAAGCCACAATTGTACAGGATGTGGCAATCTCAAGGAGGGATCCCACTGGTAATGCAGCGACAAGCCATTTGGCAAGGATGGGAAATGGGGAAGATTTAAACCATTCATACCACAAGGAATCCATCTAATGTCATTAATGATCTGCCCTTCCAATCGGCTCAACAACTATGCAAAGGCATCATAATAGATCTAGCAATGTGAAGTGAGACGATTACTGGTACTCCACCATGATGCTCGATGATTTCACTAGTACGATGAAGGGTGGAATAATCATGAGGATGATCAAGGACATTATTATCAAGGGTGATTTAGACACCTACCTCATCCTTCTGAATGTGCCCAAAAATGAAACTAACAACGACACATAACATCGCATAGTCCATACAAAGCTCATGGCGAAGGGAAGGAAACCAAATCGAGTCTCAATAGGCACTCAAGGGCTCACCGCTAGGCAACTTCAAGTAGCAACAACAATGAATTTTTATAAGGATTCAATCCCTCTGGATCATAAAATTAAGATTGAAACGATGGAGTAGAAAATCTGGATGGAAACCATCAACTTTCAAGAAGTCGATGGATTTCAGGCTTTAGCGAATTAAGCAGAAGACCCAAGGAACTATAGGGTTTGGAAATCCCTTTATGAGCGCTCGCTCATCACTTTCTGGATAGAGAAGGTGTTGCTGGGTCATATCCTAGAGGACTATAAGAAAGAATCAAACTTTATAATGGAGGAACTAAGGACTCTCAGTGATTTGGTTATTGACACCAAGATCATGAATTCCAACTTAAATTAGATCGATAGATGCCCGGGGGTTGAATTTATCCCCCGAACCCCCACCCCTATAATTTCCTCCCATGGATATGGCCAGGAAGAAAGGGACAAGAATAGATAGGTAGCAAAAATGATGCATAACCACCTGGTCTTCCATGCAAACGCTCCCCCAAATTCGATGGCTGATTGGATCCACAATTTGGGCAATACCAAAGGCAGGATAATGTTGTATGAACGTTCTATTTCCCCACATTGGGTGACAAAAACTCTAATGCACAAGGTTCTGACGGAGGAAAACATAAAGGTTGTCAAGCTTAGACAGAAACTAGTAGAACTTAAGGTACAACGAAGGATGAACAAGATCATGGTTGGCAAGATGTACATAATTGGGAAGTGCTTGGACATAAAGTTGGCACGGAATTGCACCATAACGAGGATTTCTTGTGACACTCCTATTGTCATAGAAGATGACTCGATTCAACCACCTATGTAGTAGAGCCTCTTCCAGTTTACCCACCAGTTTTTTTTGTTATTACACCATCGTTGGCTTTTTTGAAACAACTATTGCTAATTCTCTAAATTCAAGCACTCTAGACAGATGCAACATGAACTTCAAAAATAGGAAACTAGTCCAGTTTTTTGGTATCAGTTTCAGGTCTATTTAGACATTCTCGACTCTCAGACTCTCTTCTACAACCTGATCTCTCCTAGAGGCAAGAGGAAGGTTATTTTTGTAAGAACAATTGTACTCTTTAACTTGACTTTGTTGTTTAATAAAAAGCTCCTAATCTTACTTGGAAAAACAATTTTATAAAATAAAATAAAATATAATTGATATTATATTTAAAATTTAACGTGTCTAAGTATTTTTAATTAACAAATTAATAAAATATATATATATTCAAATTTGTGTAAATTTAATGGAAAAAAACAAACTAGATATTCTCTCAAACAAAAAGAGTACCACAAGACATGAAATTTGAGAATTAAAATAATGTTGTTTATGAAATTTGAAAGTTAAAATAATGTTGGTTATGGGTCTTTCGATAGTCAAATACACTTAAAATCGAAGATAACACTTAACCCGAAACCTTCCACTGCAGTTAATTGTGTAGTCATATACACTTAAAATTAAAGATTACCGTTATAAGGAAAATCTTCCACTACTTAATTGTGTGGTTAAATATATTTAAAATTGCAAATTACCGTTATAAGAAAATCTGGTTAACTAACGTCAAATTTCAGCACCCTTCAAGAATGTGTGATGAAAACAAAGTTGATATCCTTTAATGTTATGAAAGTGATAAAAGTAATAAATGTTGATCGTGTCAAATTAAACTATTCGAAGTTGATATCCTTTAATGGTGTGAAAGTGATAAAAGTAATATCTTTTAGCTATTTTTGAAGATAAATATATTCAATCGGGTTGGGTGCCGTTGAATGCGATGAAATCTGTGTTTGATGTGGGTGTAAAAGTAATATCTTTTAGCTATTTTTGAAGATAAATATATTCAATCGGGTTGGGTGCCGTTGAATGCCATGAAAGCTTTGTTTGATCGTGTCAAATTAAACTATTCGAAGTTGATATCCTTTAATGTTATGAAAGTGATAAAAGTAATATCTTTTAGCTATTTTTGAAGATAAATATATTCAATCGGGTTGGGTGCCGTTGAATGTGATGAAAGCTTTGTTTGATGTGGGTGTAAAAGTAATATCTTTTAGCTATTTTTGAAGATAAATATATTCAATCGGGTTGGGTGCCGTTGAATGCGATGAAAGCTTTGTTTGATGTGGGTGTTGGGGTAGATAAAAACTCTGATATGAATATTACTTCTTCCTGTATCACCTTTGTTGGTATTTGTTGGTTTTTTTTATGGGGCTTTGTAGGAGATGGGTTTATTATGTGGGGTTGGCGGGGTTATTACATTAAACCATCGGTATTTCTATAATATCTGGATGAATTTTGGTTCGGGGACAAACACCAAGAGTGAGATTTGTGTACTATGGATGATCCTTTATTTTGCTAGTGTGCGTGACCTGGAACTACGGCAGATTGTGGGTGATTCACAAGTGGTAATCAACTGGATTAACCATTTGGGGAGTATCAATTCCATCGCACTTTCTCCATGGCTTCACAAGATCAGGTCTCTACATCAACTGTTTCAAGGTATCCAGTTTTCACATATCCCATGTTCTGAGAATGGCCTTGCTGACACCCTCTCGAAGCGTGCTCTTCATTCGGTGGAGGGTACTCTTCCTTTTTAGCTTTGGGATGGCAATATTGTGCAGAAAGCTGGTAGCTTCTACTTATTATGATCCTTCTTTTTCTAATTTTAGTGTTGATGTTTTATTGCTCTTTCTTTTTTATCTTTGTTGGGGAACCAAACTTTTCTGAACATTATCTTGTTTATTAGGATGGGCCCATATGGATGGGCGTTTTTTCGCTTTGATGCTAGGGGCAACATTTTGGTTGTCTTGGTTGTTTTGGACCTTTTTTCTCCTCCTTTCTCCTGTGGGACAGTATGTGTCCAAGTGTTGATGTTTGTTTCCCGTTTTACGTTCATATACTTGTCAATAAAGTATAGTAATTTTTTCTAATTGAAAAAGAAAGTGATAAAAATAATAAATGTTGAGCATGTCAAATTAAACTATTCGAAGCAGTATAGTATGCTCCAGTTATAATCCCCCCAAAAAAATTCTCAAACTTAACTGACTAAATTTTTTATAAATTATAATGGTTTCTCTAAAATAAAAATTAAATAAAAATTATAATTACTTAAATTTGGCGATACAAATAACTAGGATTACTAGTATAAATGTGAACATATAAATGTTCATGTATTAATAAATTAATAATAATTTGTAATAAATAAATATTTACATACTTTTCAATTTATAAGAAAATATTAATTAAAAAAATATTTATATGATATAAACAATCCAAAACAATTAAATGTTAAATATTTTCAACTATTTTTAATTAATAAATCAATGAAATATAAAGATAATAAGAAATCCAAAGTGTAGATAATGATAGATAAAAAATCCGAAGGGTAGATAATTTGGTTATGCCATTCAAAGTGTATATAATGATAATTAAAAATCCAAAGTGTAGATAATCTATTATACTTATAAGTGGTAATGATAAATAATGATGATGAGAAATTCAAAATGTAGAGAATTTATGATTATAATTATAATTTAATAAATAAGTGATAGATTGTAATAAATAAATATTTACATAATTTTTAATTTAAAAGAAAAATATTTATAAATTTTTATATATAATAAATAAGTGATAAATAATAATAAATAAATATTTTCATGTTAAATTTATTTAATTATTTTTAATTAATAAATTAAAAAATAAATATCAATAATATACTTATTCTTATATAATAATAATCAATATCAAAATGTGGATAATATTGCTACACCTTTGTAAAAAATAATAAATGAAGAACCTTTAACAACTATTTTTTTTTAATTTGTGTGATTCAAAACATATGTCTAACTAATTTTAATTAACATTAATTTCCTTAATCTTATAGAACATTGTGGTGATGGATGCCAAATATAATTGGCAAAAAGGTTTTCTATGACTAATATTTATTTATAAATTTATTTAATTTTTTTATTAGTCTTTGCCCTACTTATGCAAGGACTCTTAGCAATCATTTTTTATTGATTGCGTGTTTTTTTTGCATTAATTCATTTTTTTTTTACACCGAAAAAAAGACAATTTTATATTAAGCACAAAGTTGTGTCAAAATAATTACATCCAAAACATAAAGAAGTGAGCTCTTCTCTCTTTTTAACACTAGCTGCACCAAAATGTCACCTAACAATAGGATCAAAGTCTAAAAAACAAACCAACTTTTCTGAATTTTCAAAATATAACAAGTCTAAAAAACTTGAATAATAGCAACACTAAATCACAATCTAATGACAATTAAAACAGAACTATATCAATAAAAAGATAAGCATTCTAAGCAAATAAGGTCGCCATCCATGAATTATTCAAAAGTTAATCTGTCATCCATAATGCCAATAGCATTCTTTGAGAGTATATCTACTTCACCATTGAACTCCATGTAGATGTGTTTGAAGAAGACTTGTTCAAATGCAGAAATCAAATTTTTTACTCTGGTCATCCAGTGCTGTAGTAATAACTAGTGCAAAGAAGAGATGACATTTTCCCAATTTATAATGCACTTAGAATCCCCTACAACCTGTAAATTATTCACACCTCTTCTTTTAGCAAACCACAACAATCCCCACAAAGCAAAGAGCTTTCCTTAGTATTTGATCCTTTCCCTGCTTTTAAAGATAAGCAAAACACATGATTTGTGTTGATCATAAAGACCCGTCCAGCCCCACACATCCCACACTATTCAACGCCATAAAAATAACCCAAAGTTAAGCTAATGTATGATTCAGAGAAAATGAACCTTCCTCAAAACATGTTTCTCCAACAATTTATTTACATAGTTTTCATTTAAATTTTTCCAATGTTTTGAGGTGTTAAAGCCTCAACCAATTAATGACCACATCCTACTTCATAACTACCACTATCTACCACCATAATTGTCTTATCCAATGAATGTGGCGTTGATGAGATAGAAATATTATTTTAAAATATTTCTACAGATCCCGCTGAAGTCAATATTGCTACATAACCTATTGAAATTGAAGATGTTATATTTCTTGTCGAAGTTGAAATTGTGACAGAACCCGCTAATGTTTATATTGCTACATAATTTGTTGAGATGAATATTGCTCCATGTTACAAAATTTAATATAAAAACTAATAACACACGACCTAAATTAAGATTATAACCACGGTTTCTTTCATAGAAACAAAATTAAACACAACTTATTTCTTCTTGGATAGAGAACTTAAGTTTGGATATATATTTGACTTTATAAAAGTTTAGGTTATATTTATTAATCCATGCTTGGAATAAATTTTGTAACTGTTACATGTATACTTGTTTATTTGACCTCTAGTTCCCACTCGATTTCAGTGCATTTTTATTTTCTCGCCCGCTCAGTGTGCTCACTATGTTGGCAGCCTTTAAGTGATTCTCTGCTCAGTGTGCCAGGAATGGGGTCACCGTGCCCCCCCATGTTCACCGTGTAAAAAATGGGGCCACCTTGATCACTTGGTGTGTTGTTTTTATTTGTTTTTAGCACAATCTTGGGTCTGTTGAAGGTTAAGGTTATCGTAAGTGAAAATTTCTATAAAAACATCAAATCCACAAGAGGAAGACATCCCTTCTGCAATGAAGTGCTTAAATCAATTTCAATGCACATTTTCTTCAAACGGCTTCAGCATCGATTCTTCCGTCACCTAGTATGTAATAATTCCTTATATATTCGTCTCAATCATTACATTATCACCTACTATGTAATAATCTCTTATATATTCTTCTCCATCATTACATTCTCACAGATGTATAGTATTTCGAGAATAAGTTTTAAAGCGAGGAATTTTAGGGATTGGTAGTGTTAAGTAACCAACATATATCTATTTTAAAGGGGATCTACCAAGTGTCGAGAGGGATCAAATCTCTTTGAGGTGCAAACTCTTCTTCAACACTTACAATCTAGTAATCCTAAATGATTTAAATTTAATTTGAGTCGACATTTTATTTTCTAGAACTTTTTTTAAAAAACATGTATCAATTCTAGGATGAACACAGAAGGAGTTACACATCCACCCCTACTGAGATATAAAATGCGCCTCCTCAACACAATTATATTTGTCACCCACCTTCTTTAAAACTAAAGTATGTAACTATATGTGGCGACACTTCCCTGGTACATGGGTAAGAAAGTGTCTTTGCTTTTCCTCAAAGCCTTATTATGATGTCTATCTCATTGATTTTCTATATAGCTGCTTCAGCCAATCCTTAGTCCACAATCTATGGATATTTTCATCATTTAGTCGTTTAGTTGATTTGGTTATGGATTTACAAATGAAACTAAATTAACGCAGGGACTAATTGCTATGCTCTCCCTTGTTGTTAAAATATAAATGTCAGGTTGATTTCATTTCATTAAATAATGAAAACTTTTTTGGGCGGTTTTAACCAAATTTGAAAGCACGTGAAAAACAATTTAAATGCTGCTCATAACCATAACAACTCTTTAATTTTAATATTTGAGTTTTTACTTTTATTTTATCTTACCATGTATATGGAATCAAGGTCTAAAGGTTTTTTTTAATGTTTATTAAATACAAATTTATTATAAAAAAAAAAAAAAATTAATATTTGTTAAATTGAAAAATATTTTTATATTCATATAAACTTATTTACAACTAAAGATTTAATAATGAATGGGTATATACGATGATTATTCTATCCTCTTCCTAAAACTTACTAAAGCATAAATAAAATTAAAATATACAATAGGATCCAAATTCTTGGTATCCTTGATTAACAAAGTTCCCTTGGCTAATAATTGATGATGAGTTTCATCTTTCCAAAGAGAAATAAAGGCAAGAATAGAACTATTTTTTTGGTCAAATACATACTTGCATCTAAGTTTCCGAAGTACAAACAAAGCAGAAATCCACAAACAATGCCACAAACAAGAAAGCAATTCCTGCACAAGGGCATAACCATCTCCAAAATAAAGTAGCTCTTCAATAGAGCTTGTTCAAGAACAAACTAGGATGTTACAATCTCTAGCAAATTTACAATCTCAAAAAATGTGCTTGACTGTCTCTAGTATTTGACACCTTGGGCATACACCATCTAAAAGGATAGACTTAGCCAACCTGGCCTTGGATGGGATCCCCTAATAAATCACTAGCGATGAAAACATACACAACTTGTAGGAAAGTTGCACTAACAAAACATTGTGCAACCTATGAACCCACCGAGCCTATGGATCTAATGATACCCACCTCACATTGATTACTAGAAAGAGTGGGTGTCTCTAATGAAGAAATGAATACATATGGTGAGAATCATATTGTAAAAACGATGCACCAAATCTTTCATGTCCCCTCACTGATGTTTAGTGGAAGTGGTTCCTAGCCCAACTAATCCCTTGGGTTGAGTAGAAGATTTCATGCACTTGGGTTTAATTCTGAAGTTAAGGCATTAATTAGGTAGGAGGTTTATTTTTTTTTTATCCTAAGTTTGAAATGCATTTGGTAGAATTAATTTTCATTAATTATATATTTTTATTTTGGAATAAAGTGGATAATGCTCCACAAGAGTGCCTTAGAGGATAAGGTTGACTAAGAGGTAACTTGCAAGACAAGAAAAGATAAAGAAGTCAAAGCAAGGAAAGTAGGAAAATGAGAAGAAAGCATAATAAAACAACTGAGCTCAGGAAAAGCATAATAAAGCACAAAAGCAGGACAAAACATAAAAGTAGGACAAAAGCGGGACAAAGGCATAAAAACAGGGTAAAGCAAAAAATCAAGAAAAAACAAGACAAAGCAGAAAAGCAGGATAAGGCTAAAAAGCGGGAAAAAACAAGACAAAGCAGAAAAGCAGCATAAAGTAGAAAAGAAGGAAAAAACATGATAGAAAAGTAAAAGCAAGATAAAGCAAAAGCAAAAGAAAAATCAAAAGCATAAAGCAAAGCAAAGCAGAAAGCAAGGAAAAAGCTAAAGCGAAAAGCAAAGCAACCTTATCCACTCCATGAGGGCAGCTTATCATATCTTACTTGCTCAACAAGTCACCTCAATCTATAAAAGAAGGATTACAAGTCCATTTCACATCTTTTGATCAGTTGTGATTTGAATTAAGTGCAATTTTGCCTCAATAAACTTGGGAGATGTGCCCCTAGTCTTAGCTAGGAGATGTGCCCCATGATTCTACTGAAAGGATGATGAAATCCAGTCTTCATCAATGATTCTATTGTAAATCCTGAAGTCTAATCCATTGGTTGGTGTTATCGTTGTGCGGTTCAACTCCTTCATTCAGTAGGAACAGTGTTGGAGGGCTGAAATGAAGGTTATGGTTTCAAAATTTATGAGCATTTATGGGTTGTTAGACCTACTCCATTGCGTCCGAAGGTTTGTTTCCAGTAAGAAATTCCTTTTTTATCGCTAAAAAAGGTGTCAAGATGACCAAGATACAACCATTTTAACCAAAGCCAAGGTTTCAATGTTGAGGAGCGCATGTGTACAAATTTATGGATTTTCGAGCTGTGTGAGAGCCCTTGTGAGTTGTATCATATGTCTTGAGCCATCCATGAGAATCCATCTACTCTTTCTTTATTATATGTGCATATCTAGTGAATAACTCTTCTTCATTTCTCTTCATATCAGTCATCTTCTCTCAGTTTTGTAAGAATACTGTGTATTGGAAGCATTATGTTAAGTTTGAAACTCAAATTCTTACCATTTCTGCTCAAATATTTTAATTGTGGTTTGCTGCTGTCATTGAACTCAGGTCTGAGTCAATTTGAAGTTCAGAAGTAAAATTTGAAATCCTTAGAGGCTGTTTGGATTGAGTTCTTTCAAGACTATTTATATGGGCACTATTTCTAGACTAGTTTTGTAGTATATGTTACTAAAAGTTTCCTATGAGTTAAATTCTTGTTATGATGTTAATATGTGACTCTTATAATCCCACTGAATACATTCCAACCCTTTCCCTAATAATTCATGGGCCTCTCAGCTTGTTTGAGAGAACCTGGAAATAAACTAGTTGAGTAGTCCATCCTAGCTCTCTTTCTCCCCTTGGCTCCAAACACTGCCAGAACCTCCCAAAACCTCTATGAAACTTGTCCAGAAGTATATTAGGATGTTATTGTCTGGTATCCATTCTTTGGTTTCCTTCAAGTGTAAGTGGAAGTCTCTAGTATGCATATGCCGGTGTGCTTAGGAAGCCTTGGAGTAGACTTCAGTGGAAGATGTTGTTGAAACATAAATGGCCCTAGTACCTTGTGCATAGGAGTCTAAAGCTGGCCTTGATTCTGATGTTTATGTTGCTACACACTCCCCAGTACATTTTGCAGATCCAAAAATTTCCAACTATCAAGCTCTGGGTGGGTTCATCAATATCCTAGACTAGTTTCCTCTTGTCTAGTTTTGTGAACCCGTTACCGTCATACAATTTTCTGATCTTGAGAATTTAATTTGAGTTCATATCCTATGATATCATATCAGGGATATTACAAAATATCCACTGCCAATCCCTCCAAAAATTCCTAAGCAACCCAATGTTCATCTTAAACAAATCAAACTCTAGAAGGAAGGCATGCAAATCCATGATCGAGAGGCAATCTAAGAAAAACAACCCGAACTACTGAGAAAACATTCTCCACTCCTTCCATGAGTGGGCCTTAGAGTCTCAAAGGTATCGTTAATGGAAAATAACCTTCTGACTTAGTTGACGCACATGAAACCACAACAAATCTGCAATACAAACTCCTTGATTTCGCTATCTCCATATCAGAGAGGAGGCAGTGTCCCACCTATCTCTCATGCCTTCTCACTACCAGTGACCAATCCAACCATCAATTTTCAAACGACCCAAATAATCCTAAAGAGAATAGATCCCCCAACCTAAAATAGAGAGGGTGAAGAGATGATGTTACATAAGCCAAACCTACCACACACCCTACCTAAATATTACGTTGTCATAATCCAGTGCGTAAAGAGAGCCTGCCAAGGTGTTGGACCCTCAAGACACCATATCGCCCACTTGGAAACCAAAATGATTCCCTATTCTACCACATCAATTGAAATCCTAAACCCCCCTCATCCTTGGGGAGAGTGCATACATCCCACACAACTAGGGGCATACCTATACCCCCCATACTTTGAGCAAAGATAGGATCTGGAAACATTTTCGAATCATCTAAACTTATCCCTACTGGGAACCAACATGACACATAATATGCGAGGCATGAAGAATGCACCCAACAACCATTAGCTTCCTTGCAAAGGGGAGATCCATATGATGCCATTCATGCAACTAAGCCTGCATCCTCTGAGGCACCAATCCCACATAGATACTAGAGATAAAACTGCCCAAACATAATACCAAGATATCACACAATCACCCTTGGGAGGATAAATGACTAAGCATCAAGAATCCAAGATGGGGGCGAGTCCACTCTAATCAACCAAAAGTTAGTTTTGTGAGGATTGACAATGGTCCAAAATCCCTAAAGAATGTATACAAGATAGAGCCTCATCCACTAAATCCTACTTAACACTAGCAGAATGAAGGGAGTCAATTGCAAAGTGATTATTGACCATCTCTGCACCATTTGGCGGAGAAATCCCTTTAATATTCCTAGCAATTCATGATGCCTCCAATAAGTACCCCAAAGCATATGCAGTCAACACATACAATTACGGTGCCAAGGGGCACCCCTATCTAATAGAATGATGCATATATATTCAAGGGGATAGGGCCTCATTGATAGAAACAATGGCCAAAGCATTGGAGAACATTATGCTCACCATGCCAAAACATCGTGAGATGAACCCCAATCATTTCAACATCTTTGGAATGAAGGACTAATCCACTCGATCATAGGATTTATCAAAATCAATCTTGAGAATCATGCACTTTTTTCCTGTCTCCCTAGCCCACTCCATAACCTCCCAATATGAATCTATTGAGTCCAGAGTGAATCTTCCCTACACAAAACATGTCTTCTCCTGCCTCACAACATACTTGGCCATTTCCCACACCCTCATAGCCAAATCTTTGGCCATGATATTGTATTCTATAGATGCAAGGATGATAGGATTCCATCCACCAATGAAATCACAAACACAATTCTTGGGGATTAACTTAATCATCCCTTGAATAAGAGTCTCATAAAGGAAACCAAAAGAAAACAGTTCACTTTCTACATGATAGAAATCCTCCCCAATACAATCCCAAATGGAATTATAAAACTCACATGAAAGACCATCCAACCCTAGATATTTACCATTCTTTATTGACATAAGATTTGCATGAAGCTTGTCTTGTGCCAAGTTCTTCTTTAATCTATCCTTCACGCCAGTAGAAACTTTATAGGGAAAACCTCTACAACAAGCATCCTGAGCTTCCAAAACACCATCAAACAAGGGATAAGGTGCAAATATAGCTTGGAAGTGATCACTGAACATGCTATGAACCTCTGTGGCATCCTCAACAAGGGAGTCATCTGCTCTACGAAGCCCACGCACCCTCTCTGCTGCAACCTTCATTTTAAAAAGTCAAAATAGATCTTGGAACCCTGATTTCCATCCTAAATCCACTGTATCTATGAGAACACCCTATATCCTCATGCAATGTACTCCTCCCCTCTTATAATTGTCATTTCTAACTTTGTTGTGTCCTCTTAAATAGAGACATTATGAATTTCCTCCTCCAGAAAGATGCAAACCTCATCTATACTCTTCCAAGCATCCCATAGCTTCCTCCTCCTTTGACAGGCCATCATCATGCTCCAAACCCTCATGAACTTGATAGTGTACCCCATTATCGCCTCCCACCACAAAATCCAACCCCATAGCCACACATGGCAGGGATACAGGTTCCACACCTTTTGAAAAAGGGATCGAAAGTCAACTAACTCTAGGCATGACACATTCAATCTAAAACTAAATTTATAAGGGAATCCATAACCATGCCTATAGAGAACACTGATTGGATCGACATATGATCCAAACCAGTGACATCCAACACGAAATCCATACGATGAAGCTGCCTTAAGAACATTTCCTCCTCTCTAAGTCCTTAGGATCTGTCTAATTGATCCTGTAATCAGTCCAGACCCTATCTATAGTTTTTCCAAGTAAACCACCGACCAAATCCAACCCCTTTTGCTTCCAATTGGGGTAGAAGGTCTGTAATGCATCCTTGCACCTACACCAAGATTATTTTTCCAATCCATTGATCACTAGACCCCTATCACCATATCTGTCTTTGTCCCACTTGACCATGTGAAATTCGTCGTGGACAATCCACCATTGTGTTCGTAAAGAAGAAGCCATCCAATTTCATAACCAACCCCTATTGGAGCTCAAATGGTGCATAGACATTACAAAGTCCAATCAGTCAGTCCTGAATCAAGAGAGTGATCCAGACACACCTGTCCTCCAGGTCTGAACCTTTGGTGACTACCAAACTCTATAAGGAAGGAGAAAGAGAAATCACTACCTGTCCACTTCCCAAACAATGCTTTGAGGACAAAATGAGTCCATTCCAGCTATATCTCATCCTATTCTGTATCTTGAACCTCACTAACTTGATATCCTATAAGAATACTACATCCAACCGAAAATGTTGTAAAACAATTTACACCTGCTTGTGATTGGGAATCACCATCCCTCTCACATTGCAAGACATTAAGGAAAAATTCATTCCAACATGAGATATTTTCCAATGTTGCTATAATGGTTGGCCATCTCAAATCCCTTAGGCATGCACGAGTCCATTGAGTGTACAATTGCATCCTTGTAGGACTTCGTTATGTACTCATATCACTAGTGGACTTGTCCATCTATGCAGAGGAAGATATTACCTTCTACTTAGCCTGAATTTGTCCATCATCCTTGCTCAACATCCATACTGTTGTTTCCCATTCGACGAAACTCAACCTTCATCTTTAGGCCTCTTGGCTAAGAAATGCTAGGCTCCACCTTGGAACGCAAATGGCCATCAATGGAACCATATCTCCTCGACCCACTGTCCTTGTTGTCTCTTGGATATTTCTCCTTCTGATCCTAACCCTAAAGCTATATTTGGTCCTAACCAAGATCCCACACCTATGACTATACCTATGTCTATCACTGGGAAACCCATTCCGCCCCCACCATCACCACTACCAACACCACTCGAATATGATCCTGACCTCCCATGACTAACTCCACCAATACATGTACCTTGAGAAATTTGACTTCCCATCCCATGCTTTGAGACCACATAGGTGCCCCCTAACCATAAAACTAGAATTGTGGATGATGCTCCCTCCGTAATACCTTCACTAGGTCTAAGATGATAGTGAGGGTAGTTACGAATGAAGTGGTCCTGAGCCTGACAAGCAAAACAAGCATTGAGTAAGTTTAGGTAGTGAAATTTGTGTTGACAAACTGATATGAACAGTGAAAGTTTCCACTTTAGATCCACCTTAGAACAAACCCCTTTTCCACTTTAGATCCACCTTAGAACAAACCCCTAGGGAAACTTGAAAATATTTCCACAAATGGATGCATGTCCACATGGAGACCATGAAACTCTATCCATAATGGATAATTATCCTAACCACTATTTAATTAAAAACTCTCACATTTTTTTAATTAATTAAACATATGTTTTATAAACTTATATTAGTAATTTATTAGGACAATAACATGTCATAAAAGTCAAGCTAAATTATTACATAAAGAAGGTTAGTTGGTTAATAAAAAAGCACTAGATTCTCTTTTAGATGAAGAGGGAGAAGTATGAAACCACTTAAATATGTGCATTATTTTCATCAATTTCTGTTTTTTTAGGTTCTAAAAATAAAAGTATATATCTTTTTATTAATATAATTTGTTTCTTATTTTTAATTTTAATTTAATTTATTCATCTTATAAATTTAATATATATTATTATTTACATTTTTATAAAATAAAATATAATTGATATTCTATTTAAAGTAGAGATTTTATTGTGTTTAACTATTTTTAATTAATAAATTAATGAAAATTTAGAATACTTGTGTATATAAAAATAATGATCAGTCATTCAAGTAAAAAATCCTAGTTAAAACAATGCTCATTATGGGGTATTTGACAATAGTTAAAATTGAATATTATCGTTAAACTAAATCTTCCATTACAATTAATTATGTAGTCAAAATATAGTTAAAATTGAACATTGCCACCAAGGGGTTAGGCAAAAGCATCAAATGAGTGGTTCTTGAAGGAAAATTGAAAGGGTTAGAACTACATGGTAATGAACCAATCTCTTCACACTTGCAGTTCATAGATGATACCATGCTCATTGGTTTTCCTTCATTTATAGAAGCTTAACCTATCAAAAATATTCTTCGGATATTCATGGAAGCATCTGACATGGAGATAAACCTTGGTAAGTCCCAACTTTTTTTTCCAATGCTTCTCTCACCATTCAAAATACTATCTCAATAATCCTTGGTATCCAATGTTTCTTTCTTCCTTCTAAGTACCTTGGTTCTCCTCTCTTTCAAAATTCATCTCACAACATATCCTAGGAAGAGCTCCTTTCAAAGCTACAGAAAAAACTCTCTAGTTGGACCTTTAGATCCCTTAACTTGTCTAGACATCTCACCTTGAACAAATTGATCCTACAATCCATGTCGTTCTATATTTTATCTATTCTTGCAACTACCAAATCCATCCTCATAGAAGTTAGAAACCTTCATAGCTCCCAATTTTGGGGTAGCACCAGTGCTAAGCACAAGTGGGCCATTATAGCCTGAGAGAAGGTTTAACTCCACAAATCATTAGTAAGATTGGGAATGAGAGATCTAGAAAAATAAAATGTTGCACTTGGCACCAAAACTTGGTGGTGGTGGCTATTTGGAGAAAACTTTGGAAGCAAAAATATGCTTGGATATTGATGATCAGGCTCTTATACATATGGCAGGATATGAGAAAGGATTCCTCATATGTAATTTAGCCTGGTAGAATGATGAATTATTCTAGAATCAAAATTTTTGGGAGATTAAAAAATGGCCAATCTACTCTCTTTTGGGAGAATGCATGGAAACAACTTCCCAAACTAGAAAATCAACCTAATGTTCAAAGTCTCAAAACTATGTTAATTAATGCTTATAAAAAAACCCAAGTTTTCCACTATTGGGATCTCTCACATGGAGAGCATGGATCTCCAAAGAACAATGGCAGGTAGAGAAGAATTCCTAGCATGAAGAATGCTTTTGTATTGAGCTATAGGAAACGAAAAATACAGATCAAAGTAGGGAAAAATAAGCTTCAATGGGGATTCAAATATAGGGGCAATTTTAATTTAAAGGAAACTTACCATATTATTGCAGGCCACTTGGAGGAAAATCAAGAAAAAATATGTAGGAAAAAATATGGAGGTAGAATCTATGGCCTAAATTATCCACCTTCTTATAGCTTGTGTACATAAGGAAAATATTAACATGGTATCCTCTCCTTCGAAGGGGATTCAAATGTCCTTCTTTTTGTTAGCTTTGTAGACAAGTGAAGGAAACTATGGAACATCTCTTAATTCAATTCCACTTTGTTAAAACTCTATGGGATTGGAGTGCTTCCCTCTTTCATCAACTAGATGCAAACTAACGACTAATGCAATATTATATCTACCATCAACAATTGGCATGAGGTTTGTTTTTTCAATCCCAATATAAACCAGGCCTGTAATCTTCTTCCTGGTCTTCTCTTATGGGAAACCTGGAAGGAGCATAACAGAAGGATCTTCAAGGACACAATGATGAATAATTTCCAAATTTGGAATAAAATTTTCCATGATATTATGGAGACTCTTCAAATATCTCCATGGATTGAAGTAGATTAGAAACACCATAAAAAATAAAAGGTTGTTATGCAGAACTAAGAGCTTTCCCCTTCTCATTCCACCACTCAAAGAATCCCCCCCAAAAATTCACTCTCCATCCCCACTAATTGGTCTCCTTTGTCAATTGATTTCAAGAAACTAAAATTTGACGGAGACTTGAAGGGAAATCCAGGCCCTGTTTGTTTCAGTGGTGTTATTTAGAATGGCAAGGGAGACATAGTTTGGGAAAATGTGGGATCCCTTGGTGTTGAAAGCGATAATACCACTAACATTTTTTTCCCTTGAATTTCGCTTAAGAATTGCAATTCGACAAGGATAATTTCATAAGTTGATTGTGGAGGGAGATTCCCAAATTATAATGTAGATGACATCTAGGTTGTCAAAGGACACTCCAATCAGTAAATTTTCCAAAAAATGGAGATTGGAAGCAAGCCTTGAGCAACTCAACCACACCCTTTCCAACATTCCAGTGCTAATACCTTCTCACCTCCATAGAGAAGCCAACAAAGTTATTGTCTGGATGGTTAATAAGGTGTTTCTTGCACTCAAAACACTTTGGACAAATGTTGGACTCTCGATCGAAGCTCAGTGCTCACAACTCTTCATAAACCATGTACACATGGAAGATAAGAACTTCAATTCCTCAATGGGGTTCGAGATAGAACTAGCATGGACTAGTACCTCCGATGACACTCGTCCATGTCATGCAACCTTCCAAGTGGTGGCGACAATGGAAGCAGACTAGTTTAATGTTGTCTATTCCAAATAGTGTATGCCCTCTCCCAATGCAATCAATTTTGTGGTAGAAAATAATGACATGATGGATATTGCAATCAATTTCCAACATGAGAAGAGGATGGGTGACAACACCTCCTCCCTTCTTGTTCAAATGCATAAATATTAGCATATTCACATTTTGGTGGCTCAAAACTCAAGATTTGTTCCCTTACTTTTCCTCCTCCCTCGTCAAAGGTTAGTATCTTTCTATTTTGTTTCTTCTAGTTCTCACCCTCACAGGGGTGTTTTTATGTGTTGGTGCATGAATTTTTATTCCTTTGGCTAGCAACTTCTCCTCTTCGATTTCTTGTAGTTTCCTATATTCCTCTCTCTAGCTATGTGTCTCCTGATGGTTTTCATTTCATTTCCCTTGTCTCAATACAATTGGTGATGGGAAAAGGGTGGTGATGGGAAAATGGTCAGGTTCTAAGGTCATTGTGATAGAATTTGATTTTTTTAAGTGTGTAAGGAAGCTAAGTTTTTTTACAGATAGGAAACCCTACCCACATTCAGGAGTAAAATTTTGAGGCTGAGAATGAAGTGAATGTGGAAAGGAATTTTTGTGATAGTGAGTAAATTGAGCATAATATGGGGACTTGGATTCTTGATATAGGTAATTCCATCACAAGAGATACAAATTACTTTGAAACAATCACTTTATGTTGGAATATGAATGCTCTAATGGGTAAATATCTACTTGCAAAACCACGAGGAAAATAATGAAATTTTAATGCAGTTGTATGAGAGTAAAACAATGAAATTTTAATGCAGTTGGATGATGTGCAAACCCACCTCAAGAACCACTATTATTTATTGGATGTTATAAAAAAAAATGATTGTGGGGTCTGATTTGTTACTGAATCTCTAGATGATTCCACTTCTCCAAAGGTTCCTCACATCCCTCTATTGAATGATGACTATCCTCTACAACTATTTCTTTGTTTTCATAGCTAGATGTGGTTGTAGTTATCAAGGGTCTATCTATGTCTCTAGTCTTACAATTAGGAAGAAGAACATTGCAAACTTTTATACTAGTCACAAACTTTTGAAGTCTAACAAACTCTTGTTTTGTTGCTAGTACTATTTCTTGGTAGACCAACACCTTAAGTTTCCTCTTTAATTTGAATATAGTTAGCTTCATTTTTTTTTAAGATTACCATTATAAGATAATCTTACTCTACAATTAAAAATGTGTACTACAACTCCTAAATTTCTATAACGTCAAAATTTAGTGTTATGCTATGGTTATAAGTGTAATAAATGAATGATATTCTCTAACAAACTTAATGGACTAAAAAATTCCAATAAAAGTAAAATTATTTTTATAAATAAAATAAAAAGTAGTCTAAACATTAGACATTTTGGAATTTTTTTACTATCATCACTGGAATCCAACGGCATAACCTTTTGTGTGAAATCATAGTTTTCCATTGTTCATATATATATATATATATCATATATTTTTTTTTGTTTTACATGAATCTCCCTAACTTGCGGGAGTGGCCTATGGCATAAGAAACCACAACCTAGGGGCATCTAAGCTGTCAAAATCACCTGGGGATTGCACATGGCTTGGGCCACACCAACCCTTAGCATGGTTGTATTTTTTTGGTGTCTCCTCCCATCTCCACCGAGTTTTGAAACCTGGGATTCCTAACAAATGGAAACACTCAAATACCAACCATGCTAGCGGGACTTGACAATAAAATTGAAGGACACGGGGTTGGGATTTGATCCACTTATGTGTACATGGGTCACGAGATCATTTAATACAATCTCATTGGGCATAACCATAGGTTCGACCACTACCTCAAGTTGATCCCATGGATTCATGGATATCATTAATGATAGCTAGGTTGTGTCCCAATCATAGATATCACCCTTGTGTGTCACCCACCATTTTGTGGGAGTCCCTCCAAGTGAAATGTCCAAGACATCCATATGGTACTCTCCCACAACTGAAGAGTCTACTTTCCTGAGGAATTTATCTAGGATGTATGTACCATCATACATTTGTTGGTTGTTGGATTCTACTCTGATCGACATACTAATATAATCATTACGTAATTTATCGAAGAGAGCTCATGTTTCCCATTCTACCAGTTATCCCAAGCTTCTTCAGAGTCACTATCAAAAAATGTATTCTTCTCCAACGTAATGATCCTTCCGCTGTCAGGTTTACATATTCTTCCCTTTTTCCCGTTGCTAGTGAACTCACAGTAAATATCTTTCTTTTGAACTAGGACATACTTAGTTTTTCTCGGAGCTTTTTTTTTATTACTATAGAATTGGGTCTTCATTGATCTATTCCAGTTCTTACTCCTACCCTAGTAACAACAAATCCTACTGTAGCTTGATCTTCCCATGGTTATAGTTAATAAAATTGGTTGACATTCTTGCACGAGCTTCCCATTTTGGAATAAATTCTAGGAATTCCTCAATAGTATGAGTGTTCATGCAACAGTATGTGAACCATGGTCTCTTAGGTGGCGGACAGTCTCAAGTGAAATGGCCAATATCGTTGCAGTTGTAACACCAGATTGGTCCTGTGTGACCTTCTCCTCGTCTGGCTCAAAAACCCCTTTTGTGTCCTCCTCCGCCTCATGGGGGTTGATTTGCTACTTAGTATGTGGAGTGGTATAATATTTCTATCTACATCCAATGCTCTGCATTTCTCAGTGCTATGTATAGTGAATCCGCAAAATTCACAGTATACCTTGTTTGGGACTGGATTTTGGTATATTATGGTCTTGAAGTCTTTTATTTATTTCCATCAGGTTCATGTTATGTAATTGTGCCAATTCTTTAGAAGATGAGGAAGCTCCTACTGCAGTGACATTTGGGTGATTAGACCTTGCCTCAATCTTCATGGGTTATTCTAATGCACTTCTACGAGAGTCCACCACCTATTGTGATAGGGGAATTCTTGTTAAGGGTAATATCCCTTGAATAAACCATTCACTGATGGTGGGCCTCATGTACCGGAAATGAAAATTTAGTTAATACATATCTAAAGCATCATGCATAGTCCCATGCATACTCTCCCTGCATTTGTCACATTTCTCTTAGTTCTGCAATACCTTGTTGTTCTGACTTAGTTTGCAAAAATTCATCCAGGAATAGTTTCTTTGTTTCCGCTAGAGTAGGTGTTGGTGCATTTGGGTCTTTCCTTTCAATCAGTTTCATGTACCACTGTAAATCTCTTCCTCATAAGGTTATATGGAATTCCACTAGTTTGGCTGCTGCTAGAGTCCCCCTAACATTCTAGATTACTTCACAGAGGAACCAATGTTGTGCTACGTCATCTTCTCCTCCTCTTCTTGTAAATTCTTGACATTTTAGGGGTGGTCCTGCTTGTACCCCCTCCATTGTGGAGGTTGGATATCCAACTAATACAAATCCTTGAGGTACTAGTTGTGCTATGAGGTTTCTACTAGTCTACCGAGAACTACTACTACTACTACTACTTCCTCCTACTAACAAATTACTCTGTAAGCTATTTGTTCCACTACTCATTTGACTATACCAAGTTAACTATAACACAGAGTGCTAATAAGGTGTTTCCAATTGATGTGAGTGTGCTTTGGGGTTGATCATAGGTGTGCTAATTCCATTGCTTCCAGTATCTACTTCATTGACAATAGGAGGTTCACTTTCTGGGGTGTTGTCATTTTCTACAGGTCCTGACAGTTCTGATTGTTCTGTAGTTGCGTCTAGGGTTGGCTTGAGAATTTGCTACTTGGTGACTGAGTTTCACAGTCCTGTTTCTTACTTGGGCCTTCTCCCCAAATTCATCTTACTAGGATTTCTTGTACATCATTCCCCTCTCTTTCATCCTTGAGCCAGTCATTTCCTCTTTCTGCGTCATCACATAGCTTGTTCTCCCTTTCTTTATTTCTTTCTTTTTTTCCGCAACTCTTCCTTTATTTGCACATTTCGTTTCCTTTCCTTTCACATATGTGCTTTCCACCATTGTTCATGTATTCTACCCTTCTTTCTACTTGCTCAGACCCGACTTCTTTACCGGATTCCCCCTCCATTGACTGTAGTATTTACCTTCCACAACATAGTAGCATCACCTCGACCTTTCCCTCGGGGCATGAGGGTTTTAGTCCTCAATTATGATCCAATTCAGAGGAAAAAAATAGTATTCAACCATCCAGGTTTTGATCCATAATGAAATTTCCTTTATTAGTTTTCCCCTAGCTCCGCTTCTCAACTTGTCTTTGGCTTTAGTCACCGATTGATTATTTTCTGCCGCAAATTCTTAATGTAGCTGACAAAGGTGTTCTCTACCCACAAATCAACGACTTTGGTTAGGGGTGAATCAAGGTGGTTTAATTCAACTATATCCCTTCGAGTCCACTAAACAATCCTCCTTTATTGGTTGCAATATTCCGACGCTTCTACGAGTCTTCATAACCACTCTGTTAGTGCTACAGGAAATTCGATTCACAATATTTCATAGTGATCTAATGCTAGTCCTCCATAGAAAATATATTATCTGATTTTTTACGCTTCCCACCTTCATAATTCAGCTAAAGTTGGCTCGTCATTACATGTGTATCCATATAGTTAATGATGTCCTATTAAAACCCAGGTCCTGACAACATAACCATTTGTTGGCACAAAATTAGAGATTGGGGTTCTTGCGCAAGAGCCAACAAAGGGCATCGCTATAGTCTAGTGTGCTGGCATTTTCAATCCACTAAAGGAGAAGGTCTTAACCGAAGCATAGTTGATACCTGTGCATAACATGGATTAGTCATTGTAAAGATACACCTGTGAGGGTTACTATTATTCATATCGCAACAACATTCACTATATCTTATCATAACAGTAACATATGAACCATAATACACAGATAAAGAATAACACACAATCGATCCATTAAACAAAAAACACATTATACACAAAAAATTGAGGGGGCCAAAAATTCTTTCATTCTTATTGGAGATAACTTCCATTACATCAAAATTCTGGCTTTGCGGCCTTCAACAACTGTGGAATTACCCATTGTGACATCATATATAACATAAAACCCTTTTTCCCAATTACATTCTCCGAAGACCCAACCATATAAAGATAGGATTTTATTGATGTATTCTCCTCTATCTGACTGCTATTACTGTGTTCTTCTTCTTCTATCTCTTCTCTCTTCTACTGCTTCTCATTCTCCCTTTCTGCTTTCCTTATGCTTCCTTATATACTTGCAGGGGCGGGTCCAAAACTATTGTGGCCATTAAGGGATTTCGCAACTCCAGCTCCTTTACCCCACGCTTCCTTTTGCCTTTTATGATCCTTTCCAAACATGAAAGAGGCAACAGTGAGATAGATGGATTTGGGAGGAACTAAGTCCTTCACTCTTAAAAAGAAATAAGGGTGTTTCTAATAAAATAAAAATAATAACTTATATCGAGTATTCCACCTTATCAATCCACTCAAAAAATGCATATGTTAGTCAACCATGAGATCATACTAAAATAAATAGGATATTTTATCTTAGACATTATCTCTATGTAACTTTTTATCTTATAGGTCAATTTCGACTTTTATATGGGTATTTGGGGTTTATGAACCTTTTTAGTAGCAAAGCAAAGAGAGATTAGTGGAAGTCAAGATTCATTTATTGCACCAAAGAGGCGCATTCTACAGCCCAGTGGGGGGATGTGTAACTCCTTCCGTGCTCATCTTAGAGTTGATACGTGTCCTTTTTAAAAATAATAAAATGTTATAAAAAATAACATGTCGGCTCAAATTAAATTTAAAATATTTACAACTACATATACATATAAAAAACTACACAAATTAGATAAATTAAAACAGTTCCTCAACATTTGCACTCTTTAAAGGAGTTTGCACCTCGAAAGATTTGATCCCTCAAAAGATTTGATAAATTAAAACTGTTCCTCTACCTTTGCACTCTAAAAAAGGGTTTGCACCTCGAAATATTTGATCCTCTAGATGCTTGATAAATCCCCTTTTAAAATGGATCCATATTGGTTTACGTACATTTTAAGAAACAATACTCATTTTCCAAATCAAAATAACTTATAGATAATGATATCATTAGCCCTCCTACTACTATAGTGTCATCAATATCCTTCCAGGAATTTGGAGTCAAAAGAAGACACTAAGCAAATAAGAGAATATGTAAATCCAATGCCCTGCAATGTTGTCACACATGTAAAGGTCTCTAATGTAAATGGATTTTCTTGTTGAATATTCTACCCATATTATGTATCTAATAATTTGAATCTACAAGCTGGCTTGTGATTATTGCGAGATTGCATATACTAGACAAGGATTGCTTTAAGAGGTATAGTTAGCCATTTTTCTCTTTAGATGGTTCATGTATGGCTCTAAAACGTGGAGGCGCTATGTGTAAAAATACAAATGAGAATTTTATGTACGATCAAGGTATTATAAATAACTTTTTTTCATATTTATTTATTTTATTTTTAATAATTCACATTTTCCATTTTTCAAATTTTCTCATAATTACATCACTTCTACTTAATCTTTTTATTACAGCATATTTTTTTATTAATAAATATAATAATTACATCACTTCCACTTAACCTTTTTATTACGGCATATTTTTTTACTAATAAATATAATTGCTAGTTAATATTTTTTCTTCCACTTTTAATCTCATATGATAATGATGAATGATTCAAAGTGTGAAAAATAAATTATAGAAACGTAATAAATTAATAAGAGATGATAATAAATCAATATTTTTTCTATCCTAAACAATAATTTTCATTTATTAAAAAATTATTAATAAAATATACTTAAACATGTCCTATTATGTGTAATAAACAAATTCTCAAACACATGCACATGTTAAACATGTCCTATTATTTTTAATTAGCAAATTAATAAAAATTTGAAATGTATTAAATACTTACTCTGGTATAATAATAATAATGATTGACGAAACTATTTCTACAAGCGTGATAAATGAATGATCTTCTCCCATAACTAAAATCTCTAATTTGTAGAATAAAAACAAAGGTTATCATGTTAAAAATAAATAAATAAATAAATAATTTAATATTTTTTCAAATAAAGACATAGTGTGATTATGATTATAAACTTCAAATTAAAGTATAAATAATAAATTAATGAAAATATAAAACATAATAATATTCTTACTTTTATATAATAATATTGATTAATAAATTAATAAAAATGTTAAACTTAATAATATACTTTTATATAATAATAATGATTAATATCCAAATGTAAAATCTCTTTTTACAGAATTTTATTCTCTAGAGATTAGTCTTTTGAATCTCTTCTCATGACAAAAATAAAATAAAAATTAAGACATATTTCCAAACTCTCAAAATTGAATTCTAGTTTTTTGGTTTGGAGGTTAGTCTTTTGAATCTCTTCTCATTAAAAAATTTAAAACATATTTCCAACTAATTTCAATTAACACTAAATACAACATACATAAAAATATCCCTGACCATTTTTTATTTACAAATTAAAAAGAAAAAAGGCACTTTCTTTCTCCAAGTGAGAGTCCAGGAAATTTACGCCACCACCACCTTCTCAAACAAACCGTGAAGAGTGGCGGTGTGGCACGAGAGACATGCTTGAGTGGGCATGTAACCGCGCGTAAATGCCACCTCTTTCTCATTGCAAGTAATTGCTATTCAATATCACTATGATTCAAAGACCTAATTATTATTATCATTTTATGTTTGTGTTTTTATTCTATTATTTATTTAACTAAAATTTTTGTATCCATAGAGAGATTATGTTTGTGTTTTTATTCTATTATTTATTTAATTAAAATTTTGGATATTTGATTTCGACCAAAATTTACAATAAAATTGAAAACTTAGAATAAATAGATTACTCTATTGCTTATTTGGAATTTTAAATAACGACCATAAAATCAATCTTGACAATACACTTGTCCCATCCTCCTTCAATCTACAAAAAAACATAGATGACCTAGTCCACCCCAAATTCTAAGATGTAAACACTTATCGGTGTAATTAATGAAAAAAAATTAAAAACACTTATAGATATAAAAATAATGGTTAGCCATACCACATCCACAAGTAAAGTGGTCGATTGTTTTATCTAGAATTTTTCAATTACAAATTGTGTAATTAAATAAAGTTAAAATTGAAGATTACGGTTGTAAGTGAAGATTACCGTTGTAAACATAATAAATGAATAGTCTATATTTTTTAACCAACTTAATTGGTTAAAAAAAGTTTTTTTCTATTTTTTGTAAAAATAGATTCAACACTCTTAAATATCTTTACATTCATATTATACAATCTCAATAACCATATTGCATTCATATTATACCTACTCAATAAGGAGTAACACTCTTCAGCATGCTCTAGGTCATTAAATGCGGCTGCAGCGGGTGTGTTGATCGTTGGATCTGCAGCCGCATGTGGGCTTGTTGATTGTTGGATCTACAGCCGCCGCATGTGGACCTGTTGATCGTTGGATCTGCAGCCGCATTAAATAACCGACAATAGGCTAAATAATGTTAGTCCTCATGACGAAAACAAATTATACAATTTTAACCATTACACTTTGGGTAAGAAATTTAAAATCATTACATATTTAAATTACTCCCAAAACTTATTTTGATAAACAAAATAATTTACAATATATAATTTTTTTAATAAAACTAACCTCATAACGTACCCATTTATCTAATTATAATAATTAACATTAATGAAAATGTGGGCACATTAATATAAAAAAATAAATCATATAATAATGAGCAGCTTGAGGATAAATATAATTTCCACAAAGTGTGTACGTTACCGAATTCTATTTAAAGAAAAGTGCGGCGCTAGGGGTCGTTAAGATTTATTTAATAAATAATATTAAAGTTAATAATAATAAAGAAAAAGGGCCACTGTGAAATTTCCTCCTCCTCCAAGAAAACGTGAAGGGTGGTGGTGGTGGCACATGAGAGACATGGGGAGTGGGAAGCGACTTTTCCTGAATATGATTAACGGCCACTCAGATGTGCGCGCGTATGAACGGCCATGGACATCTGGAAACGCCGCCCCTCACTCCATGCACGTAATTCAATTCCATCATCGAGATGCATGCAATTCCAGGCTTAATAATGGTTGTTTTAATGGGGGAATTTAGTGCGGCGCAGCATTAATTAAATGCATGTAATGATGGGATTAGACTGCTTGATTTGCGTGAGAGGCAGACAGAGTCGAAACAATATGGCGGCGACGGTGGGAGTTGAGGATTAAAAAAACAGTTATAGAGATTTTCTGAATGATTTAAGGAGCCGGATTGTGCAAATTGAAACCAGACTGGTCACTGCAACGGTCGAAGTGTTGTGTTTTTATTGCCAGGAAATCTGCGCGCATGCTTCGATGCGCATATATTAAAAATTATATAAATATTAATGGAGATAATCGTGAACACTGCGCCGGCTGAGGCGTGAAAGGTTTGTAATGTTCACACGTGACTAAGCCACTCAGAAATGGGCAGGGCAGGGCAGGGCAGACTCGAGCGAAGCTCAACTATACATAGAGAGATTGAGATTTTTGGTATATATACTTGTTGGTACCGTACAAGTTCGGGAAATTGTTTTAGGTTTAGATCTCTCCGGTTTTTTTAGAATCTGGCTGCCGTATAGTATTTATATACAGATTGTATGTACATTACTGCATTCATTGTACAAGGGCGGCCGTTTATGGCCGGTTTAGGCTACTGATCCGTTTAGATCCCCGGTATTGCACTAGCTGCCCGCCGTATTTCGTTTCGGTTTTTATTTATTTGATGATCATGGTGGGATCAATCGAAACAGTATTTGAAATTGGTGTGTGCCGAGGGGATTGGTTCTCCTGTTCTTCGACTCAGAGAAATAGAAAAATGGCCGCCTGTTATGGGCTTGAGAAAGTAGTTGTTCGTATCAGGGAATTTGATCCTGTGAAGGATGTTGAGAAAGTTGAGCGGTTAGAGTTACAGTGCGAAGTAGGGCAGAGTGGGGAAGTCTCTCTTTTTACGGACTTAATGGGCGACCCACTCTGTAGGATCCGCCATAGCCCGGCTTATGTTATGCTGGTATGCTTGTTTTTTTCTGTCTTGCAGGTTTTGAATATATCTTTTGGGTCGAGTTTTGAGTGGTGGTGAATTTAATGGTGTCCTCATTTTGCTCCGCTTGTTTGTTAAGTGGTCTCGAAGTGCTACCATTCATGGTTGTTTTTCTGTCCGCGGGAGTCTTTTCTCTTTTCTTGCCCTGAAAATCTGGAAGAAAAATAACAGATTTTCTTTTTTGTATTTGGTCTGGAACTGTTCACGTTGGACTGAGAAAGTTTGAAGTTTTACAATTTATTTGAAGTGCAACTGTGTATTTTGCTTATTTGTAGGAGTGTTAAGGATTTTGCTTCTTAAATTTTAATCCTGCACTGTTAGGGTTTTACATTATTTAATGCCTGCTATTCGCTTCAAGCCCGGAATTCTACGTTCGTTAACATTACGGCGGAATTTTTGCTCAAGGTTTTTATAAGCCGGCGTACATGTCGAAAAACTTCAATCTAGGCGTGATTGTTTGTGTATTATATAATTCGAATTAGGCTCTGCTGCTATTGAATTAAGTAATAAATGTTTTTCGGATGTTTGTGTCTTTGGGGTATTGATTATTCATATTATAGGATGAATTTGCGCTGTTGGAGTTATCCAATAACAATACTCTATGCGTTCTCAGGTTGCTGAGATTGTGCAGCAGAGGGAGATTGTGGGATTGATCAGAGGCTGCATCAAAACCGTTGTATGTGGTAGGAACGTTTCGGCTGATGATGCGCTGAAGGTATCCTTGAATCCCACATATACTAAAGCAGCTTATATTCTCGGTCTTCGAGTTTCACCAAGGCACAGGTAATAATAATAATAACAATAATGCTCTCAGTAGCTCTTTCAGTTTTCATTCTGTAAAAACTGTATAATGCTTTCAGTAGCTTTCAGATTTTTGATGGTGGAAATGCTGTATTTCATAAGATTAGAGTCTTATTCAAAATGAGGTCAATAAAATGCAATATTTCGCCATTAATGCCCACAGGTTTTAAAACCCTAGAGCTGCAGAATCCCTAATTGAGAGACGAACCAATTTGGGATTATGCAACCGTAATGGGTTTAATACCTGTGGGCACTGCACTCGTAGAAGAACTTAGAAGGATCGTTTTGCTCTTGTGCATTTTATTATGGTTATGCATTTCATATCGGTTGTGATGGCTGGTCTGTAATATCATATAAGTTCTACCCTACTATCAAATCTTTATGTCAATGGTGTTATCCTGTTGTGCTATGCTATTATCTTTTTAGGTCAACTGGGCAATCCTGTTGCGCTATTATCTCATAGATTTCATATTGGTTGTGATTGCTAGTACTATGAAATCTTTATGTCAATTGGGTGCTATTATCCAGTACCATTTGATATTGTTTGCAGGGATAGCTGGTACTATGAAATCTTTATGTTAATGGGGACAATCCTCTTGTACTATTATTATCTCGTAGCATTTCATATTGGTTGTGGTAGATGGTTCAAAACACCATAAAAATCCCACCATATTAAGAAATCTTTATGCTAATGAGGCAATCCTCTTTTGCTTTTATCCCACAGATTCTAGTCTGCCGCATCATATAAGTCCCACTGTAGTATGGAATCCTTCTGCAAATGGGGCAATCCTCTTGTGCTATTATCCCAGAGCATTTCATATTAGCTGTCATAGCTGGTCTGGTATTATCCCATTACCTTTCATATTGATTGTGATATCTGGTCTATAAATCTCACCATATTATGAATTTTGATGCTTATAAGGTGCATACAAGTCTTCCTATTAACATAACCAAATAAGAGGCATCTTGTCTTGTGGAGAGTAAGGCATCTTGTGGAGAGTCTGAGGTAGATGAAGGAATCAAGCAATCAATGCCTGATGATGCCTGATGATGAGCCAATCCATGCCTGATGATGAGCCAAGGATGACTCCAAAGGTTGACAACATTGATTCTGATTCATCTACAGCACACTCTCCACAAAATGCCATGAATTCTTACGGCGGATTCTTAGCTATTTCTATAACCAAATAAGGATGGATTGATTGTTACTGCGGATTCTTAGCTAATTCTATAACCAAATAAGGATTGATTGATTGTTGTTTATTCTGTAACCAAGCTGTCATGTTTTTAGAATTGCTCCTCTGATCCTGCAACAACTTAGTTATTTGTATTAAGTTCTAAATCCACCATGTTTTCTTCTTGTTTGTTGTTAGTTATTTGTATTAAGTTCTAAATCCACCATGTTTTCTTCTTGTTTCTTGTTAGTTATTTGTATTAAGTTCTAAATCCACCATGTTTTCTTCTTGTTTGTTGTTAGTTATTTGTATTAAGTTCTAAATCCACCATGTTTTCTTCTTGTTTGAGACAGGCGTTTGGGAATTGGATTGAAGCTAGTCCAAACACTTGAAGCATGGTTGAAAGAAAATGGCGCGGAGTATGCATACATGGCCACCGAGAATGATAACGAGGCGTCTATCAAGCTTTTTACAGAGAAATGCAATTTTTCCAAGTTCAGGACACCGGCCATTCTAGTTCATCCCGTCCATGCCCACTCCAAGCGAACGTCATCCGGCATTAAAATCTTGAAGCTTGATGTTAAACAGGCCGAGGCTCTGTACAGGCACAGACTCGGTACCAGAGAATTCTTTCCCACAGACATTGAAGCAGTGGTGAAAAATAAACTGAGCCTGGGGACATGGGTGGCCTTTCCCCGAGACAAAGATTGGCCGAGCTTGCAGAACGGGCAAGTGTGTGCCGCCGATTTTCCGAGCTCATGGGCCGTCGTCAGCGTGTGGAACAGCGGCGATGTATTCAAAATGCAAGTGAAAGGCGTCTCGTCGTTGAAATGTATGTACGCCGCCACCACCCGCGTGTTGGACAGGAGCTTTCCCTGGTTAAAAATCCCATCGATTCCCGACGTCTTCCGTCCGTTTGGATTGCATTTTCTATACGGATTGCACGCAGAGGGGACCAACGGCACGAAGCTAATGGAAAATCTCTGGCGATTCTGTTACAATCTCGCCAGAAAGAGCCGAAAATGCAGACTAATAGTGACTGAGGTGGGGTGCTGTGATCCACTGAGGGACTTTATTCCCCACTGGGAATCCTTCTCGTGTCCAGAAGACCTATGGTGCATCAAGAAACTGGTAACCGAAGACGACATGACACCTGATTGGTCTAAATCTCCACCTTCATCACAAATGTTTGTGGATCCTAGAGACTTCTGAACAGGCCCGTAAAAGGGTCCTCTTTCCTGTTATAAATCGATTTTGGAAGGAGTTTTGTTTAATTCTGAATTGAGGGAATCCGTCAAAATTTCGACCTCAAATCTCTGACTTCTTATGTCATCAGATTCCAACGACGGCAGGAAAGTTTTTAAAGTTCTGAACCTCCGAAACCGCTTTCAGAAATAGCCAAAAAGCTTCACAGTCATGGCAAAACAGATATGTCAGCAACAGATTCCGAATTTTTTTTGGGTTTTTGGCTCTAGTCCGCTGAATGTATTTTTATTGGATTTTATCTTCTCATTATTATTAGCGGACAAGGGATATGGCTCAACTCCATGGTCGCTGAACGTCGGTTCTTTCGTACTTTGTAAGCATATACAGATGTAAAACAATGCCATTTTTCGGCCTCTTCTGTGTTAATGTGTACGAGCTTGCAGGTTCATCAGAAGAGCAGAGATACGACATGATTTTCCCGAAATTCCTTGAGGGTTGGGTATGTAGCAGAGGGAAAATGAGAGGGAGGGAGGGCCAGGGGGGTATGGTAAGATTCTCGTGACCGATGATGAGCCAATGCCTCCCTGCCTTTTGTCTGTCACTCAACTTGTCAAAAAAGCTGTCTGCGATCAATACCATCCATCCATTTTTGGGTTAATAATTTGGCAATCATTTCATATCTGGCTGAAGCCGTAGATTACGATATTGAAAACTGTCCTTTTTCTTAACCATGTTTTGGGTATTTACATGATACATCTCTCTCTCTCTGTGTATATCAGTTTAACAAAAACTGTTTCTTTAAGCTACTATTACAACCACCGCCGCTCTGTAGACGTAGGTTAAATAGATGGTAATATAAACATAAATGCCTGAATCTAGTAATTAAACATAACGCTGGAAGACGATATTTCTTTCAAAAAATGGAATTGTTGAAAATGAACGAACAAAGATTTGCCATGCAAATTTGGATATATCTTTTCCACGGATAAACTCATAATTTCGTTAATTTGATAACAAAATCACGAGAATCAGATACCTTGTGGCGTTGTGCAAATTTGGATATATTTTTTCTACGGTAAAAGTCATATCAGTAAGATGATAACAAGATTAAATTACTAGTATCTGAGACCTTGTGGCATTTTGCAAATTTGGATATATTTTTTCTTACGGAAAAATCATAATTTCATTAAGATCATAACATAATTACACAGTATCACATAGCTTTGGCCCTTTTTACAACTTTAATAAACTGATAAGAAATTACAAATATTTTTGTAACATTCATTAAAAACCATTTCAAATATTCTCGGGACATTCATAAAAGCAATTTCAATGGGATTTAATAAACTGATAAGAAATTACAAATATTTTTGTAACATTCATTAAAAAACCATTTTAAACAAATATTTTTGTAACATTCATTAAAAAACAATTTTAAATATTCTTGGGACATTTATAAAAGCAATTTCAAATATTATTGGGATTCATTAATAAATGAATCTCTTTCAACTTTGGCTCTTTTTACAACTTTAATAAACTTATAAGAAATTATACATATCTGGTGACATTCATAAAAAACAATTTCAAATATTGTTGAGACATTTATAAAAGCAATTTCAAATATTCTTGGGACATTAATAAATGAATCTCTTTCAACTTCAAATACATAAGGCATCATAATACAAGTTAAGATTAAGAAAAGAAGAGATCTACTTACATCTTCCTATTTATTTCAGGATAAAAAAAACAGATCTACTTGCATCTTCCTATTCATTTGATGATGAAAATCCTGATTAAACAATTTCCACATATTGTCTAACAAGTAAACTATGTATATTTCCAGGAAAAAAAGTAAACTAAGGCGAAGCATGTTGATGCTCCACCTTTCTGTCATTGTCGGGACATTCATAAAAGCAATTTCAAATATTCTTGGGACATTAACAAATGAGCCTCTTCCAACTTCAGATATAAGGTATCATAATACAAGTTAAGATATAAAACAGAAAAATACAGATCTACTTAAATCTTCCTATTCATTTCATGATAAAAACTTTGATTAAACAGTTTCCACATGTTGTCTAAATAAAAAACTATGTATATTTAAGACGAAGCATGTTGATGTTCCACCTTTCTGTCATTATTGTTGGGACATTCATAAAAGCAATTTCAAATATTCTTGGGACATTAACAAATGAGCCTCTTCCAACTTCAGATATAAGGTATCATAAGACAAATTAAAATATAAAACAGAACAAAAACATATCTACTTACATCTTCCTATTCATTTCATGATAAAGTACTGACTAAACACTTTCCACATGTTGTCTAACAAGTAAACTATGTATATTTAAGGCAAAACATGTTAATGCTCCACCTTTCTGTCATTGTTGCATTCTAGATTATACCAAGTTTCAAATGGGTAGAAAGTAAAGCCTCCCCCAAAGAGAATCAGTTCTTGATTGATTGTTCAAATTGTTAGAAGGAAATATTTATTAAAAAATAATCATTCCAAGTGTTAAAGGATTATTTTCCAATTATTAGAAAGAAAGAAATGTTCATTTAGAAAAAACTATGTTCTTGGTTATTTTCCCATAGAATTAAATACTAATAGAGTTTTATTTACATTAAAAAATTTCATAATAAAATAATAATAATAATTTATTTTTAAGATTTAGATATCAATTTTGAGAGTCTTCTCTAATTAATCATTTGATTTTTAAAGTCTATAAAAATATACATATCTTAAACTTTAGAAATTGTTTTATAATAAAAATTAAAAAAAAAATTAAAAAAATTACAAATTATTAAATTAATTAATAATTAATTTAATTAATTAATACTCAACTAATGATAATTATCGGCAAATGATTTTCCATAGCTATACGTATCGATAAGTAGGATAATCCTAGAGGCTAACCAATTTTCGCCCAATTCATCGATTTCACAATAAAATCAAGAAAGACTTCATAGTAGAGATTTTACGTACTAAATAAATATAATGCCATAAGACCCAAACTCAACATAGGGATATACTTTATATATTATTTTGGATTTTTTGTATTATATTATATTAGAATTAGCGTGAGATAGTTTGTACTTTACTATTTAGTAATGATTTATTTTGAGATATGTAATAAGACAAATGGTTTTTAATATAAAAAAATAATCTTTCAATATAATAGTAAAAATGAGTATTGATTAATAACAGTTAAAAGGAGTATTGAATATATAATGTTTTTTTATAAAAATAATATGTTTTTGATAGTCATTAAGGTTAGGGTTCATATATATTTTTAACTATTTTAAAGTTAGGGTTTTGCACTATTTAAAATCTTTTAAATATACGTGGATGTGTTGCAATGGTGAAGTGGTATGACAACTTTTAAAGGTCATTAATTTCTTACATTCCTTTTTCAATTTATAATTCATTTTAAATCTATCAATGTGAACATCTAATGCAGCCGGCCATTATGTTGATGGAGACATTTTCCAAACTCAAAAAATGCATTTTTGGGTTATAAGTGGCAATATTTTTATTTTGGCCCACTAAGAAGATTTCAAGATTAATCCTATGAATGGTAATTGCTTCCATGATATGGTAGGATTGATGGTTTCTTGACCGTATAAGGGCTGGTGCAAGCTAATGCTGGCCACTCATGACGCGTTAGTCGTAATGGACTTATGGAAAAACAGAAATCTGAACGTCAAAAAGCAATATTAGAGCTACCTACACAACTTTTTGGAATATGGTGCAAGAAAATCAAACGTAGAAAATCGGATTACCTTCCGGAATATATAAATATTATTTATGGAAATTAAGTATAACTCCCAAAAAATGGGATTCTCCTAAGGTTAGTATGTTATTTTTTTAAGAAAATATAATGAATATGTTTGTGTTAGCCCTCTGGTTCAGTATTCAAATGGTGGATTTTTGTTAAAAAAATTATATATAGTCGTAGATAACAGGTCGTTCTAGTGCGGCGTTATTTTTCCATATTTATTTATGTTAATTTTTTATTTATTTTTAATTAAGGAATTCAACCCATCCCTAAAATGATGAGGCCTAGCGTTATCCCTCGATATCATGATCTTAACCTAATCAATCAACAATTTTTTTTAATTTTTAGGATGTATGTTTTTGTGTGTACTTGTGTGGGTTCTTTTCCGTTTTCAAAATAGGTGAGCCAATAAAAAGTTATAGACGAAAGAAATAACCTACTCTTCGTGTAAGATTGACGTTAGTGCAATTGAAATTAACTAAAAAATAAGAACAAATAATAGTTTTAATAAAAAATTACATATTCAGAATCTGCACACATAGTTCTATAAGTGTGTGCATTTTCATTTGCAGTGGACAAGTGTAGCATACGACTGGATCTAAAACGGCACAGCAACGATCGACAACAGTTCAGCTGAAAATAGATATGGACCCAGGTATGTGCAGCTTCCTAACAGTTCAAGGGTTTCATTCGGCCACCAATGCTGTCTGACGACTTGCGTATTGGGGCAGTACCCCTCACTCCACGGCTCAGGTAAAACTGATAACCGCTTTGCCACAAACGACAGCTCTTGGTTTACCTCATGGGTGGGAACTAGTCAATCAGGTAGGGGTCGTTGCCCTTTTCATTGGCAGGTCCTCTCAATGGGCCAGCTACTTTGGGGTTCCTATGGTACTCCTCACAATGAGTTTTAGGGCTTATGCCCAAGTACTTCCCACAGTTAAGCAGATAGGGATTATTCCCAAATCCGAACCTGCAACAGATGCAAAAAAATTTTTTTGGCAGAAATTTCACCCAGCGAGCCCAAAAAAGTGCTCTGATACCAGATGTGATGCACCTACAACAATTAATTAATAAGAATATGTGAAATAATAGAAATGACAGAACTCAGAATCACTTTCATATTGATCACAGGCCACTTCGAGGGGGCAACCTCCTTTGAGCAAGCTCAATACAAATAACTTCATGGTGCCTTTATAGGTCTCAACACACACTTATATACTAAGTCTAGGCGCCAATACTATGGGTCAAAACCATGGGCGACTACAAATTATGGATCAACAATACTACGGGCGACTTACAAAGCATATGCGCCAACAACAATAACATAAACTATTGATCAACAAATACTACGGGACGACTTACAAAGCATATGCGTCCAACAACAATATACTAACAAAGTAAAGACATGGGTTCCTAACATTTTGTTATAAGATGTATTTTTTTATATTATTATATGTATTTTGGCAACCCGAACCTAAAACCATAGCATCCAAGTCATCCACCACGTTGGTGGGAAACGAATTACCCACCAGAATTTAAAAACTAAACTTGCGCATGTGTGTGTATTTAAAAAGCGTGTATGCAAAAAAAGGCGCGCATGCGTCCAAGAACGCGTACGCGTCCAAATGCGCGCACGCGTCCAAGAACGCATACACGTCCAAATGCGCGCACACGCAAATTGGCGCGTGTGCGTTGTTTTTACTAAAGTTTGAAATTTTCCATATTGATTAAATGATTTTATAAAATATATATATTTTTAATAATTAATAATGTTTTAAATTGAATTAAATTAAATTTATATGATGATGATGAGGAGGAGGATGGGGATGATGACGATGATGTTGATGATGATGATGGGGATGATGATGATGAGGATGATGGGGATGATGAAGATGATGTTGTTGATGATGATGATGATGATGGGGATGATGACGATGATGTTGATGACGAGAATGAGGATGATGATGCTGATGATGACGAAGATGATTATGACGATGACGATGGAGATGATGATGATGATGATGTGGATGATGACGATGACGAGGATGATGATGATGAAGATGAGTACGAAGATGAAGATGCTGATGCTGATGATGATGAATATGATCATCATCATCATCATTATCAATGATGATGATTAAGAAGATGATGATGATGTTGACGATGATGATGACGATTGAAGATGATGATGTTGACGATGATGATGACGATTGATGATGATGGTGATGACGAAGAAGATGATGATGATGAGGAACAGGGTGATGACGACGATGATGATGATGATGGAGATGATGATGATGACGATGATGACGATGATGATGATGTTGACGATGAAGATGATGATGATGTTAATGATGAAGACGATGACCAAGATGATGATGATGATGATGACGGGGATGAGGATGAGGATGATGATGAGCAAGTGGGTGATGATGATGATGATGACGATGATGATGATGTTGATGATGAAGACGATGACCAAGATGGTGATGATGATGATCATGGCAATGATGATGATGGGGACGAGGATGAGGATGATGATGATGATGAGAAAGTGGGTGATGATGATGATCATCATCATCATATTCATCATCATCAACATCATCATCTTGATCTTTGTACTCATCCGCATCACCATCCATCATCTTCATCATCATCATAATTGATAATGATGATGATGACAAAGATGATGATGATGATGTCATCATTAATAATGATGATGATAACGAAGATGATAATGATGATGATGCTGAAGATGATGGATGATGATGAAGATGATGATGATGAAGTTGATGATGATGATGATGATGAAGATGATGGCCAAGATGATGATGGTGATGATGATGAGGATGGGGATGACGACGAGGAAGTGGGGGATAACGATGATGATGACTATGGAAATGATGATGATGACGTGGATGATGACAATGACGAGGATGATGATGATGAGGTTGATGATGACGAAGATGATTATGATGATGATGTGATGAGGAGGATGATGAGTATGATGATGGTGATCATATTCGTCATCATCAACATCATCATCTTCATCTTCATACTCATTTGCATCATCATCCATCATCTTCATCATCATCATCATTGATAATGATGATGATGATGAAGATGATGATGATGATGTCATCATTGATAATGATGATGATGACGAAGATGATGATGATCATGATGACGAAGATGATGGATGATGATGAAGATGATGATGATGACGTTGATGATGATGATGATGATGAAGATGATGGCCAAGATGATGATGGTGATGATGATGAGGATGGGGATGATGACGAGGAAGTGGGGGATAACGATGATGATGACTATGGAAACGATGATGATGACGATGATGAGGATGATGATGACGAGGATGATGATGACGAAGATGATTATGATGATGATGATGAGGAGGAGGATGATGAGGATGATCATATTCGTCATCATCAACATCATCATCTTCATCTTCGTACTCATATGCATCATCATCCATCATTAATGATGATGATGATGATGTCATCATTGATAGTGATGATGATGACGAAGATGATGATGATCATGATGACGAAGATGATGGATGATAATGAAGATGATGATGATGACATTGATGATGATGATGATGATGAAGATGATGGCCAAGATGATGATGGTGATGATGACGAGGAAGTGGGGGATAACGATGATGATGACTATGGAAACGATGATGATGACGTGGATGATGATGATGATGAGGATGAGGATGATGAAGATGATTATGATGATGGTGAGGAGGAGGAGGATGACACGGGGGTTCACTCAGTGAACTTGTTACATAGCACGATCGTTCACAGGATATTAAAGAATATCCCTAATTTCACTAAATATTGGAAACTGCCTCCTAAAATTGTATTATTGAACCCCCCTCCCAATGTACCTTTCCAATTAAGAAAACCCCTATTTTCACCAGATATTGTAGGTATCCATTTTTATCAACCCATTTTTAATATCCCCTTTATATCATATTATCAAGGTGTAACAAACAGGATCCTTAATGCATCTTAGTATAATGTTCATGTTAAATTTTCAGAATTTACTTCAATTTGATCTAGGATATTAACTGAGAGAACAACATGTACAACATATCTACAGCATATCAATCATGGAGACAATAATGCAAGCACACAAGAGACACACATATTTACTTGGGGAAAACCGTAAAGGTGAAAAACCCCAATAACTTCCTCAGAGATAGATAGAGCAATGATACAACCAACCATAAGAGATAGACATAACCTAGCAGCAGATCCTCCTCATCCATAAGTGCACCACTCCTCCTTGAGTGCATGAGCGAGAAGTGAGTGAGTAAATAGAGTGCCTCCCGCACTCTATTTATACTTGACTTGACTTGCCTTTTACCTAACTCATGTAGGCTCGAACTTAACCACATAACATAATGCTGACTGGGCCGACCCCCAATAGCGTGGTATAATAACCCTTTGACCCACATGGCCGACCCCCAATAGGGTGGTTTAATAACCCTTTGACCCACATGACTTATACAGGGCTGACCCCAAACAAGGTGGTCTAATAACCCATCAAGTATAAGTTACGACACTTACAATATAAATGACGACACTTCCGTATAGAGGAATAATAACATCTCTATAGGAATACAATATACATATATGTGAAATACATTTTGAAGTTACATATACATCAACACTCCCTCTTAACTAGGAAGGTATTTCTCGGCACAGTTCTTCTAGCACAAGTCATCTTCTCTAGATCATCATCACTGGATAATCGTCATCGACTCATCATCATCGTCACTGCTGCTGCTATCTCAATCAATCTCTGAATCTACTCGTCATAGGAAGTTCTACAGAGCCAGTCCTTTTTCATACTGGATGTAGGCCCACCACCTGCAGGTCTTCATCATCACTGGCCATACTGTGGAATCCTCAGGACTTATTACGTGCATCACAAAACCTGGCTGCAGCATCCCAGGCTATTACGAGCACACAGATCTACCTGTAGGATCTCCCAGGAGCACATTACATGTGACCCATCACAAAACCTGGCTGAAGCATCCCAGGTTGTTACGAGCACTCAACTCTACCTGTCGGATCTCCCAGGAGCACATTACATGTGATCTCACCACAAAACCTGGCTGAAGCATCCCAGGCTATTACGAGCACACAGCTCTACCTGTCGGATCTCCCAGGAGCACATTACATGTGGTCATGGCAAAACCTGGCTGAAGCATCTGAGGCCTTTTTCATCCTGTCCAGATCTCCCAGGAGCAAATTACATGCCATAGGACAAAACCTCGCAAGAGCATCTGCCAGATATCCTAGGGCACCGAATTACATGCCATAGGCAAAACCTCGAAAGACTATCTGCAGATCTCCCAGGGCACAAATTACATGTCCTTCCAAGCAAAACCTCGCAAGAGCATTTTCCAGATGTCCCAGGGGACCGAATTACATGCCATAGGCAAAACCTCGAAAGACCATCTGCAAATCTCCCAGGGCACAAATTACATGCTTTCCTGCACAACCTGATCCACGGCCACAAAGTATCATCTGATACTCATCAAACATCATCCTGATGTACACATGATCATCCTGATCATCATCACTGCAACATCCTGCTGCATGTCATCTGTAGAAGCTCGTCATCCACGATCATCCTGATCATACAATGCATCCATCTGATGCACACCAAGTATCCACCTGATACATACATAGATACATGATCCACACAATGTATCCATCAGCATATATGATCTACCTGATCATACAAAGATACATGATCCACACAATGTATCCATCAACATACATGATCTACCTGATCATACAAAGATACATGATCCACACAATGTATCCATCAACATACATGATCTACCTGATCATACAAAGATACATGATCCACACAATGTATCCATCAACATACATGATCTACTTGATCATACAAAGATACATGATCCACATAATGTATCCATCAGCATCCAACATGATGCGTATACAAAATACATACACATGATCCAACCGATCATATCCAGCATCCAACATGATGCGTATACAAAATACATACACATGATCCAACCGATCATATCCAAGCAGAAACCATAACATCATCCTGATGCTCATCATCCAGCGCTTACATCCACAGCCATGTGAAGGATCCCCCTTCCAACATGCTTGGAATGGCTTCTGCAAATGTGTCCATCACTTCTTCCTCTAAGTGTCCTCGATCTGAAGAACGCCAAGCCTCTCTCTGAAGTACTCGAACTTCACCCTAGCTAGTGGCTTCGTCAGCACATCTGTAATCTGTTCGTCCGTTGCAACATACAGGAGCTTCACAGCTCCTCTCTGCACCATATCCCTGATATAGTGATATTTGATCTCTATGTGTTTTGACCTGTCATGAAACACTGGGTTCTCGGACAGCTTCACACAACTCTAGAAGATACTAGTAGCATCCAACGGGAGATCAAATAACTCAGACAGTAGCTTCCGTAGCCATACTGCCTCACAACTAGCTGAACAGGCTGCAACATACTCTGCCTCAGTTGTACTCAGTGCTACACAGGACTGCTTCCTGCTAAACCAAGAGATCACACCTGATCCCATACTGAAGCAACACCCAGATGTGCTCTTCCTGTCTGCAGCACTACCATCCCAATCTGAATCAACATAACCCTGTAGGTTAAACTTTTGATTCGCTTCATACTTGAGCCCAAAATCCATTGTACCCTTCAGGTACCTCAGAACATGCTTTACAGCAACCAGGTGAACACTCCTCGAATCTGTCAGGAACTGGCTCAATGTGTTCACAGCAAAGCAAATATCTGGTCTCGTGTTCGTCAGGTACATCAAGGAGCCAATCATCTGACGATACATAGAGACATCAACCGACTCAGATGAAGCATCACATAGAAGCTTCGGATTCGATGCCATAGGTGTGGTCATGGCCTTGCAATCCATCATCCCGAACCTCTTCAGGATCTCTACTGCATACTTCCCTTGTTCAAGGAAGATTCCTTCTGCACTCTGCCACACCTCCATGCCAAAAAAAAATAGTGCATCATCCCCAAGTTCTTCATCTCGAACTCGGTAGTAAGCTTCCGCTGCGTGTCGGTAATCAATCTATCTTCATCATACCAAGTTCTGCACATATATGATTTCCTATCATGTGTCTCAGAACCAAGTGGCTGCTCCACATACACTTCTTCTTCAACTACACCATTCAAGAAAGATGTCTTGAATCCATCTGGTGTATCTTCTATTTCATCACTTTTATATTTCTCTATGCTGCCATCTGCAACATGCTTGATCTGATAGTTCCATATGGAAGTCATAACAAACTTCCCTTCAGGTCTTGGGACTACATCCCAAACATCATTCTTCATGATCAACGGATCATGGCATTCCATTTCTTCATCCCAGATCCTGGGAACTTCAATATCTTCAATAGATATCTTTGTTGCTGGAACAAATGTTGTAGTCCTTTTGTAGGTGAAGATATACGTTCTTTCCTACAAAACAGGTTAAATTGCATGATTAGAAACATCTCATAATTTTCAGAACAAATTCTTACACATAAAGAAATATGTCATACAGTCATGCAATTATCTTAGCCAATGCTTCAATACAACATTTATCCATATCCCGTAACTTTCTAGATGCCTTCCAATCTCTACCAGAACATTGTTAAGAGTGTGCACAACTCCCAACATGTCAGCAAAGAGGTTTCATTCTAGATAAGTAGCAATGGAATGTTGTACAGTGCCATAGGCCACTTACCCATGTATATTAGTAGTATACTGTTCATCAATGCAACTATTCTAATATGCACAATACATATCCTAAGTCTAGGAACATGAGCATATACATCATTGAACAATTTTATTTAAACAAACAAATATGCAAGAAATGATGATTAAAATACTTATCTTTCTTTGTTCGTTGGATGGACTCCGTCTGAGTCTTCGCTTCCTTGCAGGAGCTGCTGGAGTCCTAATCTGAAGTAGCTTCTTCTACACCTTTCTGTTGTGAAGTGTAGAGAGATGGTCAACTCCCTCTGAATATCTGCATCCTTGCAGAAACCACTAGAGTGTACTCCCTCTAGATCTTTGCTTCCTGAATTACCTGTTCTTGAACTCATATTCATCCTTGGTCCCTACGCATGCTTATTAGTATCATGATTGTGTTATCCTTGTGAGCTCATATAAAATCATACATTCATTAGCATACTATTAAAACACAATAATCTCAAGCATGTATAGTCATGATCATTTCAAACAGAAAATAATAAGCATTAGCATTCAAGGTTTATGTAGGATTCTTATGGTTAGTCAAATCATAAGAAACATAACATGTCTGAACCTGTAATTACTCAAACCTATGACTCTTCGGGTTAGTTGAATCATCAATCAAGATAAGAGATATAATATGCATAAAACCTGTGATTATTCAAACCTATACCTTCATTATTCTTCTGGTTAGTCATATCATCAATTATGGTAAGAAACATAATATGCATACAACCATGATTATTCAAACCTATGACTTCATGAATAATCATTATCAACAATAGTATAAGATCCTAACCCAAGGTAGGATTCTATCTTGATATAGGAAAAACATACCTGGATTAGCATGCTAGTTAGTTATGTCTAACATACTCACATGATGTCTTCTTGTTCTTCTCATAGGTTAGCCATTATAAAACCAAGTTATACATACCTCGTAAATGGATCTTCTATGAGATCCATGACAGTGGATGAATCTTTGTCCTGGTCACAATCAAAATGTTTGATCCAAATCTCTAAGCTTCTATTTTTCTGAGGAGCTTCCAGTCGTGGTCACAGATTTCAAGAATTCCCATTTTTACAGAAGCCCTAATTTTCCACTTTTCTGATCAAAGTCCCGAAATAGGGTCTAATCAAGCCTGGCCTTCTGCCCAACCAAAAATTCTGATCTTGGTCTCTAAATTTCTATTTTGATGAGTAGCATCCAGCCGTGGTCTCCGATTACAAAAATTCCAACTTTCTCCGAAGCCCTAAATTCCGGAAGCCATGAATGAAGGTACTCAAAAATAATTCTGTTTTGACAGAAATATGTACCTGATTGTTTCTGGTGTACCTCCAAATTTTTCGATCCATAGGGTCTGAAAAAGTTTCCTGAGATAGCCTGACAGTTATCTTTCCATCCCGACAGGTCTGACCTCAATTGGATTCTCTGCGAGAGAGTTATACCAAATGTCGCAACGTGACCTGTTTTGGGATAAAACAGGAGAGCGAAATTGTACGGCGTGCCACGTGTCACTGTTTGAACTTCGGCCTCTGAAAAAGTTTCTTGAGATAGCTCGGCCTTTTATCTTTCCATCCTGATAGGTCTGACCTTAATTGGACTTTCTGAGAGAGAGTTATGCCAAGTGTCGCAACGTGACCTGTTTATGGGATAATACAGGAGAGCAAACTTGTACGGTGTGCCACGTGTCACTTGTTCAAATTCGGCCTCTGAAAAAGTTTCCTGAGATAGTACAGTCTGTTTACTACCTGTCACTTTTTACGAAATTTCATTTGGAGCTTCCTAGCCCAAGTTATGACCTTTTTCCCAAGGTCACCTGATTTTGACTCAGATCTGGAAGAGGCAGAAACCCTATATTGTACATATCATAAATCACCAAGTACAACGAATTAGAGATTTTCCTTTGGACACAAGGTACATGGGGATCTTAGCTTCGTCCTGTAACAATTTCAGATCCGAAAACATCTCCAAAATGGATTTATAGCGAAAGTGCTACGATGACTTATGTTTTCTATATCAAGCCCTAGCATCGTGAGTGCAACAAGTTTCATACATGCCATATCATGCCTTCTTTCAGGCTAGCTTTGATACCATGTTAAATTTTCAGAATTTACTTCAATCTGATCTAGGATCTTAACTGAGAGAACAACATGTACAGCATATCTACAGCATATCAATCATGGAGACAATAATGCAAGCACACAAGAGACACAAAGATTTACTTGGGGAAAACCGTAAAGGTGAAAAACCCCAATAACTTCCTCAGAGATAGATAGAGCAATGATAAAACCAACCATAAGAGATAGACATAACCTAGCAGCAGATCCTCCTCCTCCATAAGTGCGCCACTCCTCCTTGAGTGCATGAGCGAGAAGTGAGTGAGTAAATAGAGTGCCTCCCGCACTCTATTTATACTTGACTTGACTTTCCTTTTACCTAACTCATGTAAGCTCAAACTTAACCACATAACATAATGCTGACTGGGCCGACCCCCAATAGGGTGGTCTAATAACCCTTTGACCCACATGGCCGACCCCCAATAGGGTGGTCTAATAACCCTTTGACCCACATGAATTATACAGGGCTGACCCCAAACAAGGTGGTCTAATAACCCATCAAGTATAAGTTACGACACTTACAATATAAATGATGACACTTCCATATAGAGGAATAATACCATCTCTATAGGAATACAATATACATATATGTGAAATACATTCCGAAGTTACATATACATCAACAGTTCACAATGATCCCACTGTGATTGTAGGGGCGACTGATGAATTTGTAGCATTGGATAGTGGAAGACCCAATGAAATAGTAATGGGAAAGGTAAAATGAGTAAAAGGAAACCCGTCAAGAGATCAATGCAACAAAGAATGTAAAAGACAGATAGTCCAATAGTCAGTGCAATGCTTAGAAAATATGAGAATTACAGATATTTCAAACCACATACCAATCTACCAACACAGTTGACTCTTGGGAAAACCTTCTACAACAACTCGACATCAATAGTGCTAGGTGGGGAAGAATAGGATAGTTAGACGACTAAAGTGAGAAGAAAAGGGATTCTAGGGATTTGAAGGCTTGAATGGAATGAAAAAATGCAAAGAAAAAATGAAAAGAGATGCCATTTTCTTACATCCCATCCATCACAAAGGCAAGCCACCTTCCAACCTCAAAGAACTAGTGGTTTCTCTAAAAACTAGGAACTGAATTGTAGCTCATAACTTCTAAGAATTACCATCCTTCTTCTAAATAAATCCTTCTAGAAACAAATGTCATAAACTCAAAGCCAAATGGAAATTAGATGTCTTTACAAAATTCCTTGTTCAGTTCTTTTAAGGAGAACCAACTATTAATTATTATTTTCCCATAGTTTTTCTTTTATTCAAAGAAGCTTATTGTATTAAAATAATAAATACAAAGTATAATAATGTCAGACAAAGGGACTATTAGACATTGTTTATTTACTAAGGGTAGCAATATAAAGTCATATTATAATGTTATGAAGTTAATATATAATATTAGAATATAAAGTGCAGTTATATGTTGTAAATAATGTAGTATTAAGACATGACATGTAATAAAGAGATTAGTTGAGTGGTTCCTAAGTAGAATAATGAAACTTGCTACATATACGTAAAGCACTTTTGTATGTAATTTTTAAAACATTAAAGTAATTCGATCTTTCAATTTCTCATTTCGGTCTCTTCGTATATTCTGTATCTTATATCGATACTTCATTAACATGGTATCACATCCATGTCAATGAGTGTGGCATTGGGCCGTATCATAAATTTTGTTTGGCGCACACTACATAGAGAGCAACATCAATAGTACATCAAAATTGGAAACAGAGAAAATGAGGGCAAACATGTTCCTAAGGAAAATGTTTAGGAACGAATTAGATAGAACGAATTGTCTAATTTATTGGCAAAGTATTTCACAGTTAATATTTGAATGTCACGGTGATTATTTAAATGGAAGAGGCATATATAAGCAAACCAGAACACAATCTACGACAAGCCCTAACATCAACACATACAAATGTCCTCATTTAGACACGACAAGCAATATGTTGACACATCCAAAGGCCCCATCAATAGATACAAAGGCCCTAATTCGTAGACCGCCAAATCAATGGTAGAGACGATGGAGACTCGGTGAGAGAAGGCCCATCGTGGTGATAAATAGCAATGCCATAAGAATTTGACATAATTTAGGCGCTTTGAGCCCACACATCAGTGTTAGAGATAAGAGAAGAGACCATTCCACAAAGACAATTAATAATTTCACCATTGAATTTGATGTTGAGTATATAAGATTGAGGAACAAAGGTCACAAATACTAGTGTGCAATCAAAGCACTAGGGTTTCCTTGCAGCTAGATGAAGAATTATCTCCGTGGAAGTAAATAAAATGCCCTAGAAGATAGTCGGTTAGGAAGAAACACGAGTGGGGACAAATATTTAAAATCTTGCTACACATCCTGTAAGGCTACACCAAAGAAGAAGTTTGAACCAACTATTTTTGTTGTATTACATTTTAACAGAAATAAAATTCTAGCCCTTTTTTTATGGGTAAAGTGTGATGTGAAACGTGTAAGTTCTTATTACTTAACAATGGTATTGATATCATGATTTAAATATATAAATGAATAATGATTGCAACTCGTAATATACAACTCCATAACAAAGGGGATACCGGAGAGGATCATCATCACCAGATGGATAGCACACTTCTTTGAATTATGATAACAAAAAAAAAAAATTTGGAAAAATCTAGAAAAATTATAACCAAATAGAAGAAAAGACAATCATTTGGAAAGGGACAGTAGTGGGTTTTTGGATATTAGGAGAGGACCCTTTCCGAGAACAAAAAATTGGCTGTTGCACCTATAGAAGACATCAAGAATTACCAAATAGGCATCATAACAGTTTTCTCCTTATAAGATAGTAGGAATGAATATTAGAATTACCTGATAAATTTGAAGTACTCTCGGGAGTCTCCAAACACCGCTTTCCTTTGAACTTCCGAATACGATCAACATCTTTCCTCTCTAGTTAGTAGAAATGTCTCTGCTTTACCCCTCTACCGAGTTTAAATATTTACCCTCTGAACAAGAAATGAATTTGCAATGAGTTCATTGCTATTAAAAATCTTCAACCATTGCTATTGTGCACAGAGTAAATGAGGAAAATATTTTTAAATATATTAATTTTTTTTACATATTACCTTAACTTTTCTTTGTCCTGCAGATAATGAAACAATTTTCTAGTGTAGAACAGTAAACTCCATTTCAGAAGACTAAGGAAGTAGTGGTGAGAATGACAATATATGCAATAGAACAACAATGGACGCAACACATAGCAATATAGAACGCTCAGAACAACAACAGTGGACGCAACACATAACAATATAGAATGCTCAAAACAACATTGGATGCGACACATAACAATAAAGTCTGTAACATTAAGAAAGCTTGGAATGAAACTGGAGAACATAAACAAAATCAAATAAAAATGATAATCGTACTCCAAGGTGGATTGATCGAATCCAAGTGAATTGATGGTATAACAGGTGATATAAATTCTACTAAATGGAAAAACACTACCTCCAATGTTTATTTATTACACCTCACAGAGTTTGATGATTTTTCATTTTTTAACATAAATATGATTTCCTATTATAAATACTCAGCATAAGTGGCATATCCAACCAAAAAAATCTATCAAAGTTCTACAATAAAAAGTTGCCGGTTTTCATGGATGTTGAATAATTTCTATAAAAGTTCTACACAGATAGCGGATTTCAAATTTTATTTTTTTAAGCACAAAGCATTACATCACTACATTACTATGTACTTCATGCTTTAAATGTTGAAAAATGACTGGTAACGTAATAGAGATATGGGATTTTTAATTTTAATTATTTTCAATCATCAATAAATGAATTCAAACACATGGTACATTTATGTTTATTTAATTGTTTTAAGTTTTTAAGTTTTTTTAATTTCTTACAATTACCTTTATAACTAGGTAAAACAACGCAACAACACTTACCTTTTGGCACTTGGAGGATCACTATTAACTCACCTGAGGGCATCTACAGCTATTATCATAGACCATTTAACGAAGATCTTGAGGCACATAATAGAGCAATAGCTCAGTCTTAGGTGACAAGCGACGAATCTATCTCTCTGCATTTGTTGACCGACGTCAGCGATGGAAAGCAACTACAGTTGTTTGATAGAACCAGCGATAGATAGATATAGGATTATATGATAAATTGTGTTGGCTGTAGGACAGTCGTATACACAGAAATGAAGACCATCGTTCACTGTTTATGATTATCTGAATTGGGACAAAAGTGGCTTGTATGGACAGCCGTTACGTTTGTATGATATTTGGGACATCAGATATGATGTTGATATGGGAAAATAAACTGTGAAAATGTAGGGATCTTAGTGATTCTATTACATGTGCAGAATGTAATTTTGTTCATTTCATGAAATAAAATTACTGACTTTTTCCAAGGAAAAAAAAAACTAGGTAAAAATGATCACATCAAGTTAACCATCCAATAATAATTTGAAATTTAAATTTCAAAATAATAAAAAATGATTTTTTAGTTTTTAAAATATTGAATTTACTTTATATATTTTACAAAAACTTCACAAAGAATAGATTAATTAAAAGTCAACCTAGTCCGAAAATAGATTGTTATATACTTGCAGTTCAATTTTTGAGTAGAAAAATTAAACCTCCATAAAAATTGTGCAAGTCGATTTACACATCTACCTGGTAGATGCATGGAGTATCACAACAAACATTTCCTTCAGAGTTGGACTGCAAGTGGTATAAGATAAATAACAAACTATGTAGGCCCTAGAAGCAATTCAATGGGTGACAAAAGATGGATGGGAAAATTTCTTGCACCATAAAAATGTGAACCTCAACAACCGAATGGAGGCATATATCACATTAAATTATTCAAAAATACTAGGAATTTAAAAGGACATATCACATTTATGAATGGAGACACAATTGACTAGGAATTTAAGGGCACATCTCATAAAGGGGAAGATCACATTTATGAATTTTATTATTTTCTTTTGATTTTTTATTACCCATTTTCATAGGCTTGGGGCCAATGAAATCTTAGATAAACCCCATCCATGAAGAAAATTATTCTTAAAAAAATTTCTTAACAAGTTCAATGTTTTTTTTTTAATATAAATTATTTGAGAAAGGTGAAAACAATAGTTTTTGCCTATGGCAGGGACATATAATTTTGGAAACTTGTTGATGGATTATCCATAAGTTTCGAAGATTAAAATTGATCAATTATCGAAATATGTTGATAGAGTATCAATGAGTTTTGAAAGATTATGGTTTGATAGATTCACAAAACATATTGGAAAGTGAGATGTGTCTCTCTCATGGGCAAACAATATACACCCCGTAGCAGAGTAATAAATGTTTTATGGGTTGAGATATACCCTTAGATATGTGTTTGGATATATGTAGTTTAGATCCGACTGTATATATCCCAGTTCATATAACTTTCATTACTTTGTTGTGGGTGCATATTATTTTTCCTCCTTGATGTGACCATGGAAAATAATCGAAATTTCACTAATAGAATATCAACGAGATCCATAGGTACATGGACCATGTTTTAGAATCCATTAATAGTTATATCATTGAAATTGTAAAGACATGGCAAGAGAAATTGTCAAACTTCACTCATGAATTCATCAAAATATTCTTAAAACATGCAAACAACATTTTGAAAACATGTCTATATGTATTGGTGAGATTTTAAAAATATGATAAAACATTTGAAATATTATTTAGATAATTATGAAAAAAAGAGGGTTTGAATGTTGAAACCCAACTTGAAAGCACCATCGACGTAATTTAAAAAATATAACAAGATATCTCTTAAACGTCATCAATGGGCCATTGACAGCATTCATAAGATGAGAGAATATTTTTGAAAACACAATGATATATTTTCGACTCAATTCTAAAGAACAATTTCAAAAGGATGCTAACAAGACTGCAGGTGAAATCCTAGAGATCCAATTCAATTTATTTAAAAAAAGTTGACGGTACAGAAATTAGTAAGATCTAACAAACCAAGACGAAAAATTCCTAATAAGAAGCTCAAACTTAAATATGAAAAAAATATAACATCAATTCAAACCAAGCCTAAATTAGCTATTAAATGAGGATTGCTCAAGGCCAGTAATCTAAAGAGACTTCCATCGAGATTAGCATTGGTACACTCTTATCAGATTTATGAAAAACTTAGGATCATAAGAAATATCAAATAAAATGGAGGGTCCTTATGTTTTAGGTGGGTATGAATTGAGCCCATGATTTGGAGGTATGAATCTATCCCACGATTTGGAGGTTATTCCTCGGCTTAGCCAAATAAAATAACCCCCAATATCTATATTACTATGTCAAATTAAAAAACCTCCTTGACCCCTTAATATGAGGCAATATATTTTTAAGTTTTTCATGAGTATTCAAACCCCCAATATGAATGGGCGTGATATGATATTGCCTTGAAGCCCCCGTGGAGGATGATGATGGTGATCATATTCGTCATCATCAACATCATCATCTTCATCTTTGTACTCATCTGCATCATCATCCATCATTAATGATGATGATGACGAAGATGATGATCATGATGACAAAGATGATGGATGATGATGAAGATGATGATGATGACGTTGATGATGATGATGATGATGAATATGATGGCCAAGATCATGATGGTGATGATGACGTTGATGATGATGATGATGATGAATATGATGGCCAAGATCATGATGGTGATGATGATGAGGATGGGGATGATGACGAGGAAGTGGGGGATAACGATGATGATGACTATGGAAACGATGATGATGACGTGGATGATGACGATGACGAGGATGATGATGATGATGAGGATGATGATGATGAAGATGATTATGATGATGATGATGATGAGGAGGAGGAGGATGATGAGGATGATGATGGCGATCATATTCGTCATCATCAACATCATCATCTTCATCTTTGTACTCATATGCATCATCATCCATCATTAATGATGATGACAATGAAGATGATGATGATGATGATGATGTCATCATTGATAGTGATGATGATAACGAAGATGATGATGATCATGATGACAAAGATGATGGATGATGATGAAGATGATGATGATGACGTTGATGATGATGATGATGATGATGATGATGGCCAAGATGATGATGGTGATGATGATGAGGAAGTGGGGGATAACGATGATGATGACTATGGAAACGATGATGATGACGTGGATGATGACGATGACGAGGATGATGATGATGAGGATGATGACGACGAAGATGATTATGATGATGATGAGGAGGAGGAGGATGATGAGGATGATAATGGTGATCATATTTGTCATCATCAACATCATCATCTTCATCTTCATACTCATCTGCATCATCATCCATCATTAATGATGATGATGACGAAGATGATGATGATGATGATGAAGATGATGATGAAGATGATGATGATGATGATGACGAAGATTATGGTTGATGATGAAGATGATGATGATGACGTTGATGATGATGATGATGATGATGAAGATGATGGCCAAGATGATGATGGTGATGATGATGAGGATGGGGATGATGACGAGGAAGTGGGGGATAACGATGATGATGACTATGGAAACGATGATGATGATGTGGATGTGGATGATGACTATGACAAGGATGATGATGACGAAGATGATTATGATGATGATGATGAGGAGGAGGATGATGAGGATGATGATGTTGATCATATTCATCATCATCAACATCATCATCTTCATCTTCGTACTCATCTGCATCATCATCCATCATCTTCATCATCATCATCATTGATAATGATGATGATGACGAAGATGATGATGATGATGAAGATGATGAAGAAGATGATGGATGATGATGATGCCGATGATGACGATGTTGATGATGAAGATGATGACCAAGATGATGTCGAGGAGGAGGAGGATGAGGATGATGATGAGGAAATGGGTGATAATGATGATGATGATGATGATGATGACGAGGATGATGACGATGGCGAGGATGATGATGATGATGCTGACAATGATGAAGATGATTATGAGGAGGAGGAGGAGGAGGAGGAGGCTCCTTGTAGAGGGATAGTGTCATGGATTCTATGTGTTATTGATGACGTGTGAGGTCTAGAATTTTCAATTAAGGCCCAGGTGGAATTCAATTGAGCTCAATATGTTTCAATAAGATCTCGAGGAACCGGTTTTCATTCTTTGATGATGTTCAATGCTTTTCATCATATCCACAGTCTTGCATGGTAGGTTGAAGATGCATTCATGGCATTCGATCTTTACAAAAGATGTGTTTTGTCAAAATGAAATTCAATTTTCTTCTTTGATGAATCCTCCTCTACAAGACTTCATTTATTACATGAATGTCACAGACTCACGTAAACTCTAAACAACACTCAATGGCATGCAACTATAACCACAAACCAAGCAGAGGTTGATTTTATGCATTGATATAGAGAGGTGGCAGTAGGCAGACAATATGGAGAAACAATGAGTTAGAAAAAACATTTGGACCAAAGTACCACAATGCTTATTAATAAAATTAAAAAAAAACAATTTTTGGCTTAGGAATTGTGGTTTATCACCATGTTTCTCTTCGACACTCGCCATCAAAATACGTATAAAAATAACACGTATTTACATCCTCTTCCTTTTAAATCCTCATCGCATAGTAATAAATAAGGATTATTATGCATGCACATCCTCACCTTACAATGCCAATTGGGTCCAGGCGCATAGACAACCATAAATTATCAAATGTGTCAAAGAGAAATCCTTTCCAATAAAAATTAAGACCCACCCTTCAAACTTTATCACCGAGTCCAATTGTGCAAATATTTTCGAAGTGGGGGGAAGGTTTGGCATTAAATGGTGTAAACGTTGGGGAATAAATGGTTTATATGTTGTACAAGGGCGCGTGCGTGGGTTTGGGCGCGTGCGTGGGTTTGGGCGCATGCGCGCTCCTCATGTGTACACGCGAAAAACACGCATGTGCATGTTTTAACACGCATGCACGGACCTGTTACTAGTTAAAAAAAATAGAGCTCTCTGTTTCCCGGGAATTCTACCAAAATCACGGGTTTCACTTCTTCTGCGGCTTTCAAGCTCTCACAGGTTGCTCATTGGCTCACACTCATTGATATTTTGGACAATCTTTGATCTATTGGACACAAAACCACCCTTGGAATCTATCAAACATCTTCAATGTTCTTGGAATCTAGTGGATTCATTCAAGCTACCAGTTTCCATTGCAAGTGGAGATCATTTCTATAGAGGTATGATGAATTGTAAATGAGTCTTTTCATTCATAAGATTTGAGATGAGCCCATGCCTTTTTGTTTTTGTCATATTCCCACAACAATATCCATGCATAGACAATAATGAATTTGACAAGAATATTTCCCAAGTTCTCATCTAAAAAAACTCATATGAACACTAGACAAGATGAAGTATGCAACCTCCTCATTGTGTAATTAGTTCCCAAGTTAATTTTGTTCTTTTCACCTCATATTATGCTAGCAAAAAAAACCTCACACTCACTAAACATAACTAAAAATATCACTTCAACTCATCCACAAAACCTCAACTCTCTCATCTCTTATTCAATACCATTGTATGGAATGAGGACATCTGTAAGTATATGCACCTTTCCTTTCTCTATGAATCCAAATATGATAATTTTAATCCATATTTACCATCCTTACAATATCCCCTCACCTCTAACAATGTTTTTTTTTCCAAAAACCAAGACTTCCCCACTTCATGCTCTATTCAACATGATGATTGTTGGTAGAGTTCCTAGTTCCCCACTCTCCAACACCTCCCCACCCTAGATATTGCACATTGAAAGGTCAAATTATACTTCTCCTAATCACCCTTCCCAAGACCATGATCTTTGTTAGAAACCTTTTCATCCTCCTAAAGGTTTTGCACAAAACAAGGTATACATTCATTCTATTGTGATGCATTGTTGAATTCAACCATGGGTATTTTAAACTCAAAACCACATTCTATCATCTCAAGGTTTATAGATCTAAGTAAATAGTTTGTTGTTGTTTCTTCAACTCCTTAATGTGTTATATAACCTAGTAATTTATGATGGTAAAGGACATTGCCTCAAATGGAAGGATATACCATTCCACTAGGAAGACAAAGCAATCAAACTAGGTGCAAAGTCCTAGAATTGATAACATTAAGGGAGAAAGCAAAAAATGCAATTAATTAAGGTTACCTTATTTGATGTAGAAAAAATATCAAACTATTCCCAAGGCATCTCTAGCCATCTCTGTTGTAGGGTGTTACTACCATAATTTTTATGAATTCATGGCCAGGCAAGACACTAGTTTCTCCTCTCTACACTTGACCAAACATCATCTATATTGATTGGAATTGTAAGGGATAATGATGTTTATTCAAACACAAATAAACCAACATAGTCTGTAGTTGTATATGTTAATTTATAAAGTGGTAAGCTATGTCGGAATGTGTCAGGTTCATTGTATAATGGCACTAATATCTTATTTGTTGTTTCTTTTGCAGGGGTAGGCCTGATAGTTGTGTTAAAGATACTTTTGGAGATGGGAAACTCACGAAATGCAAAAAAAAAAATAGAAGGAATCTTCCCATTGAAAGGTCAATGACTTAAGAGAAAAGGCCAGGTTGGGAATGGAAAGATTGAGACATGGTCCTATAATTTCCCCAGATCCTGCCACTAATCCTAACACAGTTGTTGACATGACAACCTCTTGTTCAGAACCACGGGTAAAGCGGTCGTGTCCAACAGACCCAACTCAAATTCCAACATCAACAAAATCTCCAACCAACAATCCATCAACGAGTCATTCTGAAGTTCCTCACGACACAAGAATTTTGGGAGATGCTACATGTGTAGAGATGGACATACAAGCCTTGCTTAATTTTCAATCTCCCCAAGAAGACCACAACCCTGTCGACCACACTCCCATTATGGCCCAATCTATGAACGAAGCACCACAACAAACAAGCTCCGGTATTCATGTCTCATGTCCACCCTCCCTACCTCGACTGTCCAGTGCAACAAGAAGAACTCCTAGATGTATTCATGTGGATGAGAGTGCTATGTCGGGGCTTGAAGGCAAGTTTCCAAAACGCACTATCGAATGGCAATGCAACAAAATTGTCAAAGAATATTTTGAATCCAAAGGTGATGCAGGTAAATGTCAATTATTGCTATGTTTGTTAAAGTCACATTCTTTAGCTGTTGTTAGGAGAATTTTGCGAATAAAGATGGTTAAAAGTTCAGAGGCCAACAGTCATATTGTTAGAAATCTCCAATCCGCATTTAATGCGATTGGGAAGAAGTCTCGTACAAAAGATCTTTGTGTGGCTCATCGTGTTTTAGCGGAATCAGTTGTAAGCAAGTCCACAAGGCAACGTCGCCTGCTATCACACACTTCTCACATACTCAAATTAAATAGAAAAACTATTAAAAAGTACTCTGTTATAAGAGAAAATCTTGACACTCCGGGTGGAAACGATTGTTGGGCTTTTGTTGGTAGGTTGCCTTGTGCAGATAGGAAGCTAATTGATGTTGTTAAGGAGTTAGTACAAAATTTTTGGCATGATCATACTAGACCTTCATCAAACCAAAGAGACGTGCTAAAACTGAGAAAAGGTTCTACTGAACGTGAGCCCCATGTTAAACACTTCCTTGGCACCACACAGACTGAACTCTATGAGGGATTAAGGAACGAGCACACACAATTTAACCTTGGCCAAAGGTCCTTTGAGAAATGCAAACCATGGTATGTTCGTCTATGCATTGATTGGAACACTTGTTGTTGTAGATACCACGTAGAATATGAATATTATTATGACACATATAAACATATATTTTGTAATTTGCATACTAACATTGTGCAGGGATGCAATGAATCCATACTACCACCGAATGCATCAAGAGACTTTATCCACAACATCATGTGTCCAAGGCCCGAAGGACAAAAGTATTATAAAAAATCGTGTCTATATGGGACATGTTCGATGTGCAGTGGGTTTTCTCTTTTGAACCGTTACATTCATGAAAGAAAGGACACAGAATTTGGCATGATGGGTGTGGAGATGTAGAGCTTCAAGTACGTGACCTATCAATTAGACAGTGTCAGAGAATGTAAAAAGATTGCATTGGTAAAGTCATAGGTACAAATGAATATTGCATATTTTTCATATTACATGTTCAATTTATGGCATATACATTTTTCCAAAGGCCACATTGTAATATTTCCCTTGTTTCCATGGTAACAGGTATCGGTATGTGACTTCTTGACGGAATTCTATGAGAAAACCGAGCAGTATGTTCAACATGTGCATGTAGTGCGATGGAAAGATGAGCAGTACAGAAAATGCAGGGACACATTTCCCGTTGGAACCATAGTGTCAATTGTGGATTTTGCATAAAATTACACCCTTCAACCACAAAATGAAATCTAGAGTCAATACTACCATTCAGACCAAGTCAGCATCATGGTACAGATTATGTAAAGCATGGGCTAGAGAGAAGAAATGACAAGAGGATAATACTGAAGGAGACAAACTTTTACATAAGTGATTATAGAACCCATGATCTGCATTATGTGCAACATTGTTTTCGAATTTTCTATGATCAATTGAAGGAGAGAGATATACAGATCGATCAGCATTGGATATGGTCGGATGGTTGTGCGGGCCAATTCAAAAATGCCCGAGTATTCCAATGGATGAGTACTTTGCATAAGACTTGTAATGTGCCGCATATCTGGAACTATTTTGAGACCGGGCACGGCAAAGGTTAGCATGATGGGGCCAGTGCATGCATCAAGACCGCACTACGAAGGGAAGAGATGAGGTTTGACAGGGAACCTCATATCCGAGATGCAGAATCCATAGTTCAATGGTGCTCCACAACAATGTCAGAATGAGCAAGAGATCAACAAACATCATCGGTGGTAGGACGTGTGGCGAGAAATTTTTGGCTAGTGGTTGACATAGATCGATCGCGTTCCTATAGTTGCGGCAAAATACAAGGAACACGTGGATTTCATTCAGTTCGAAGCTGAAACAACCACATATTTGAAATATGGATGCGAAAGCTTGCATGCTTTTGAAACCCTTGCAGCAACGGTGAATGGGATGAATGCGAATGCATGGACTGGGTTGATGAATGGGATTGTGTGTCACTTGCAGTAGACCAACGTGCAGTTGTTGAAACAACCTAGTTAGAGGAGGTCCAGTTAGCCATTTCTACAGACTACGAGCATATCTTAGATCTTGTACAACCAGGACACATATACGCAGTTGTTGCACCGAAAGACAATGAATGGGGAATGGATTATTGGTTGGCACGGTGCATCCAAGGTAAGCAAACCCTCTACGGATCATTAATCGACGATGAAGGAATTGAATTTCCTACTGGCTCGATGGTGGTTAAGGGGGAATATCTTACACTAGATGGGAAGTCAAGAAAGACTAGCGGGCATGTATTCATGGATTACAGACTAGGTTCAGTGGTGTATCACTTCACAAACTTGATCGTTGGCACAAACATCCATCTTCAGACAATGTCAAGCAAGAGCTCAACCAAGGTACGCTACTACCTGCCTCATTCAGAGCACGAGAGATTGATGGAGACAATTAGCAACAGAGAGGATCCAGATAGATTTATTGAATGAGGCCAGTCAAATTTACATAAGAGAAAGAATTGCATCAAAGAATGTTATGTTCTACATCGAGGTATGTGTATTTTTATGTTATTTCGTTGGTACATGCATTTTTTGTTGATACATACATACATACATGTCTTTGCCTATGTTTTTTATTTTTCCTATATGTATTAAACTATTCCATGCTTCTCTTTTATGTTGAATAAAATGGTGATGTGATTTGGATCAAATTTGAGTAAATTGAGTTAGTATTTTCTTAAATATATCTATTTATGTTTGTAGCATTTGAAGATAGTGGTTTTGATAGGTTCTCAAGATTAGAATTACCTAGGTTTTAGGAAATTTTTTGAAGTACATAGTCTATTACAATGGTCTTGAAAATTTAACTTGGTAGATGAAACCTTCTAGGAATCCATGTATGGATAGAAGGGTCTTCCACTTGGGGTAGGGAGTTATCATAAGGTTTCAAGGGTGGTATTTTTGAGATCTATACTTGAGAGGGACTTGTCATCATCATAGATAACCACTTAGAGGGACTTGTCATCATCATCACCAACATCATCTCTAGGCTCCTCATCAACATCTCCATCATCACCATCTTCTTCACCATCACCATCACCATCACCATCACCACCATCGTCAACATCTTCATCATCGCCACCATCGTCAACATCTTCATCATCGCCACCATCTTCATCATCATCATTAACTCTAACTCTAACCCTAATTCAATTTCCTTCTATAACTCTAGCCCCAACCCTCACCCAAACCCTAGCACTAATCCATCTTCTTCATCATCACCATCACCATCACTATCACCACCACCATCACCATCACTGTCACCATCACCATTGCAGAGTTGACCCCCGTGTGAAAAAATTGCACACTCCCTCACTGAGCAAAACCCTTGTTTCCAAGATAGACGTTCAAGATGGCACCGGGGCCACTGGACCGTAGGAGAGGGGCGCCCCTGGCACTATCTCAGCGTCCTGAATCCAATGGAGTCGACGGTTCATCGATCGGATCCACGGTCGTCATTCTATGGATCGTTCCGTCTCGCATCCAAAAGGCCTTCAAGGACACTTGCTGGATACCTTCCGGGGGCATAGAAGTCCAACCATGCAGCAAAACTGGGCTTCGAGGAGTCCTGTAGGTGTGTCTAGGCAGGTTCTGGATGGGAATGCTGGCCGTAAGTGCTTGGCGGACGATTTTGCAGAGTTGACCCTCGTGTGCAAAAATTGCACACTCCCTCACTGAGCAAAACCCTAGTTTCCAAGATGGACGTACAAGATGGCACCAGGGCCACGGGACTGGAGGAGAGGGGCACCCCTGGGACTATCTCGGTGTCCTAGATCCAACGGAGTCGACTGTTCATCGATCAGAGCCACGGTCATCATTCTATGGCTCGTTCTGTCTCGCATCCAAAAGGCCTTCAGGGACACCTGATGGATACCTACCGGGGGCATAGAAGTCCAACCGTGCAGCAAAACCAGGCTCCGAGGAGTCTTGCAGGTGTGTCTAGGTAGGTTCTAGGCGGGAACGCTGGCTGTAAGTGCCCGACAGACGATTTTGTAGAGTTGGCCCCCGTGTGCAAAAATTGCATACTCCCTCACTGAGCAAAACCCTAGTTTCCAAGATGGACGTACAAGATGGCATCGAGGCCACGTGACCGGAGGAGAGGGGCACCCCTGGCACTATCTCGGTGTCCTGAATCCAATGGAGTCGACGGTTCGTTGATCAGATCCACAGTCGTCATTCTATGGTTCATTCCATCTCACATCCAAAAGGCCTTCAGGGACACCTGCTGGATACCTACCGGGGGCATAGAAGTCCAACCATGCAGCAAAACCAGGTTTCGGGGAGTCATGTAGGTGTGTCTAGGCAGGTTCCAGTTGTGAACCCTAGCCATAAGTGCCCACTGGATGATTTTCCAAAGTTGACCCCAATGTGAGGGCCATCCAAATTTGCTCAAGGGGGCCATTTCTTGTCCAGAGGCCCTCGGGCGTGCGTGGCCACCGTGGACAGGTCCACTGTGGCCACATGGACCTATGGGGGCCGACAAAATCCAAGTCCACTTGCTGGTTTGGGTTCCGTGGCCTCAGGGAAAATCCTCCAGGTGTCCCTAAACAACCCCGGGGTGCCCGACTAGAATGCCCGTGGCACCCGGACCATGGCTCGGTTCGCGAATCCATTGACACCAGTGGGTTTCAGCTAGGGGACCCCCCACAGCATCCCCTGAAGACCTGGAAGCGGTGCCAACGAGCCATCTCTGGAGCTAGGGTTTTTCTCAGTGATGGCCATTCCATATTTTCTCAAGGGGGCCATTTATCGTCCGGAGGCCCTCGGGCGTATGTGGCCACCATGGACAAGTTTGCTATGGCCACGTGGACCTGTGGGGGCCAATGGAATCCAAGTCCACTCGCCGGTTTGGGTTCTGTGGCCGCGGAGCAAATGCCCAAAGTGTCCCTGAACGACCCTGGGATGCCCGACTAGAATGCCCGTAGCACCCGGACCGTGGCTTGGTTCGTGAATCCGTTGACTCCGGTGGGTCCGGGATGGCGGGTTTCAGCTAGGGGACCCCCCACAGCATGCCCCGAAGACCCGGAAGCGGTGCCATCGGGCCATCCCTGGAGCTAGGGTTTTGCTTAGTGAAGGCCATTCTAGATTCGCTCAAGGGGACCATTTCTCGTCTGGAGGTAGAAGAAGATCAATTTTTGACAAAACAATGTAGTTAGCAGAAGAAGATCAATTTTCGACAAAACAATGTAGTTATTACATGTGGAGGCAGCGGTTTCTCATGGAAAACGAGTGTAGGGTTGAGCAGAGGAAAGATGTTGGGAAATGGGCTATTACATTAGATTTTCCGATGGGAAAGCGGTTTACAGAAGGAAATATGGTGGCTGTAGGTATCTATGCTTTTCTTCCGACAGAAATAGGATTTCCCTCGGAAGAAAAGCATAGATACCTACAGCCACCCCTCGGAAGAAAAGCATAGATACCTACAGCCACCCATCGGAAAAGCTAATGTAATAGCCCATTTCCCAACATCTTTCCTCTGCTCAACCCAACACTCGTTTTCCACGGGAAACCGCTGCCTCCACTTGTAATAACTACATTGTTTTGTTGAAAATTGATCTTCTTCTGCTAACTAATTTGTTTTGTTGAAAATTGATCTTCTTCTGCCTCCGAATGAGAAATGGCTACCTTGAGCGAATCTGGAATGGCCTTTAGGTGCTATGGGAATTCTAGTCGGGCACCCTGGGGCCATTCAGGGACACTTTGGGCATTTTCTCCGCTATCCCGGACCCGCCGGAGTCGATGGATTCGCGAACCGAGCCACAGTCCGGGTGCCACGGGCATTCTAGTCGGGCACCCCGAGGTCGTTCAGGGATACTTGGAGGATTTGCCTCAGGGCCACGGAACCCAAAATGACGAGCGGAATTGGATTCTGTTAGCCCCCATAGGTCCACGTGGCCATTGTGGACATGTCCACGATGGCCACGCACGCCCGGGGGCATCCGAACGAGAAATGGGCCCCTTGAGCGAATCTGGAATGGCCATCACTGAGAAAAACCCTAGCTCCAGAGATGGCTCATTGGCACCACTTCTGGGTCTTCGGGGGACGCTGTGGGGGGGTCCCCTAGTTGAAACCCGCTGTCCCAGACCCGCCAGAGTCAACGAATTTGTGAACCGAGCCATGGTCCGGGTGCCACGGGCATTCTGGTCGGGCACCTCGGGGCCGTTCAGGGACACCTGGAGGATTTGCCCCGAGGCCACGAAACCCAAACCGGAAAGCAGACTTGGATTCCGTCAGCCCCCACAGGTCCACGTGGCCATTGTGGACCTATCCATGGTGGCCACGCACGCCCGGGGGCATCCGGACGAGAAATGGCCCCCTTGAGGGAATCTGGAATGGCCATCACTAAGCAAAACCCTAGCTCCGGAGATGGATCATTGGCACCGTCTCCGGGTATTTGGGGGACGCTGTGGGGGGTCCCCTAGATGAAACCCACCATCCCGGACCCACCGGAGTTGACGGATTCATGAACCGAGCCACGGTCCGGGTGCCACGGGCATTCTAGTCGGGCACCCCGGGGCCGTTCAGGGACACCTAAAGGATTTGCCCCGGGGCCACGGAACCCAAACCAGCGAGCGGACTTGGATTCCGTCGGCCCCCATAGGTCCACGTGGCCATTATGGACCTATCCACGGTTTCCATGCACGCCTGGGGGCATCCGGACAAGAAATGACCCCCTTGAGCAAATCTAGAATGGCCATCATTGAGCGAAACCCTAGCTTCGGAGATAGCTCATTGGAACCGCTTCCGGGTCTTCGAGGGACGCTGTAGGGGGTCCCCTAGATGAAACCCGCCATCTTGGACCCACCGAAGTTGATGGATTCACGAACCAAGCCACGGTTCGGGTGCCACATGCATTTTAGTCGGGCACCCCGGGGCCGTTCAAGGACACTTAGTGGATTTGCCCCGGGGCCACGGAACCCAAATCGACAAGCGGACTTGGATTCCATTGGCCCCCACAAGTCCACGTGGCCATTGTGGACCTTTCCACGGTGACCACGCAAGCCCGGGGGCATCCGGACGAGAAATGGCCCCCTTGAGCGAATATGGAATGGCCATCACTGAGCAAAACCCTAGCTCTGGAGATGGCTCATTGGAATCGCTTCTGGGTCTTCAGGGGACACTGTGGGGGGTCCCCTAGCTGCAACCCGCCATCCCAGACCCACTGGAGTCGACGGATTCATGAACTGAGCCACGGTCCGGGTGCCACGGGCATTCTAGTCGGGCACCTTGGGGCTGTTCAGGGACACTTGGAGGATTTTCCCTGGGGCCAAGAAACCCAAACCAACGAGCAGACTTGGATTTCGTCGGCCCCCATAGGTCCACATGGCCATTGTGGACCTGTCCATGGTGGCCACGCACGCCCGGGGGCATCCGGACGAGAAATGGCCCCCTTGAGTGAATATGGAATGGCCATCACTGAGCAAAACCCTAGCTCCAAAGATGGCTCGTTGGCACCGCTTTTGGGTCTTCGGGGGACACTATGGGGGGTCCCCTAGCTGAAACCCGCCGTCCTGGACCCGCTGGAGCCAATGGATTCACGAACCGAGCCACGGTTCGGGTGCCACGGGCATTCTAGTCGGGCACCTCGGGGCCGTTTAGGGACACTTGGAGGGTTTGCCACGAGGCCACGGAACCCAACCCGACGAGAGGAATTGGATTCCGTCACCTCCCATAGGTCCACATGTCCATTGTGGAACTGTCCACGGTGGCCACGCACGCCCGGGGGCATCCGGATGAGAAATGGCACCATTGAGCAAATCTGGAATGGCCATCATTGAGCAAAACCCTAGCTCCAGAGATGGCTCATTGGCACCACTTCCGGGTCTTCGGGGGACGCTGTGGAGGGTCCCCTAGTAGAAAACCGCCATCTCGGACTCGCCGGAGTTGACGGATTCGTGAACTGAGCCACGGTCCAGGTGCCATGGGAATTCTAGTCGGGCACCCCGGGGCCATTCAGGGACACCTGGAGGATTTGCCCCGGGGCCACGGAACCCAACACGGCGAGCGGACTTGGATTGCATCGGCCCCCACAGGTCCATGTGGACACAGTGGACCTGTCCATGGTGGCCATGCATGCCCGGGGGCCTCCGGATGAGAAATGGCCCCCTTGAGCAAATTTGGATGGCCATCATTGAGCAAAACCCTAGCTCTGGAGATGGCTAACTGGCACTGCTTTCGGGTCTTCGAGGGTCGCTGTAGGGGGTCCCCTAGCTGAAACCCACTGTCTCGGACCCACCGGAGTCGACGGATTCGTGAAGTGAGCCACAGTTCGGGTGCCACGAGCATTCTAGTTGGGCACCCTAGGGCCGTTCAGGAACACCTGGAGGATTTTCCCCGGGGCCACGGAACCCAAACTGGCGAGCGAAATTGGATTCCGTTAGCCCCCATAAGTCCATGTGGCCACAGTGGACCTGTCCACGGTGGCCACGCACGCCCGGGGGCCTCGAGACGAGAAATGGCCCCCTTGAGCAAATTTGGATGGCCCTCACACTGGGATCAACTTTGGAAAATCGTCCAGCGGGCACTTACGGCTAGATTTCCCAACCGGAACCTACCTAGACACACCTACATGACTCCCCAGAACCTGTTTTTGCTGCACAGTTGAACTTCTATGCTCCCGGCAGGTGTCCCTGAAGGCCTTTTGGATGTGAGACGGAACGAGCCATAGAATGACGACCGTGGATCCGATCGACGAAGCGTCGACTCTGTTGGATTCAAGATGCCGGGATAGTTCCAGGGGCGCCCCTCTCCTCCGGTCCCATGGCCCCGATGCCATCTTAAATGTCCATCTTGGAAACTAGGGTTTTTCTTAGTGAGGGAGTGTGCAATTTTTGCACACGGGGGTCAACTCTGCAAAATCGTTCGCTGGACACTTATGATGATGATGATGGTGATGATGATGGTGATGGTGACAGTGATGGTGATGATGATGGTGATGGTGATGAAGATGATGATGATGGAGAAGATGATGATGATGGAGATGTTGATGAGAAACCTAGAGTTAGAGTTAGAGTTAGAGTTAGAGTTAGAGTTAGAGTTAGAGTTAGGGTTAGAGTTAGAGTTAATGATGATGATGGATATGGTGGTGATGATGAAGACGTTGATGATGATGGTGATTGTGACGGTGATGGTGATGGTGATGGTGATGGTGATGGTGATGGTGATGGTGAGGATGAAGAATATGGCTTAGTGCTAGGGTTTGGGTGAGGGTTAGGGCTAGAGTTATATAAGGAAATTGAATTAGGGTTAGAGTTAGAGTTAATGATGATGATGAAGATGGTGGTGATGATGAAGACGTTGACGGTGGCGGTGATGTGATGGTGAGGATGAAGAAGATGGTTTAGTGCTAGGGTTTGGGTGAGGGTTAGGGCTAGAGTTAGAGTTAATGATGATGATGAAGACATGGTGATGATGGTGACGGTGACGGTGATGGTGATGGTGATGGTGAGGATGAAGAAGATGGCTTAGTGCTAGGGTTTGGGTGAGGGTTAGGGCTAGAATCATAGAAGGAAATTGAATTAGGGTTAGAGTTAGAGTTAATGATGATGATGAAGACATGATGATGATGGTGACGGTGACGGTGACGGTGATGGTGATGGTGAGGATGAAGAAGATGGCTTAGTGCTAGGGTTTGGGTGAGGGTTAGGGCTAGAGTTATAGAAGGAAATTGAATAAGGGTTAGATTTAGAGTTAATGATGATGATGAAGATGGTGGTGATAGTGAAGACGTTGACGGTGATGGTGATGGTGATGGTGAGGATGAAGAAGATGGTTTAGTGCTAGGGTTTGGCTGAGGGTATGTGCTAGGGTTTAGGAAGATGGTTTGGAAATAGTTCTTCATTGAATCTCATAATTTTCCTATAAATCAAAGCCATAGGGTAGACTTGAAGAAGAGAATAATTGTAAGGTCATGTGGGAAGAAAGAGCTTGGAGATCAAACACCTCATTCTCTCATCTTTACCATTCATTGTATTCATTCTTACTTGAGTTATTTCATTAAGGAAGTAAGTGTTCTTCAGTCACTATAGCTAGAGAGAGATTTTAATAAGGAAAATGACCCATCCCAAGGAGAGTGTTGGAGCTAAATTGCCTCAAATCATGTTTTCTCAAATGATGTTACACATTTGTATGCTTTTCCATTTGAAGAATATATGAGTTTTGTTTTTTCCATCCATTTATTGTATTTGAATTACATTCTTGTATTTAATATTATGATATGATAGCTTGCATGCTTTTTAGTTATTTATTTTCTATTATAGTACTCTCATGCTTGTCAAATAAATAACCATTGTATATTTTCTCGCTCACAACTTGGATATATTAACAAATTTTGCTCATCATTGCAACAAAATCCCTAAAATAGATTGACTACTCCATTTTGGGTTTAGAATCTAGATCAGTTAATCTTACTTACTAGGTTGTTTTTAGTTGTTTTCTAACCTCTAGTGACATGCAAAGTCATTAACTAGCATGCAAACTCACTTAACAACCCTTGTAAGGAATCAAGGTTTTTGGAATTTTATTTTGCATGATCTTGGTGACTTGCACATTTTTTTCTCTTTTTCTCAGAAGAGTTCAATGGTAGAATCCCTAATTTTCATTAGTGTTCCATAGTGGCCAATGTAATATGCATGTAAATTCATTTCATAGGAAGTGTAACTATTTACTTGTGTAACTTGCATAGTTATCTTTGTAACAAGTCGTGAATTTTTAGTTAGATTTAATTGTATGTTTTGTCAGTAGCTTAGCTTGAGGGAAACTTTAAATTTTCCAAGAATTGTAAGTTGATGTTCTTGTAATTTTACATCTCATCAACCACGATTATTAATTAAATCACTTAAGGGATAGAAGGTGGATTCATAATTCCTAAGTGTCTAATCACATAAATGGATTATCATTTGTCATTTGCACATGGATTCATAACTAAGGGCACTATATACTACCTTTTGAAGTGTTATTTTTATTTATATTATTTAAACTCATCTCAAAAGAATAGTTAAGAAGTTAATCAATTACCACTTGCAGTCATTTCCATTATGTCACATCCCCTCCCATCGTTCCCGAGCAAGGCAGAGAACATGACACTAAAACCACTTGCGCACGTTTGGTAACTTCTAGAATGTAAATGATTAGATGATTGTAAACATTCATTCAATAAACCATAAACATTTAGGATATGTTGTGTGTAATTGCTTAAGACAAATTTTTGAAATAATAACCATTCAAATAACATGCAATTAACACTATGATTCACAGATGAGAGTTCTGAATCAAAGACAAAATCATGTATGCAAAAATGTAATCAAGGACAAACTCATATACACAAGTGCAGATCCATCTATTAATATGCAAAAATGATCCAATCATGTGCAATTTTTGGAAAAATGGAACATCGTTCCTAGTGTCTATATAATGGCAACTCGTGCCCCGTACAAAAAAAGGAAACTTGTGCCCTATACAAAATATGGCCCATGGTGCCCTATACAAAATATGGCAACTCGTGCCGAAAATGCCACATCGTGGCTACTGTACATAGGAGGGTCTCTCAATCCTCCTGCCCACCCTCGGAGCTCCCAAGTGCATCTCCAAAATCAATCTTCCTCGTCTTCGTGCTAGAGGAAGCTAGGTCCTTCTGGCGTCTTTGAGCACGTCCCACTGAGCCCTGAAACGACAACAATAATATGTCAACTTTTCCTGGCAATTATACAAGTATAAAACATAATTTCAAACTAAAAATAGTTTTCAAATCTTGGATAACTCACCGCATGCGAGACTGTAAGTCGTGAGGGGGTCTCCCTCCTCCGTGATCCAAGTCTCTCGGCAATACCACCCTACAACAGTTAGAACAATCAGATCAATGCTGAAACTAGATGCATATAGTAATTTCCTTTAAAATTGAACGAGAGTTAAATGATAAACTAGTCAATCTCACCGTGAACAAAATCGGTTGGTCTTCGGGGCTGGCAGATGGAGCAGTCGGCTGGACATCCTGCTCCCATGCTAGGGTGGACGGTAAAGGGGAGGATGTAGCCACATCAATGGTGGCTACACCACTGGGGGTAATAGTGGAAGAAGGGGGCATGGTAGGAGGAGGCATGGATTGGGGTGGGGGAAGTGGAGATGTACGTCTAGGGCTATAAACCCCAACTGGGTGTAGTATGGATGGGCGCATCCTAGAAGGGGAAGCGAGTGTGGTGGGGGAATGTGGGGGGGGGGGAGAGGTCTGTGTTGCGGTAGAGGGATGGGTGACTATGGATGGGTGATGTGCCGTGGTCGGATGGGGGAGGGTGGGAACATGGGAAACTGATACGGAGGTGGAGCTGGATATGATGCATAAGGGGGAGCTGGATGGAATTGTAGTGCTATATAGGATGGGGGGCTGGATGGAAGGGGTTGGGGAATGGGGCATGTATTCCAGGGGATACAACTGGAATATAGGGTGGCTGAAAGGTTGGGGAGGGAGGAATAACGGCACTGGCAAGCCGAGGTGCTCGCACCTGCATACACATTTATAACCTCATAGTTTAATATCCAAAAATATAAATATACACAGACAAGTCATCGTATTTGAAATTAAATTTATGCTTTAATACACACAATACCTGCGCACGAGGAGAACTGCTGGTTCCCGGTGGTGGTGGCTGGTCGCTGGAGCCTGCGGACACCTGTGCGAACACTACAATTTTTAGACTGAATTTATAAAAACAATATTAACAATATTAAACAAAATGAAAATGAGAATGACAACGATGTTTCTTAGAAAACATGACTGCAATAAATTTATATTCAAGTTAGATGATATCCAATATTCTGAAAGGATAGAAGGTGGCATGGCATGAAATTAAAATTAAATAAGGTGAGAGGGCATAGAAGGTGACATGGTGAGCTTTTCCTTTTCTAGAGTCATCTCCATGAGTAGGTGAGCTTTTCCTTTTCTAGAGTCATCCCCATGAGTAGGTGAGCTTTTCCTTTGGCCCTAGAGAGATGTGCAGTGTCTCATAAGCAAATGAAATTCATGTCCATTTACGAATTTGAATTGGAAACCTATGTAATGTGTTTGGGTTCTTGGTGAAGAGTTCCTAGGTTTTGATGTCTTCTTATAGATTTGTAGTTTCCTAGAAGCTTGATTCACCTAGTGGAAAAGTATTTGCATCCCTAGAGTGAGGATCTTGAGTCCCTTTATTTCCATAACATTTACATCATCAAATAAAATGGCATCTCATTGTTTAAATTTGCAAAGAGGTGCTAAATAGCAGTTAAGTTAGTGTGCATGTTATTTAATACACTTTAGAGTGTTGATCGTTAGAAAAAGGAAGAAAGAGAAATCTTTTTCATGGTTAACTTACTTACAAGCTTGAATGTGCCATGTTCTTTTGCATTGAATGAGTAATTATGTGTTCTTGATTGAATAGCTATGTTGTCAGAATGATATCACTTGATTGAAATCAAATAAATCTTGAGTGAAATGAGTTAAATGAGTATTCTTGATGCCAAATATTTTACCGAGTTGAATTTGAATCAAGATAATAGAAAGGCCCCATAGACCATATTTGTAAGATTATCGCTCTTCCTTATAGGCCTTACATCATTTTCAAAAACTTTAGTGACAATACATGTGATAAGTTGTTTTACGTTGTTTATATGTCTTTCCTAATAGCATGTTCTAGGAGTAGTAGTATGATTACTTTCAGTCTCAAGTATTAGAATAAATTGGAAATCTCGTGATAATAAACTAGGGTAATAAGGACATGAGAAACATCAGGTTCTTGAATTTCTAGAAGCTTGGCCACTATGATTCTCTTTTGGCCACTATGAAGACGTTGACGGTGATGGTGATGGTGGTGACAACATTAATGACAAAGGCTTGAGGAATGGCAAAGAAGATGATGATGTGGATGGCTTGAAGAACACACATGGCATGAAGAACCATGGGGGTGGGCATTGGATCCATTGGAATACCTAATGAGACAAATGACCCATTCTGTGGTCATTTGTGGTTTGATGGGGCAATGGAACCCTTGGTGATGTTCCATGCTACCATTGGATGATAGGCTTGATGTCCATTGAAAGCATGTTGATTAAATACTAAATGATTGACTCTTGATGGTGGAACCCACATTGAAACCCACATACAAATTGAATCAGCCCTTATCTAATGGCACTTATGATGGATGTTGAAGCCCTTGAACCTTGAAGATGTCCATATGTGGAATCCTTGATGTATGGTGATGAAGACATAATGTATTTTTGCCTTGGGGTTCTTGGAATTGTTTGTGGTCTATTGTTGTGGTTGTGATGGAGCCCTTGCCCTTATAATTGCTTGACGAAACCTTTGATGCTGAAGTATTTAAACATGATGATGTAGAAGCCCACAAAAAAAATGAGGAAGCCCTAAGTTTCTAATGCGGCCTTTGATGTGGTTGTGTGAAGTCAAACCAAAACAAGCATGCAAATAAAACATTGTATGTGAACTATTATGTGTCCATTCAAAGGACAAAGTCGGCTCAGCAATTAAAAATAAAAATAAAATGAAAATTACATAGATAGGTCGATTGAATATCCTGTGATATGATGTGCATGTACAACAGAAAGACATGACGATGTAGACAGTATGAAGAGACTAATGATATTTTGGGCAGCAATTTGGTGAAAGGAGAGAATGATGTATTTGTGTATATGCTAGTTAAAATTATGACAAAGTGATGATGAGCAGAAAGTGATGTAAATGTGGATATGTTTGATATCTTGACAACAAAATGATAATTTTCCTATGGTTAATGACAGTTTGATGATAGGTTAAAGATGTGCATGTAGATAGAATATCGATATGTTTGAGAAGATAATGGACATGATGTAATAGGGATAGAATGATGATTGAAGACAAGGTGCTGGCAACAGATTGATGAATGAGATGATATGAATAATGACATGACTGTGATATGTATGATATGTGACAAATATGTAATTGTAAATACAAGCAGGGTCTTGTATCCATTTTCTTAGTAGGATCTAAGAAAAACTAGGTTGGGTCCTAGATGATGAGTTGGTGCTCATTGTATCATTGGTGCTGAATTGCCTCATGGTTGTAGCCGTTGAACCAAATACAAAAGATTACAAAAACTATATCTAGTCTCGTATTATGTGTTGATGTGTTTCATTAGTTGATAGTTAGTTCATTGATGAATATGATGTGAATGTGAAATGATGATATAAGAGTTGGTGATTGAAGTTGAAATTAAATAAATTATAGGCTCACTGATTCACCCCCCCCTCTCAGTGAGCATTGTGTCTAACACAAATGTTTATAGTTTTGTTACGTTTTCATGTTTTATAAGGTTTCATTTTTTTATTGGGTGGGATTATATGAATTTATAGATCTCAAATAAATTAGACAATATTATAAACACAACTGTAAAATACGATGATAATATGGTAATTACTCAGTGCTAATTAATTTGTAATTACTGAACACAAATTACTCGTAACTGGATCTAATTATTTAAAGTAAAGAAGTTACCTGTGTATGGTGCCGCAATCTCCTTTGCTGCCGCCATGGCTCTATCGAGGTCAAAGGAACCGACATCCTCCCACCTGGGGAATGGAGACCCGACACCCAATAACTGAACATTAAAACAAATAAAGTCAACAATGTGTAATTCAAAGTTAAATATATTAAACAATACGATATCAAATAAAATACAACAAATACTTGAACATTAAATAAAACAATAGCAAACCTGATCCATGAAGCTCCCTGTGGCATGCTGCTACGTATCACCATGGCAATAATGACCACAGTGAGAACAACGATGTGCCATTGTTCCAGCAGAACTAGAAGGCCCCGCCTGGGTTCCACCTGTACCCGGCATGTCTCGGACACCACCCATAGACTGTGCAGTTGTCTGTGTCTCATCGATGTCCTCTCGACTTTGGGAAGACATGGCCACAAATCTGGTATGTCTAAGCAAGTCATGTGTGGCATGTCTGACGGAGTCATGAATCTCATCTAGACTGCTACCAAACCCGGGTGGCTAAGGAGGGGGGTTTGGATCTCTCCTGGGTGCAGGAGGTCCTCTAAGTGGGTTGCGTGCGCCTGAGGTCGATCTTGTGCAGAGACAAGACCGACACCCTGAAACTCAGTGATGTCAAAATAGTTGACATGGTACCCTAGCTCAAACTCAGCCCACAATTTCTGAAGGAAATACCATGGGACCTCTAAATTGTTGCACGGGGGTCTGTCAAACACCATGAACCACCTATGTCTCCAGTTATCTCTCCATGGCTGGTAAATGCACCAGTCCATGCAAACCCGACCCCTCATCAGAGCTGGAGGCTGTTCGGTCGAGGGAACTATGAACTTGCTATACAACTAGGCTTTGGTGATGTTGAGGTCTTTTATTTGGTCTTTGGACAACCCAGTGGAGTAGTGTTCCCTCATTCGAGCCCTGTATTGGCTCAAGTTTGTTATCTCATTGTGTGCAATATTGATTGATTCAATAATGTTTTGAAGTGATGAAGCCAAGGAAACCCGAGAGGGTTCCCTGGTACTGTTTAATTCATTACTTAGTGCCGTCAATTGATTTAAGTCTTGGTGTAATTGATATTCAGGTTTTTCATTGGGTTCATTGTCGGTTCCCATATTTTCTTCTGGAGGTCGAGTTTCATTGGATGGTGGTGGTGTGTTTGAAATCTTGTTAGGTGTGTAGATGGCCTGCAATTAAATTACCTTGGGTTTTTAATGGATTGTAATTTTTTTTTTAAAATTAAAATTCAAATGGAAAAAAAAATAAAGACAAATTTGTGCTTTGAGGAGCACTTACCTGGAGAAATGGATGGCACCATGGTGTAGGGGTGACTGCTTGGTGTTGACGACGACTGGTGTGCATGAGGACACATTTGCGGGGTTGAAGGTGCGTTCGCAGGTTGGAAACTTGGCTCATGAGTTTGTCAAAAATGACAAAACCCGTGAGCTCTATTTTTTTTTATAAAAAAAACAGAGGCGCGCACACGCCACTAACGTGTGCGCGCCAATTTGTGCGTACGCGTCAAGGACGCGTCCGCGCCCCTTTTGTCCACGTGGGCTGAACCATGTGGACGTTCGGCATTGCCGAAGTAGAGACGTGTGCTCGTCCTTTTATTTTTTCCGCTCATGCACCCTTGTTGCAGTTATTTTGGGTACTAGCTTCGTGTGGGTACCCACAAGGATTTCTTCAGTTTGCACACATGAGACTCCATGTCATGTGCCTCAAACCTGAGTGGATGCTCCACATATACTACACCATTCAAGGACGCTGTCTTGAAATCCATCTAGTGTATCTTCCATTTCATCACTGCAGCCAGAGAAAGTACTGTTCTGATGGAAGTGTATCTGGCTACAGGTGCAAAAGTTTCTTCATAATCTATCCCTTCTTTCTAGGAGATTCCATGAGCCACAAATATTGCTACCATCTGCATCATGCTTGATCTCACTTGGAAGTTACAACAGACTTCCCTTCTGGTCTTGGGACCACATCCCATACATCATTCTTCATGATCCAGTGGTGCTCCTTGGTCATGGCATCCTTCCATTACTGCATCCCTAATCCTAGGAACTTCAGATTCTTCAATATCTTTAATAGGTATTTTTTCTTGAACTTCGTCGCTTGTTCTTCGAAACAAATGTCATTTTCATTCTTTTGTAGGTGATTGTACACAATATTTCCTACCAGTCAAATTCAATTGCATGATTATAAAATTATCATAGTTTTCAGAGAAAAATCTTACACATAAGGACATATGCCATACAGTCATGCAATTATCTTAGCCAATGCTTTAATACAACATTTATCCATATCCTATAACTTTCTAGATGCCTTCCATCTCTATCAGAACATTGTTAAGAGTGTGCACTACTCCCAACATGTTAGGAAAGAGGTTTCAATCTAGATAAGTAGCAATGGAGTGTTGTACAGTACCATAGGCCACTTACCCATTACTATATTAGTAGTATCTTGTTCATTAATGCAACTTTTCTAAAATGCATAATATACATCCTAAATATAGGAACATAAGTATGCACATGACTGAACAACATCATTTAAGTAATCATATATACAAGAAATGAAAATTCAAATACTTATCTTTGTTTGGTTGTTGGGTGGACTCCCTCTTAATCTTTGCTTCCTTGCAAGAACTACTGGAGTCTCTGATAGTGTGCACCTTAACCAATGCTAAAAATAGATGAGACGTTCTTCTATAGATTATTTGTTTTTCAGATTCCAGCTCTGCAGTGACTTCTTCTAATCCTTTCATGTAAAACTTCATTACAATACATATTCTTCATCACTTGAAGAATATTCACTGTCTTCCCTGGTTCTCTTCCTTGGAGGTTCATCATCCTCTGCGGTGTGAGCATGATGTCTTCTCTTGTTGTTGTTCTTCTTGTGGGAGCTTCTTTTGTTCCTGGGACAATCTCTGGAATAGTGTCCCTTCTCATCACAAGTATAACATCGAATGTGAGAAAGATCTCTCATGGATCCTCCAAAGTTCTCCCTCCGATTCTGGTGGTGGTATTTACCCTTCTTGTGATGAGGATTCTCCCTCTTGTGGTTATTATTCCTGGTGTGTGTTGCAAGAGCCCGGTCTTCATTATCCATATTTTCTTCTCGAGCTACAATTTGAGCTTCTGTCTATGAGCATTCCTCCCACAACCTACTGAATGTGATGAGCTTATTTCTAGCACAAATTCCTTGACTGAAGGAATCCCATGACCTAGGAAGACCATTCAAGGTGGTCATCAAAATTTCACCATTCTCTATATCTTCTCCCACAACTTCAAGTTGTTATTTTATCTGAGAGACCCTTATAAAGTAGGACTGCATGGTCTCTGCATTTTGTATCTTGACATTCTTCAATTGATTCCTCAAAGTCATCTTTCGATTTATGTTCTTCCCTTCAAATAGCTTGGTCAAGGAATCAAACATCTCCTTGGGTTTCTTTAGAGAAGACACATGTGGTATGAGATGGTATTTGATAGAATTTGCAATGATCCTCTTGGCCTTGACCAATTTTTTCTTATGTAAGGCCTTAGCGTCATCTCCCTCTGGAAGTGAAACTTTTTCACTTATGTAGGTGTCCAATTCATTCTCTTCTAGGATTAACCCAATCCTATACTTCCATCCTCGGAAGTTATCAGCCCCTTCAATGTTATCCTCAAGCTTGGTGTGGTGAGACATCTTTTAAAGAGTACTTCAAATGGAAATAGAAAAGTTTTAGGTCTTACCACTTTGATTTGTTGAAACTGGGTCTGGAGTTGGCTAGGGTTTGGCAGAGAAACCCTAAAAATCCGAACTTGGAATTTCAAACTTCTGTCTAGATAGGGAGATGCATTTGACTGAGGTGAGCAAGATGGTGTGCTCATATTTTGAAAAAACTCCAAAAATTGACCCTCCAAAAATGACCTATGAATTTTGGATTTGCAACTTCTGTCAAAATCTGGTTTTCTAGTTTTTTTGGTCCAAAAGTCAAATTAGGGTTTGACATTCCTTAAGATTCACCCAACCAAAAAGTTTGATTTTGGTCTCTAAATTTCGATTTTTCTTAGGAGATAAATCCTATGCTGAGAGCACTCCAAAATTTCACTTCCGTCAAAAGCCTAATTTTCCGCAGCAGTGACAAGCCAAATAATGAAAATGCTTAGAATCCAATTTTGTTTTGACAGAAAGATATGCCATATTGTTTCTGGTGCATCTCTAAAATTTCAGATCCTTAGGGTCTAAAACTTCGGCCGTATATTGACCTGCCATCTTTCCAACCCCATAGATCTGAGCTTCAATGGATTCTCCATGGGAGAGATATGATAAGTGTCGCAACATGAACTATTTATGGGATGAAACAACATAGAGAACTTGTACGTAGTGACATGTGTCACTATTTCAACTTCGACCTCTGTAACTCGGACCTTTGAAACTACAGTCCTTTCCCTAACTGAAACATTTTACGGAATTCCATTTGGAGCTCCCTAGCCCGAGATATGACCTTTGTGCCTAGGTCACCTGTTTAGGGATGCATTCTGGAAGAGACAGAAACTCTAACTTGTAGGGATCATATCTCAACAAGTACAATGAATATGAGGCTGAAAGTCTTACACAGGGTACATCCGTATCTGATATTCGGCCTGTAAAAATTTCAGATCCCGAACCTTTGCCAAAATAGATTTATAGTGAAATTTCCACGATGACTAGTTTTTACTAAACCAAGCCCTACCTTCGAATTTATCGCAAGTGCAACAAGTGTCCTAAATGCCATACAATGCCTTCCTTTAGGCTAGCTCTGATACCATGTTAGTTTTTCATCATTTAATTCAATATGATCTAGGATATTAACTGAGAGAACAACATGTACAACATATCAAACAGAAGAGACAAGATACACAAAGCATTTCACCGGTGAAACCATAAAGGAGAAAACCCCGCAACTTCCTCAGAGATAGAATGAGTAATGATACAAAACCCCAAGACAAGAGATAGTCTCCTAGCATCTTCTCCTCCTCCACTTGTGTGCACTAATCACTTGTATGAATGAGTGAGTGAGTAAATAGAGTGGTGCAACCACTCTATTTATACTTTAACTTGACTTGCCTTTTACCCTAACTGGGATGATTCCTTAAGGGAGTCTAATAACCCTTCCACTTAACTCATACTGGGTCGTCCCCTCTAAGGTGGTCTAATAACCCATCAAATATAAGTTACGACACTTACAATAAATATTGTGACACTTGCAAATACAAACGACGACACTTCCGATCGGAGGAATAAGACATCTCCGTCGGGGATACAATAAAGTACAAATGTAATACATACAATATACAAGTGAATATCTTCCAAAGTTACAAATACATCAATAGAGAGTAATGATATCGATCCAGATAGTAAGAAAAACAATGATACAAATTAACATAGTGATGAAGAAAATAGCAATAAAATATTTGATAAAGATGAAAATGATCTTGATCAAGATTGCGACAAGAGTAAAGCCAATAATGTTGTTAAGTATCCGATGGAAGACGTATGCACAAAAAATAAGGAAGAAAAAACAAAGGAACATGTGATAGAGACTAAAGAAAAAGACAATAATGATGATCAATGCATCGACAAGAATGTCACAATAACAAACGCACGAAGGGAGGCTGTCATCACAAGGACCTCTATGAAGAACATCAATGAGAACATCTATAAGATTAATCAGACACAAGATAATATTGGTGTTTTTGTGAGCATTATAAGTACAAATATCCCTTCCAAAGGAATTGACACAAAAAATGTTGTTAGTTTCATCATAAAAAAGGTTATTGTTGTCAAGTCTCGCAAGTCTATTCCATTGTAGAAAAAAGTAATTAAAAGAAACAACAACAAAAACATAAATGAAACTTCACCAAGTACATACTTAATACGAATTCCAAAACAAAAGAAACAAGATTAAGAAATGGGTGTAATCAAAATTGCATGTCTCAATTCATCAGTTCGACACAGAGCCAGAATAAAAGACGACATCAACAAACTTAGCTTTGAGGACAAAGCTTCTACTAAGGGGAAGGCAATGTTACGAACATAAAAGTAAATATAAACTAATAATAATAATAATAATTACAATTATTTCTAAGAGGACACGACTCCTCTCAATAGGATCCCAACAATATATAATGAGGCCCTCAATGTAAAATGTAAAATCATCTATCTATTCAATTTATTTTTACTCATATATTTATTGTAATAATGGAAATCAGATTCACTTCTTTGGTCTAAACAACCGGATTGGTTGTTACCGGTTTTCATTGCTTAATGCTTTCTATAACACCTTCTTCTCTTTCCCATACTAACATATAAAAATCAAGAGGTGAAGGTGAAAAATACGGAAACAAGTTTCAAAAGGGGATTTATTGGTTGAATTATGGACTCTATGTTATAAACATGTTAAATCTAGATCAAATTCTCATTTTGGATTCATGGATGCTTCAAACTGTAACCCTTAAAAAGTTGAACCATTCCATTTCACCACTTTTATCTATCTATATGTTTGTTGATGGAAAGTCATGGATATCTTCAACTTGGTATCCATGTTCTCCCAAAGTGTAACTTCGAAAAGACATTGAAAATCCTTGTATCTTTATTAGAGATGATGCTCCTTGGTATCTCAAAGTGCACCCAAATATTTTCAAAGAGTTGTTGTGTTGATGTATATGTAACTTCAGAATGTATTTCATCTATGTATTTTATATATATTTATTGTACCCTTATTAGAGATGTGTTATTCCTCTATAAGGAAGTGTCGTCATGTGGATTGACAAGTGTTGCAAGTGTGTGTACTTGCCGATGGGTTATTATACCACCATGTGTGGGGTCGGACTTGAAATATATATATTATAATGTGATGTACCTAGCTAGACAAGTCGGCCCCATAAGGTCACTGGGAAAACAAATTAGTATAAATAGAGATCAGGTGATCTCTATTTAGATCACTCGGAAAAGTATCTCACTCTCACTCATAAAGTGGCGCACTAGTGAGAAGGAGGATCATCTGCTACTAGGAGACTATCTCAGTGTATTTTGGTTGTACTTTGGTTGAGCCATTTCTCTCTCTATCTCTGAGGAAGTTGTGGGGTTTTTCACCTTAGGGTTTTCCCCACGGAAACTCTGTGTCTCTTGTCTCTCATGCTTTTGATTCTTGTGATGCTTGTCATGCTTATTGTGATTGTCATGCATTGATATACTGTATATGTTATTCTCTCAGTAAAGATCCTAGAGTATTGTGAATTAATGCTCAAAATTTAACATGGTATCAGAGCTAACCTGAGAAGAAGACATTTTGCAGTGACGAAAACTTGAATTTCTTGTTTATTGGGTTTCTCTCCACAAATTCTGGAAAAGAAGTATAGTAGATTGACTTTACTCATCAAGGCGCATCTATCTGTCCAATCAGAATTCAATTCTGAGTATTTTCAGATTTGGCCGTAAAACTTAGGGTTTCCACAAAAATAGGAATTTCTGGAATATGAAGACACAACTGGAAGCTCCTTGCAAAAATCAAAATTTAGAGCTTTGGATCGAGATTTTTGGCTGGGTAGATCTCCGGGAAACTCAAACCCTAATTCAGGGCTCTCCCTAGTGAACCCGGGAGGACAAAAAGGCAAATATGAAGGATAAAACTTTGCTGATCTCAATTTCTAAATGCACCAAGATGATCAGCTCATCAAGGCGCATCTTTCTATCCATATCCCAGAGGATGAAGAGGCTAAGGTATTGCATAAGAAGAACTTGGTCAAGGCAAAGAGAATCATTGTTGATTCTATCAAAGATCATCTCATACCCCATGTGTCTTCTCTAAAGACACCCAAGGAGATGTTTGACTCTTTGACCAAGCTATTTGAAGGGAAGAACATAAATCGGAAAATGACCCCGAGGAACCAATTGAAAGGAGTAAAGTTTAAGAATGGAGAAACCATTCAATCTTATTTTTCTAGGGTCTCCCAAATTAAGGAACAATTGGAAGCAGTAGATCAAATGGTGGAGAATGGTGAAGTTGTCATGACCACTCTGAATGGCCTACCTAGGTCATGAGACTCCTTCATTCAAGGAATCTGTGCAAGAAAGAAGTTGGTATCCTTCAACAGATTGCGGGAAGAATGATCTCAAGAAGAAGCTAGACTTGTAGCTCGTGAGGAAAAGATGGGAGGTGAAGATCAAGCTCTTGCAGCTCACACCAAAAGAAGCAAGTCCAAGAAGGAGCACTCTCGCCACAAGAGATCCTATCAAAAGAATAAGAAAGATCTAAGATGCTTCACATGCAATGAGAAGGGTCACTTTGCTTCAGATTGTCCCAAGAACAAAAGGGATAATAACAACAACTCCAGTAAGAAGAAGAAGGGAAGCAAAAGAAGGTTTCATGCTCATGCTGCCGAAGATGATGAACCCCCAAAGAAGAAGGCTAGGGCAGAAAGTGATAGTGATGATGACTCATCAAGTGAAGAAGAGTATGTTCTAATATCTGCTCTCACAGGTACTATGTCCCATGGCTGTAATGATTGGTTAATTGACAGTGGGGCTTCCAAACACATGACTGGGTTTAAGGAATATTTTGTGAACCTATCTGAACATGAATCACCCCATAAGGTGAAACTTGGGAATGATTATCAATACCCAATCAAAGGAAGTGGTGAAGCCTCCTACAACCTAGATTCTGGAAAATCTTTGAAGATGAAAGAAGTCCTTTATGTACCTGGGCTCAAGAAGAACTTACTCTCCATCTCTACATTGGATGCAAAAGGTATGAGGGTTGCATTTGTGGATGGCCAAGTCCTAATGTGGCCAAAGGGAAAGACCATAGATGATGCAGTAGTGATTGGAGAGCAAGAGGGAGGTTTGTATAAATTGAAGGGACAACCTGAACATGCCATGGTACATGAATCCATGGAGCCAAGTGAACTTTGGCATAAAAGACTTGCTCATATGCACTATAGGGCACTTCGAATTGCAAGCAAGGCTGTAGAGGGTCTTCCTGAAATCAAGACCAAACATGAAGGTGTTTGCAAAGGATGTGCAAAAGGTAAGAACATTAAGAAGGCTTTCCCAAGCAGTGAAAGCAAGGCAGAGGATATCCTGGAGATCATCCACTCAGATGTATGTGGTCCTATGTCATCCAGTTCTCTTAGTGGGTATGTTTACTATGTCTCATTTATTGATGACTTCTCCAGGAAGACTTGGGTATACTTCTTGAAGAACAAATATGAGGTGTTTGATAAGTTCAAGGAATTCAAAACCTTGATGGAGAATCAAATTGACAAGAAGATCAAAACATTCAGATCCGACAATGGCGGAGAATTCACCTCAGGTGACTTCAAGAAGCTTTGCAGTGATTCAGGGATTAAGAGGGAGTTGACTGCTCCTTATAATCCTCAACAGAATGGAGTTGTAGAAAGGAAGAACAGAACTATCATGGAAGCAACAAGGGCAATGCTGCATGACCAGGATCTACCTATGCATCTATGGGCAGAAGCAGCTAGAACAGCTGTATATGTGCAGAATAGAACACCCCACAAGATATTGGACAACAAGACACCAGAAGAGGTCTTTTCTGGTAAGAAACCTGAAGTCAACCATCTCAGAATATTTGGTTGTCCAGTATACACTCATGTCCCAAAGGAAAAGAGGACTAAACTAGATCCTTCAGGAAAGAAGGGTATCTTTGTGGGTTACAGTGAAAGCTCAAAGGCTTACAGAATATACTTTCCAGGGTTCAAGAAGATTGATGTCAGCAGGGATGTCACATTTGATGAAAACTCAGCATTCATCAAATCAAGGAAGGCACCTATCGAAGTTTATGAAGAACTTAAGGAAACAAGATTTCAAGACACTACCATGACTGAAGCAGTTCCAGAAGTTGTTTGTGAGTTTGAAGATCCACAAGAACCTGTAGATCCACCCCGTGAGGATAACCCTCACAAGAGGAAACCTGCATGGGCTAGAGAGCTCATTCAAGATGCAGAAAGATTTGGCATTCCAGAATAAGAACACATAGCAAAGAAGAGAACCAGATCACATACCAGCTATGTTGCTTTACTCTGTGACATTATGAACAAAGAGCCTTCCAGTTATGAAGAAGCAATGGAAAAGAAAGAATGGAAGGATGCCATGGTTGGGGAATACCAATCAATAATGAAGAATGATGTTTGGGATATTGTACCAAGACCTAAAGAGAAGTATGTTGTGACTTCTAAATGGATCTACAAAATCAAGCATTCTGCAGATGGCAGTGTAGAGAAATACAAAGCAAAATTCGTAGCTCGTGGCTTCTCTCAGAAAGAGGGAATAGATTATGAAGAAACTTTTGCACTTGTAGCCAGTATACTTCCATCAGAACAGTACTTTCCCTGGCTGTAGCAATGAAATGGAAAATATACCAGATGGATGTCAAGACTGCTTTCTTGAATGGTGTAGTTGAAGAGGAAGTATATGTGGAGCAGCCACTCGGTTTTGAAATACATGACAGGGAGTCATATGTGTGCAGATTGAAGAAAGCCTTGTATGGCTTGAAACAAGCTCCCAGAACTTGGTATGGTAGGATGGACAATTTCCTATCTAGTTTGGGCTTTACCAAGAGTAAAGAGGATTCCAACCTTTACTACAAGGTTGAAGAAGGGAATCCTGTGGTTCTACTCTTGTATGTGGATGACTTATTTGTAATAGGAGATGACAGATTGATTGCAGATACTAAGAGGAAGCTTGCTGCTGAGTTCGATATGAGAAATTTGGGAATGATGCATTATTTCCTAGGTATGGAGGTGTGGCAGAGTGTAGGTGGGATCTTCCTTGGTCAAGGGAAGTACACAGTAGATATCCTGAAGAGATTCGGGATGATGGATTGCAAGGCCATGGCCACACCTATGGCATCGAATCTGAAGCTTCTATGTGATGCTTCATCTAAGCCGGTTGATGTCTCTATGTATCGTCAGATGATTGGATCCTTGATGTACCTGACGAACACGAGACCAGATATTTTATTTGCGGAGAACACATTGAGTCAGTTCCCGACAGATCCGAGGAGTGTTCATCTAGTTCCTGTAAATCATGTTCTGAGGTACCTGAAGGGTACAGTGGATTATGGTCTCAAGTATGAGGCGAATCAAAAGTTTAACCTGCAAGGTTATGTTGATTCAGATTGGGCTGGAAGTGATGTAGATAGGAAGAGCACATCTGGGTGCTGCTTCAATATGGGATTAGGTGTGATCTCTTGGTTTAGCAGGAAGCAGTCCTGCGTAGCACTGAGTACAGCTGAGGCAGAGTATGTTGCATCCTGTTCAGCTAGTTGTGAGGCAGTATGGCTACGGAAGCTACTGTCTGAGTTATTTGATCTCCCATTGGATGCTACTGGTATCTTCTGTGATAACCAGCGTTGTGTGAAGCTGTCCGAGAACCCAGTGTTCCATGACAGGTCAAAACACATAGAGATCAAATATCACTATATCAGGGATATGGTGCAGAGAGGAGCTATGAAGCTCCTGTATGTTGCGACAGACGAGCAGATTGCAGATGTGCTGACAAAGCCACTAGCCAGGGTGAAGTTCGAGTACTTCAAAGAGAGGCTTGGCGTTCTTCAGATCGAGGACACTTCGAGGAAGAAGTGATGGACACATTTGCTGAAGCCATTCCAAGCATGCTGGAAGGAGGATCCTTCACATGGCTGTGGATGTAAGCGCTGGATGACGAACATCAGGATGATGTTCTGGTTTCTGCTTGGATATGATCAATTGGATCATTTTTATGTATGTATGTATGCATCATGTTGGATGCTGGATATGATCAGTTGGATCATTTTTATGTATGTATGTATGCATCATGTTGGATGCTGGATATGATCAGTTGGATCATTTATATGTATGTACGCATCATGTTGGATGCTGGATATGATCGATTGGATCATTTGTATGTATTTTGTATATGCATCATGTTGGATGCTTGAACCATGTATCTGTATATGTATCAGGTGGATACATTGTATGATCAGGTGGATCATGTATGGTGATATGTATCATGTACTTGTATTTGTATCAGGTGGATACACTGTATGATCAGGTGGATCATGTATGATGATATGTATCAGGTAGATACTTGGTATGCATCAGGTAGATGCATTGTTTGATCAGGATGATGATGGATGACGAGCTTCAGGATGTTGCTCCAGATGACATGCAGCAGGATGTTGCAGTGATGATGATCATGTGTATATCAGGATGATTTATGGTGAGTATCAGGTTGATACTCTATGGCCATGGATCAGGTTGTGCAGATAAGCATATAATTTGGCCCTGGTAGATTTGCAGATAGTCTTTTGAGGTTTTTCCTATGGCATGTAATTCATGGCCTGGGATATCTGGCAAATGCTCTTTCGAAGTTTTGCTCTGGGAGGACATATAATTTGGACCCGGGAGATCTGCAGATAGTCTTTCGAGGTTTTGCCTATGGCATGTAATTCGTGCCCTGGGATATCTGGAAGATGCTCTTTGGTTTTGTCCTATGGCATATAATATGTCCTTGGGAGATCCGATAGGTTGGGTTGTGTGCCCGTAATAAGTCCTGGGATGCTCTTGCGAGGTTTTGCCATGACCACATATAATCTGTCCCTGGGAGATCCTATAGGTAGAGCTGTGTGCTCATAACAGCCTGGGATTCTCTTGCGAGGTTTTGTGGTGACCACATATAATCTGTCCTTGGGAGATCCTATAGGTAGAGCTGCGTGCTCGTAACAGCCTGGGATAATCTTGCAAGGTTTTATGGTGAGGTCACATATAATATGGCCCTGGGAGATCCTATAGGTAGAGCCGTGTGCTCGTAACAGCCTGGGATGCTCTTTCGAGGTTTTGTGACGCATGTAATAAGTCCTGAGGGTTCCACAGTATGGCCAGTGATGATGAAGACCTGCAGGTGGTGGGCCTACATCCAGAATGAAAAAGGACTGGCTCTGTAGAACTGCCTATGATGAGTAGAGTCAGTGATTGGTTGAGATAACAGCAGAAGTGACGATGATGATGACGATGCATCAATGACGATGATTCCGAGAAGAAGACTTGTCTAGAAGATCTGTGTCGAGAATTACCTTCCTAGTTAAGAGGGAGTGTTGATGTATATGTAACTTCGGAATGTATTTCATCTATGTATTTTATATATATTTATTGTACCCTTATTAGAGATGTGTTATTCCTCTATAAGGAAGTGTCGTCATGTGGATTGACAAGTGTCGCAAGTGTGTGTACTTGCCGATGGGTTATTAGACCACCATGTGTGGGGTCGGCCCTGAAATATATATATTATAATGTGATGTACCTAGCTAGACAAGTCGGCCCCATAAGGTCACTGGGAAAACAGATTAGTATAAATAGAGATCAGGTGATCTCTATTTAGATCACTCGAAAAAGTATCTCACTCTCACTCAAAAAGTGGCGCACTAGTGAGGAGGAGGATCATCTGCTACTAGGAGACTATCTCAGTGTATTTTGGTTGTACTTTGGTTGAGCCATTGCTCTCTCTATCTCTGAGGAAGTTGTGGGGTTTTTCACCCTAGGGTTTTCCCCACGGAAACTTTGTGTCTCTTGTCTCTCATGCTTTTGATTCTTGTGATGCTTGTCATGCTTATTGTGATTGTCATGCATTGATATACTGTATATGTTATTCTCTCAGTAAAGATCCTAGAGTAATGTGAATTAATGCTCAAAATTTAACATGTTGTATCTTGTCATCTCATGGTCATTTTAAAATGCATGACAATGCACATCTACTATATTAAATATATACACTATCACAAATATATAGTCAGATCCCCACCTTGTTTTTGATAGTGCCCCTCAAAGTCCACGTTGATACTATTTGATGAATTAGCAGGTACATGTAATGGTTTGTGTAGACCTTGATTTTCATTACTAGCTTTACATGTACAACATAGAATGCATCCTCTAAGGAACCAAGATACATGTTTTTACACTATAAAATAGTACATATACCTCTACAAGTTGGCCATTATTTTTCTAACAGTAAAATGGCTTGCAACTTTTGAAGTATGAGTCTCTTTTACAAGTTGTGCTATGTCATCTTTAGGCACATTGATCCTAACCAACTAGTTGAGAACCCATATTGGATATTGTAGTCAACATCATTGTCTCTTTTTCCTTTATAAAATTGGCTTGTAGCTGAAATATCTCCTTGAAGTCATATCCTTTGTTTTTAACTATTCTTGTGCATAATGGGTGAAAGGTGTCATGCATACAAACATTATAATAGCTAGGGTTGAAACTATAATACATTGAGTTCAAAGAATAACAATCTCTTTCCCAAAATATACATGTTCATTATTTGTGAGTAACTATTAAATGATAGGAAGGTAAACTACCTAGTTCTAAAGGTTTCCTTAAGAGATATTTTGTATGCCAATCAAAATCTATCTTTTTTCTAATTCAATCTAAAATATGAAACCTATAAAAAAAATAGAGGAAAATACATTCCTTAAACACAAATGGTTACACAAGAAAAAATATAAACAAATTACTAACTTTTAACCAGTTCATCAAGCAAATTGATTTACATATTGAGTGGGTATAACAGTTAAGAACATGTGTTTAATCCTCCTATGAGGTTATAGGTTCAAATCTAAAGGGGGGTAGTGTATTTACACCTCTGTAGACTTTAGGAGTTAAATCGTTGCACAAAAGGGGGTCCCTTGTCCTACAAGCAAGGGTGTCTCATACACCAAATTGGTGTCTGGCTTGGCTGTGACCTTAAAAATATATAATAATAATAATTATATTATTATTATTACTAATTTAAACAACAATTAATAAAAAAAAGAGTATTTAGGTAGGGGGTTAAGAGATATCTTTATTTTATTGAAATTAACACAAATATAATACTCGATTTTTTATTTTTACTCCTCTTGTCATTGTCATCTGGGTTCCTCCAATATTGTGTCACTTAAGACATATTCAAGATTCCAACTCCACATGCATAAGGGAATGAGAAAAACTTGAGAGTTTTGGATCCCAAATCCCGTATAGAAGTTATATGATAGAAATAAGGGTTTTTATAGATATGAAGGGCATAAAAACTTAGAGATTAACCCCCGTGATTTCTCTAGCATAAAAGTACACAAATGATGGCTCCCCTCTCTCCGACCCTTGGTCTCAATTTATAATCTTAAGATGTTATTGAGATTATTGGTAATGGGATTCCAAGGAGTATGGGTGTACAAATATCATGACCCCAGCTCAAGATTGCGCGAATTTTGACAAATGTTATGTTTTTCATGATTTCCAAGGATATGTTCCTTTTATACTAGAAACAAGCATTTAAGATTCTCCATTACTTCAAGGAAAGAGCATATGATTGGGAAAAATCCTAATTAAACACATTTTGGGCAAGTAATCACCATAATTGATTGATATGAAGGGCATATCTACATTGATGATTCAATAGTGTCAAATGATTCTATAATATATGCCCCCTAATGTATGAGGTCAAAAAGGAATATGATTGAAAAAATACATTTTAAACTATGAAGGAAGATGCCAAGTGGAACCAAGTTGAGTCTGAAGAACTTTGCATAAAAAAAATACCTACAATAAGAACAAAAGTATTAGATGAATTTCTTCCGTAAGGTGGGAATGCCCATGCTCAGGTGTGATAAAGCATGGCTGCTACATCAATTACACTATGGATACATGTAGAATGAAAAATCATGGCCACAAAAAATGATACATGGTGAATCCATGTCAAATATAGATTATATCCATAAGCATATACAATATGAATCTATATTGTCTTAGTATATTATACAAGAATATCTAATGATATGTAGCCACAAACAAATCCTCCCATCAAGTACCAATGTCATAACTATGTGGTATGGTATCACACAACTTAGGAACAACAAAGAGGAAAAATATTATTACAAGCCCAAGGTCTTCAAACGAAATCCATGAAATTATGTATGCATTTCAACCATGTGAATAAATGATATGAATTTGAACATGGTAGAAACCGTTTGATTACTTGTTGTTGATGAATATTGTTAACAAATGTGAGACAACCCATCGATAATGATAATGGGTGTCAAGCTACACTAATATAATCCAACAAGTGTGAATAGATGAGCTAGTGACTAACATTTATTATAATCTATCAAATAGGAGACATTGATGAATTCCCACCATCAATGGCAAGGGAAATTTACATTGATGACTAGAATACCCAAAGTACTGAAAATGGCTCTAAAAATCAATCCCATAATAAATGTGTTGTTGTCTATAGATGAAATTCATCAAAAGGAGGGAATTGCAACCCATAAACTAACATGAGCATGAATCATGGACATGATTTAGGTTGAAAAGGTCTTGGAAAAAGTTTTGCATGAACACATCACCAAGTATGTATATCACATGCACCAAGTGGTAATAGCACATGAAAAGACCCTCTGAGCGATGATTGATAATGGAAGTCATTGATGGAGGCAAGGAATTCCACTAATGATGAAAGTGGATCCCAAGGTACAACATGAATCCCAATATGTGAATAAATGTTTTTCCACTGAACACGTGGGAAACCACTTTGTTAGTGACCAATGATGAGATGTCATCTATTGAGCACAAGGTATCCTACTAATTATGAAAATAATCCTAGGGTGCTCCCTATTGTAGATCGATCTCTCAAAGCAATGCGTCATAGTTCATAAGTGATGACTTCTATATAAGAATTCAATGAATACCTTCCACACTAGCATGAGTAAAAGACACTGACAATAATGAAATTGAGACATAATTGGCAATAGGGAAGGTTGACATGGACGATCAAAACTTCTGAGAAATGGCCAACATAGTATAAAGATCACTTTTTTCATAAGCATGGAACAATAGTAACTTGGGAAACATTTGATGTAAGAATGAATAATATTATATATCTACAACATAGGATGCATTAACATATTCCCCATAATCATTGGAAGAGTAACCAATTGAAGAAGTAAATAGATCATGGTTTGGATCCTAATTCAATACTAAAACTCAACTTGTCAAGAAGACTCAAAACTTGGTGTTTATTTCAAGGGCAATGCAACTTTGTTTCCAAATATAAAAACCAGGGGTCTTAATTATTCCCCCCCTCTAATTTTTTATAATATTTGATTTTTTTTTGTCTTTTTCATATTAGTAAATCCTAAAAATGAATAAAGGAATGCCGTAAATCAATGGAAGAAATGAGTGTTGCAAGGCATGCAACTATGTTCCAAGTGCATGGAACAAACCTATACAAACAAAATGCAAAAAGGGTGTTATGCAAGAGGTGGACACTCATCAAAATGTTTCTTCCAAAAATACAGTCCATAATGAAAATTCAATAGATGAAAGTGATTAGTAACATAATGAATGCAATGGTAGTATGGAATCCATAGTGAAGCATTAGGCATACGTGTGCAAGTATAAGTGAACAAATACAAATGCATAATGAATAAAAATGGGATCCTCATAGAGAATGGCCATAAATACATGAGAAAGAGAGGCATGAGGCTTCTTCTCAAAGTCATGGTACAACTAAAAAGGCTCCTGAGCCTATGAGAAAAAATAAACATGGACACTAAAATGTAAAGAGGGTGTCGAATACAGTGTCCCATGTTAGGTAGGATATTTTGCTGGAATAGTGCAAACTGAAGATAGAAAATACTGACACACCAATATCCAACAGGTTCAACCCTATGGAAATTTCAAGTGGAAAAAGGTTTAAATGCATATGACAAAAAAGGGAAATCCTAAACCTATATGCAAGATTATGAATATACTTGACTGGATCGAACAATGTGAAAAGCATGATCCCTAAGCAACCATAAATCCAACTCGAGATATTATATCAAAGAAACAACAATACTATGATCATATCTAAAAAATATAAAAAGAAATTCTAATATGGGGTACTTTGATAGGGTTATCTTAAACTTTGATGTCCTAAAAAATATTCATTATGATGGTAGAGTCTGCTAGCAAAGACTTAATAACACCAAGGCATAAGGACCTACAATCAATGAGAGAAAACTCATAAGGAATATCAAAGTTAAAATAAATGGTAGAGTTTGTATGAATAAACTCATCAACATAGGAGTATAAATCTATACTAAAGGAATTAGATTCATCAGGAAAAACAACTTGCAACTCATTGATGAAATTTGAAGTCTAAAAAATTTCAACATCTGAGGATCTAGAAACATTGATATCATGCTCAAAAGGAAAATCTAGGGTGGATTTGATTGCAATTGGTTCCAATCTAGGAAGTTGATCTTTGGAAAGGAAAAAAATATCTAAAGAATGTCAAAATTGATCATAGATTCTAAGAGAGTTTCATTAGAGGGAATAATATCATCCTAGAGAGAACATATGATATAACATTCACTTGGACCAATAGGGGGGAGAACACGCTCCAATCCTCCATTGGATGAATCACTTGGTTAACTACTAGAATCGAGTCTCAAGAAGGTGAGCATGATCTCAAAGGATCCTCCTCAATAGAAATTGGACACATGGTATATGAGGCCACATAATTCACCCATGGTAGATTAGTGTCTACTAAAACACTAAAAACAAACAAAGGGATCACATGGGTATCAATCCAGATAAAGAGAAGGATCAATAAATGCAACTTGATCAATAGTGAAAATTATTCAGTTGTGAGGAAAATGCATCACATGAAAGAACATAGACACCGCATAATTCATAACATATGCATAATCATGCCCATGAACATATTTAAGTCCAATAGGTGCTCCATAAAAATGCAATCAACTAAGACAAACTTCCCACTGTTAAGCCCTAAATTGGGCCCATTCCCCCCTAAATTTGGCACTTTATATTAGTATTGTTATATTATTGTTGTCGTCTTGAGTCCATTAGTAGTAATTGTACCTCTTTGTATCCTACACACACACACACCCACACACACACATATTAAGGAAACCTTTTCATTTGAATAATCTTGTATTGTCTTGTCTTGTGTACTTAGTACATTGTATAAGGAGGTTTACCCCCCGAAGAGGCTTGATATTCATATTTTTTTAAGTATTGAGGTGTCGATCACTCTTTATTGTCTATTTATTCTCTTTTGGGGAATTTGTCGTATAACATTTGATATTAGAGCTTGGATACTTCCAAAACTAGTCATCTTGGAATTTTTGCTATAATAGTTTTTCTATGAATTTTTAGATAGTGAAAATTAGAGGGGAAATAGAGGATAGAATGAAGTACTTTGGTAAAAATTTCAGCTCTTTATTCACTATACTTTTTATTATATACTCTGTGGAAGTTAGGGTTTCTGACTAGTCCAAAAACTAGTCTCAAACATGTGATTTGGGAGAAATTGTTATATCTAGAGCATGTGAGATACAAATTGAGTAATACCTATTGCATAAAAAATAAGATGGAAAAAAATATATATGGTATCAATTCCAAAATCAAATACAAAAAATTGGACACATGGTAGTTCGTACACTTTCACTATTTTGAAAGGGAAAAAATAACAGCTGTTCGGAATATTGCAATAACTTTTTATCGGCACATCAGAATTAGTTCATACTTGCAGAATTGAAGAGAATATGTATCAAGATAATACATGAAAAAATTTAGACTTGAAGGGACAAAATTTCAGAGTTACATCAGAGCGAAGGTTTTCCAACAAATTAGTCTCCAAATCAGGGTTTGGAAAAGGTATGCCATTTTAAATTTGATTAACTTTTAGTAGAAGGATATATTAGGTAAATTTCATAGGTGTGATAAATATTGTATATATATATTATTATTGTTGCACATGGCACCAAAGTGTGGTGGAAAAATTCACACTCCAATCAAACCACCAGAGGATTCATTTTTGACCTACGATGAAAGTGAAGACCTATCTTTTTGGGTGGAAAGTTGGAAGCTCTGAATAAAGGGATTGTGAGAGCGGTTGATTTAGTTAATTTAGAGAATAAGATGGAGGAAATGATGGGAAATGTGGAGATTAATATGATGGTACATATGGATAATAATATCAAAACGATTTCTAAGCTCATACAAAACTCAAAGGAAAATCTCCCTAAAGGTGATGATGTTTCCCGTGGTACTCAAGAAGATAAAGATAGTGTCCATGTTGAGCTACCTTCCATTAATAAGAATAATCCAAGAGGATTTGACTCTAATAATGGAAGTAATCAGGGATGGTCCCCAAGGGGCATTCAACTCCCTAATATTGACACGAGCTAGTTTAATGGAAAGGACCTTATAACATGGATATTCCAAATGGAGAAATCCTTTTATATACATTAGGTGCCAAATACACAAAAGGTAACTATTGCATCTTTATATTTAGAACCTGATTAGTTTGTGTGGTACCAATGGCTTTGTGAACACAAAAAGAACTCCATTATCTCTTGGTCCATTTTTACAAAATAATTGATATCATATCATGATGATGTTAAGAGAAATTCCTTCTTTACCCAATTGATAAATCTAAGGCAAAAGGGTCTCATAATAGAGCACATTCAACAATTTCAAGAGTTGAGTTTTAGAGTGGAGGGCATACCAAATGATAAATTGTTAAATCTCTTTATTGGAAACTTGAAGGATAACATTCAACATGAGGTGCGTCTCTTCAAACCAACATCCTTAGAGAAGGATTTCATGTTGGAAATGAAGGTTGAAAGTATAAACATGGTGATGGATACTAAAAGGACCACCTCTAACACCTATAGAGAGAATAATGTTCCTTCCTCTTACCCACCTCAAACTACATGGTTGACACCTCAACAAATGGATGAAAGAAGAGAAAGAGTTATATGCTTTAATTCTGACAACAAGTATAGTAAGGGACATAAGTGTGGTGAGAATAAATTATTCTACATAGATTTTGAAGAGGAATAAACAAGATAACAAGAACCATCTCAAGCTGAAGAGATATAAGATATTACTCCTAAAATGATTACTCCCACCATATCTTGTCATGAATTGGGTGGAATTAGCACTCTTCAAACTCTCAAGATCGAAGGATATATCAAAACGAAAAAAGTAACAATGTTGATTGATTATGGTAGTACTCATAATTTCATTCATTGTAAATTAGCCAAACTTCTCAACTGCTTTACATATCCAGCACTAGAGTTTCAAGTAATGATTACATATGGAGGAACTATTAATTACTAAGGGAAATTCCATAATATCAATCTTACTATGGGGGAATATGTATTGAATAGTCCAATTATTTATATCCTAATGGGTGGTACTTATGTTGTCTTGGGGGTTCAATGGTTACAATCAATTTGGAATAGTGGATTTCAATTTTAAAGAGCTTTCCATAACTTTTTCCTGGGAAGGAAAATAATTTGAGTTAAGGGGTGTCATAGGGAAACCAAGAAAGGTGATAATATCTAATGGAATGAAAAAAATGTTGAAAAGGGGACATTAGGGTGTAATTGTGAAATTATACTCACTAGAGGTTGAAACTGTTGAATTTTTCTTATAGCAGTATAAATACAAATTTTAGATCTGATAATTACTTCCTAATGATTTCAAATGGTAATTTCATCCCACTGCTATCATTGAATAATTACACACTAAAAATTTCAACTTTAAATGCAGTGGAAACAAAATATCATAGAAGAATAGCCATGCACAATAGAGACAAATTTTTTACCTTGGAAAACCCAACCTTCGGAGAAAACCAACAAATTTTCTTAGAAGAAATCAATCCAATAGATACATTACCATCATGAAGAAACCATAGCATATAAAAGGCACACCCTTCATGAAGAAACCCTAGAGAAAGATATTGAACCCTTAGAGATGATAAGAACTTTCAAAAAACTACTTGTACCTTCACTAGCTTCTTGGACTTGCGCATGAGAAGAGAAGAAAATATGTGATGATAAAATGAAATGTTCAAGAAGTTTATTTATACACTTCAAGTCACCTTCATCTTACTTTTGGGGCTGACTTGTACTTTTCTTCTAGGGACGAATTGTACATTTTGTCTTCAATATTTCCCTTGGCTTCTTTAATGATTCATTTGGCTGTGACTTGTCTTCTTGGCATTTCTTCTTTACTAAAAAAATCATCCATGAGCCTTGTTGATGTTATTATTCTCCTCACATGCACCTCTATTAATATAGACCTCTAATGTTGAGTAAACCCATTGAGAAGCCCCTCATCACAAGAGGTCTCTTGAGCCTGCATATTAAACATTAGAATGGACTTGTAAACAAGTCAAAACTGCTCATATATAAAATAGATGACTCCTTCATGGAGAAAGAAATGTGAGAGAATCTCAAGCATTTCATACCTATCCAAATCATCATGGATAATACTAGGAAAAAGAATGTTTCTGGGCCATTCATCAGTAGCCAAATCAACATGAACCCGTGAGTGAATGTATCATTCGCCCTTAGTCAAATCAACATGACCAATATGGGAGAATGCCTACCCGATGCTGCAAAATGGAGAAACATCAATATTCCCTCATAGTGAGGGAGACATTATTCATCATGCCAATATTGTCTCCAAAGTATACAAACTTTTACTTAGAAAGAGTCTTAGTGAGAATCTGTACTATGTTCTCATATATGGATATGTAATGGAGCTTTACTTCTCCCTTCTGCACCATGTCTTGGATGAAGTGATATTTGATCTCAATGATACCGGATTTTCTAAAATATTGACACAAATTTTATTATCAGAATGTATAAAGGTCGTCTCTAGCTCCTAATCAAATAGTCCTACAAGAATATTTTGAAGCCACACTGCTTCACGACTTGCAACACTAACTATGATATACTTCACTTATGTTGTATTGAGTGCTACATAAATCTTCTTCCTGCTAAACTAGAATATCATAGATGATACAAAGCTAAAGAAACACCATGAGTTGCTCTTTCTGTCCACTACACTCCCTGCCTAGTTAGAATCAGTATATCCCTGTAACCTCACTTCACCACTTGAGACATATCTCATACCATATCGAACTGTACCATGCAGGTAACTCAACACATGCTTTGCTGCAACCTAATGTACATTTCTCGTCTCAACCATGAACTGAATCAGGGTTCTTATTGCAGAGAAAATATATGACCTGGTTTTAACTAGGAACATTAAGGATCCAATCAACTTCCTATACATAGTGGGATCCACCAAATCTAAATCTGAGGCAGAATCACTCAGCTTCTTTAGATTTGTCTCCATAGGTGTAGCCATGGACTTGCAGTCCATCATACCAAATCTCCTCAAGACCTCAACTGTGTACTTCCCATGATTGAGGAATATCTCATATGGTCCTTTCCACACCTCCAATCCCAAGAAATAATGCTTCAATCCAAGACCCTTCATCTCAAAATCTGAATCCAACTCCCTCTTGCACTTGACAATGAGCCCCTCTTCCATAGTAAGGAACAAAGCAACAACATACAACAACAAGATCAAAGGATCACCATAAAAAAACATGTAGTAAAGGTTGGGATCCACATCACTCTTAGTGAATCCCAATCCCATTAAGTATCCATCAATCATGGAATACCATGCCCTGGGTTCCTTCTTGAGTCCGTACAAATCCTTATTTAATTTGCAAACATAGGACTCCTTCCCATGTATCACAAATACCTAAGGTTTCTCTCATGTACACTTCTTCCTCAATCACACAATTGAGGAATGCAGTATTTACATCCATCTGATGTGATATCCAACCCATAACTGAAGCAAGATAAATAATAGTCCTGATGGAAGTTTAACTGGTGACTGGAGCAAGAGTCTCCTCATAGTCCACTCCCTCTTTTGGGAGAATCCTCTTGTCACAAACCTCACTTTGTACTTCTTGGTGTTTTCATATGTTGCATGCTTGATTTTATAGATCCATTTGGAAGTCACCATTGACTTCCATTCTGGTCTCATAACTATCTCCCACCCATAATTCTTCATGATGGACTGATACTCCTCTATAACGACATCCTCCAAAACCTATTGGCCTGCTGTCTCCTCATAACTGGAAGGATTATAATACTAAATGATGTAACTCATTAACACCATATAACCTGAAAACCTATGAGGTATTTTTATCTCTCTAAAAAGAACCCCAGGAGTTGCAGGCTTCTCTGCATCTTGTAATGTATCACAAAGCCATGCTGGTCTCTTCCTATTCACTGCAATATCTCTAGGTAGATCCATTGTAGCTATATTGACACCTCCTAATAGTATGAAGGATGAGCAACTAGACTAGAGGGATCAGTACCCTTTTCCTACTCCTCACTATCAATCTCCATATGATATTCTCCAGACTTCCTAAAGAATACCATCCTCATCAAAAGTAACATCCAGACTAACCTCAATATTATGCTGTCTTGGAAGGTAGATCCTATAGGTGTTCGAAGTCTTGGTTTATCCCACAAAAGTAACCTTCTTCCCTGAAGGTTCTAACTTTGTCCTCTTCTCCTTGGGCACGCGGGTGTATGCTGGACAACCAAATATCCTCAAAGGATTGACCTCTGGCTTCACTCCTGTGAATTCCTCCTCAAGAATCTTGTACCCCAATATCTGGTGAGGACTCCTATTCTGAAGATAAACTATTGTGTTGGATGCCTCTGCCAATAAGAACATGGGTAATTTTTTATCATAAATCATCGCCTTGAGAACCTCCACAATGGACTTGCTCTTCCTTTCTGGAACCCCATTATACTAAGGGTTGTAAGGAATTGTCAAGTACCTCTTGATCCCTACCTCATTGCATAAATCATTAAATTCATTGGAAGTATACTCTCCTCCATTATCTAACCTTAAAACCTTGACCTTCTTTCCCGTCAAGTTCTCTACTTGAGTGCTGAACTCCTGGAACCTGCTGAAGACCTCATTCTTGGTCTTCATGAAGTAGATCCATGTCTTTCGAGATAAATCATCAATGAATGTCACATAGTACAATAATGCACCCAAATATGATACTACCATTGGTATACATACATCTAAATGTATTAGGTCCAATATCCCCTTGGACCTACTATCATTGCTCTGAAAAGAACCCTTGGCATTCTTGCTAAGTGCACAACCCCTGCAAACACCCTCATGATCTACTAGAGATCTGGAAGACCTATAACCATAATTCTAAATGTTGGAAAATCTCTATAATGTAGGTGAGTAAATATCTGATTCCATAACTCAAATAAACTGATACTGTCATGTGCCAATGCTTTGGATGAACGTCTTCACAACTTGTATAGTCCTCCCTCTCAAACACCAATCACTCCTGTTGAGTCTATGTTTGAGTCCTTAGGCCATACAAGAACCTGACCATCCACAAATGAAATTTTGTAACCTCTATCCTCCAATACTGATATGGAGAGTAGGTTCTTTCTCAATCCTGGTACAAACAATACATCTCTCATGTGTAGATAATCTCTAGACTCTAACTGGAATGATGATGTCTAAATTCCTTTCACTGCATGCTTGACATTATCTCCAAGTTCCACTTGTAATGTTGAGTCCTTATCTATCAAATATATATGAGAATCTCGGTAACCTGTCATGTACCTAGAATCACCACTTTCTACCAACTAGGCATCATTGCTATTTGTAATAGTGCCTATAAGAGCGGAGAAAAAAATATTATTTCCGAAGTTCATCTGCAATCTCATCAAGTTTAGATTCCTTTGCCTTATTCTATGTTGGATGCTCATCAACATCGGTTGTTGATGCATGTTGCTTTCCCTTCCTTTTGTTCTAAGGACACTAAGAAGCATAGTGACCAAATGTATGACAATTGAAGCACTTGATATTTGAAATATCCTTCTTCTTATGTTCTTGAATTGAAGCTGATCCTCCACATGTATTTTTCTTCCCAAATTTTCTTCTTCCTTTCCTTTTTATTGCATGAGATGCAAGAGCTTTATTTTATTCATTTTGAGGTCTCTGCAAGATGTTCTTGGACAATAATCTAGCTTCCTCTTGGAGACAATCATTCCATAGACAATCAAACTTGGGTAACTCATCTGGTCCACAAATGCTTTGAAAAAATGGATCCCATGAAGAAGGAAATCCATTAAGAGTTATTGTAACAAGTTCTGCATCATCAATGGTGTCTCCAATGGATTTAAGTTGATCTCTCAACTGGGATAATCTCATAAAGTAAGTGGCAACTGAATCTGATTTGGTCATCATGATACAACATAGCTGATTCTTCAAGGCTAATTTCCTACTAGTGTTATTACTCTCGAACAATCCCACCAATGTATCAAACATTTATTTGGTAGTATTCAACTTAGCAATGTGTGGAATCAAATGATATTTTATGGAATCTATCAAGATCCTCTTATCCTTTTCTTCATTCTTTTTGTGCTTGGATTTCTCCTTGGCACCTTTTGTTTTTTAGACATCTTCCTTTACATAATTTAGAATCTCATTTTCATCCAAGATGAAGAGTATCCTTGTCTTCCATGATCTGAAATTTGTAGCACCATCCAATCTTCCTTATACCCTAACACTGGACACCATTTTGAAAAGAAGTCTGAAATATGAACCAGAAACACCAACACCAACAAAATAAGTCAAAACTGAATTTAAAAAAAATTGAGAAATGAATTCACCAATAGATGCGCCCTACTAAGGCGACCTTTAGGACACCAGATTCAAGTCCAACATTAAGACAGAAAGGTCCAATGAAAGAATGTCAACAATCCTAAAACCCTAAAATTTCAACCTTAACCAAATGACAAATTGAGGGCACTAGTAAGTGTTGATGTATTTGTAACTTCGGAAGATATTCACTTGTATATTGTATGTATTACATTTGTACTTTATTGTATCCCCAACAAAGATGTATTATTCCTCCGATTGGAAGTGTCATCATTTGTATTTACAAGTGTCTCAAGTTACATTGTAAGTGTTGTAACTTATATTTGATGGGTTATTAGACCACCTTGGTGGGGTCGGCCCTGTATGAGTCATGTGGATGGGTTATTAGGCTTCCTTAGGAAGTCAACCCTGTTAGGGTTAAAGGCAGGTCAAAGTAAAGTATAAATAGAGAGTGTGACTCTCTCATTCTATTCATTCACTCACTCATCCAACTCGCATAGTTGAGAGAGAGGAGTGCGCACAAGTGGAGGAGGAGTAGCTATTGAAGACATCTATCTTTTGGGGTTTGATCCTTGTGATCTTTGTATTGGTGCCAAATCTATCTCTGAGGAAGTTGCGGGGTTTTTCACCTTCTTGGTTTTCCCCGGTGAAATGTTGTTTGTCTCTTGTCTCTTGCCTCTTATGTTTGATATGCTGTACATGTTGTTCTCTTAGTTAAGTGTTGATGTATATGTAACTTCGGAATGTATTTCACCTATGTATTTCATTTATGTATATTGTACTACTATAGAGATGTGTTATTCCTCTACAAGGAAGTGTCGTCATTTGTATTGACAAGTGTCGCAAGTGTCGTAACTTGCCGATGGGTTATTAGACCACCATGTGTGGGGTTGGATCTGATTAAGTTAACCATGGGTCATTATGCTAAGCTAGACAAGTCGGCCCCATAAGTTTATTGAGCAGTCACGACAAGTATAAATAGAGATCGGGAGATCTCTATTTTGATTATCTCATTATCTCACTCTACATCACTCGGAAAGTGGTGCACATGTGAGGAGGAGGATCAGCTGCTAGAAAGAGACTATCTCTATGCACTTGGGTTGTACTTTGGTTGTATTATTGCTCTATCTATCTCTGAGGAAGTTGTGGGGTTTTTCACCTTAGGGTTTTCCCCATAGAAACTCTATGTGTCTATTGTCTCTTATGTTTGCATCTTGTGATGATTGATATGATTGCTATGATTGATATGCATTGATATACTGTACATGTTATTCTCTCAGCAAAGATCCTAGAGTATATTGAATTAATGCTAAAAAATTAACATGGTGTCAGAGCTAACCTGAGAAGAAGACACTGTGCAGTTGCGGAAGCTAAGGCTTCTTGTTTTTGGGTTTCTCTCCACAGAGTTTGGAAAAGCAATATGATAGATTGACTCTCCTCAGCAAGGTGAATCTTTTTGTCCAATCAGAATTCAATTCTGAGCACTTTCAGTTTTGGCCCTAAAAATCAGGGTTTCCACAAAAATAGGAATTTCTGAAATCTAAAGACATAGCTAGAAGCTCCTTGGAAAAATTGAAGTTTAGATCTTTGGATCGAGATTTTTGGCTAGGTAAAACTCTGGGAAACTCAAACCCTAATTCAGGGTCCTCCCTAGTGAATCCGGGAAGACTAAAAGGCATTTCTAAAGGGTGAAACTTTGCAAAAATCAAATTCTCAATACACCAGGCTGATCAGCTCATCAAGGCGCATCTTTCTATTCTTTCAGAAAGTTGAACTTCACATTTTGAATTTTTAGGGTTTCTCTATCAAACCCTAACTCAGCTCCAGATCTAGATTTCTGCAAATCAAGTGGTAAGACCTAAAACTCTTTCTATTTCCATTTGAAGTACTCTTTAAGATGTCTCACCACACCGAGCTTGAGGATAAGCTTGAAGGGGATGATAACTTCCGAGCATGGAAGTATAGGATTGGGTTAGTCCTGGAAGAAAATGAATTGGATACATATATAAGTGAAGAGGTCCTTTTCGTAGAGGGAGAAGAGGCTAAGGCCTTACATAAGAAGAACTTGGTCAAGGCAAAGAGTATCATTGCCAATTCTATCAAAGACCATCTCATACCACATGTGTCATCTCTAAAGACACCCAAGGAGATGTTTGACTCCCTGACCAAGCTATTTGAAGGGAAGAACATAAATCAGAAGATGACTCTGCGGAATCAATTGAAAGGGGTCAAGCTGTTGAATGGAGAGACCATTCAATCTTATTTCTCCAAGGTCTCTCAGATCAAAGAACAACTTGAAGTTGTGGATGAAATAGTGGACAATGGTGAAGTTTTTATGACCACTCTGAATGGCCTACCTAGGTCATGGGATTCCTTTATTCAAGGAATCCACACAAGAAAGAAATTGATCTCCTTCAGTAGACTGTGGGAGGAGTGTTCACAAGAAGAGGCTAGGCTTGTAGCCCGAGAAGAAAAGATGGGAAGTGACGACCAAGCTCTCGCAGCTCACACCAAAAGAAGCAAGCCTAAGAGAGAGCCATCTCATAACAAGAGATCTTCACACCACCATTACCATAAAGATAAGAAAGATCTCAGGTGCTTCACATGCAATGAGAAGGGATACTTTGCTGCAGATTGTCCCAAGAAGAAGAAAGACAACAACTTCAACTTCAACAACAAGAAGAAGAACAACAAAAGAAGATATCATGCTCATGCTGCTGAGGATAATGAACCTCCCAAGAAGAAGGCTAGAGCAGAAAGTGATGAGGATGACTCATCAAGTGAATATGAATATGTCATAATCTCTGCTCTCACAGGTACTATCTCCCATGGATGTAATGATTGGCTTATTGATTGTGGGGCTTCAAAGCACATGACTAGGTTCAAAGAATCCTTTGCTAATCTATTTGAACATGAGTCACCCCATAAGGTGAATCTTGGGGATGACTACCAATATCCTATCAAAGGAAGTGGTGAAGCCTCCTTCAACCTAGAATATGGAAAGTCCTTGAAGATGAAAGATGTATTATTTGTACCTGGACTCAAGAAGAACCTACTCTCCATATCTGCATTAGATGCAAAAGGCATGAGGGTTGCATTTGTAGATGTCCAAGTACTCATGTGGTCAAAAGGTAAGACCATAGATGATGCAGTTGTGATTGGAGAGCAAGATGGAGGATTGTACAAATTGAAGGGACAACCTAAACATGCCATGATACATAAATCTATCGAGCCAAGTGAACTTTGGCATAGAAGACTTGCTCATGTGCACTATAGAGAACTACCAATTGCAAGCAAAGCTGTAGAGGGTCTTCCTGAAATCAAGACAAAGCATGAAAGTGTTTGCAAAGGATGTGCAAAAGGAAAGAACATAAAGAAGGTATTTCCAAGCAGTGAAAGCAAGGCAAAAGGAATCTTGGAAATCATCCACTCTGATGTATGCGGTCCGATGTCATCCATCTCTTTGAGTGGGTATGTATACTATGTCTCTTTCATTGATGATTTATCTAGAAAGACTTGGGTTTACTTCTTGAAAAACAAAGATGAAGTATTTGATAAGTTCAAGGAATTCAAAGCCTTGATGGAAAATCAAACTAATAAAAAGATCAAGACATTCAGATCTGACAATGGCGGAGAATTCACTTCAGGTGATTTCAAGAAACCATGCAGTGATTCAGGTATTAATAGGGAGTTGACTGCTCCCTACAATCCACAACAAAATGGAGTTGCAGAAAGAAAGAATAGAACAATCATGGAAGCAGCACGGGAAATGTTGCATGACCAGGATCTTCCTATGCATCTATGGGTAGAAGCAACTAGGACAGTTGTATATGTGCAGAAAAGAACACCCCACAAGATATTGGACAACAAGACACCAAAAGAGGTCTTCTCTGGTAAGAAACCTGAAGTCAACCATCTCAGAATATTTTGTTGTCCAGTATACACTCATGTCCTAAAGGAAAAGAGTACTAAGCTAGATCCTTCAGGAAAGAAGGGTATCTTTGTGGGTTACAGTGAAAGCTCGAAGGCTTACAGAATATACTTTCCAGGGTTCAAGAAGATTGATGTCCGTAGGGATGTAACATTTGATGAAAAATTAGCATTCATCAAATCAAGGAAGACACCTATTGAAGATCATGAAGAACCAAAGGAAACCAGATTTCAAGACACTACCATGACTGAAGCAATTCCAGATGTTGATCGTGAAATTGAAGATCCGGAAGAACCTATAGGTCCACCTCTTGAGAAGGACTCTCACAAGAGAAAACCTGCATGGGATAGAGAGCTCATTCAAGATGCAGAAAGTTATGGCATTCCAGAAGAAGACAGAGCAAAGAAGAGAACTAGATCACATACTAGCTATGTTGCTTTACTCTGTGATATTATGAACAAAGAACCTTTTAGTTATGAAGAGGCAGTGGAAAAGAAAGAATGGAAGGATGCCATGGTCGAGGAATATCAGTCGATCATGAAGAATGATGTTTGGGATGTAGTCCCAAGACCTGAAGGGAAGTCTTTTGTGACTTCTAAATGGATCTACAAGATCAAGCATGCTGCAGATGGAAGCATAGAAAAATACAAAGCAAGATTTGTAGCTCGTGGCTTCTCACAGAAAGAAGGAATCGACTATGAAGAAACTTTTGCTCCTGTAGCCAGATACACTTCCATTAGATCAGTACTTGCTCTAGCTACAGTGATGAAATGGAAGATACACCATATGGATGTCAGGATTGCTTTCTTGAATGGTGTAGTCAAGGAGGAAGTGTATGTGGAGCAACCACTTGGTTTTCAGACACATGACAGGAAGTCATATGTGTGCAGGTTGAAGAAAGCCTTGTATGGCTTGAAGCAAACTCCTAGGACTTGGTATGGTAGGATGGATAGTTTCCAATCTAATTTGGGCTTTACCAACAGTAAAGCGGATTCCAACCTTTACTACAAGGTTGAGGAAGGCAATTCTATGATACTACTCCTGTATGTGGATGACCTGTTTGTTACAGGTAATGATAGTTTGATTACTGATACCAAAAGGAAGCTTGCTGCCGAGTTCGAGATGAAGGACTTGTGGATGATGCACTATTTTCTAGGCATGGAGGTGTGGCAGAGTGCAGATGGGATCTTCTTTGGACAAGGGAAGTATGCAGTAGAGATCCTGAAGAGGTTCGGGATGATGGATTGCAAGGCCATGGCCACACCTATGGCATCGAACCTGAAGCTTCTATGTGATGCATCATCTAGTCCAGTTGATGTCACTGTGTATTGTTAGATTATTGGGTCCTTGATGTACGTGACGAACACGAGACCAGATATATGCTTTGCGGTGAACACATTGATCCAGTTCCTGACAGATCCCAGAGGTGTTCACTTGGTTGCTGTAAAGCATATTTTGAGGTACCTGAAGGGTACGATTGACTATGGGCTCAAGTATGATGTGAATCAAAAGTTTAACCTGCAGGGTTACGTTGATTTAGATTGGGAAGGCAGTGCTGTAGATAGGAAGAGCACTTCTGGGTGCTGCTTCAGTATGGGATCAGGTGTGATCTCTTGGTTTATCAGGAAGCAGTCCTGCGTATCACTGAGTACAGCCGAAGCAGAGTATGTTGTAGCTTGTTCGGCTAGTTATGAGGAAGTATGGCTCCGGAAGCTACTGTTTGAGTTATTTGATCTCCCACTGGAGGCTACTAGTATCTTTTGTGACAACCAAAGTTGTGTGAAGCTGTTTGAGAACCCGGTGTTCCACGACAGGTCGAAACACATTGAGATCAAATATCACTATATCAGGGATATGATGCAGAGAGGAGCAATGAAGCTCCTGTATGTTGCAACGGATGAGCAGATTGCAGATCTACTGATGAAACCACTAGCCAGAGTGAAGTTCGAGTACTTCAGAGAGAGGCTTGGTGTTCTTCATATTGACGACACTTCGAGGAAGAAGTGATGGACACATTTGCTGAAGCCATTCCAAGCATGGTGAGAGGAGGATCCTTCCATGGCTATGGATGTAAGTGTTGGATGATGAGCATCAGGACTTGAAGCTCCTGTATGTTGCGATGGATGAGCAGATTGCAGATGTATTGACAAAACCACTAGCCAGAGTGAAGTTCGAGTACTTCAGAGAGAGGCTTGGTGTTCTTCAGATTGATGACACTTCGAGGAAGAAGTGATGGACACATTTGCTGAATCCATTCCAAGCATGGTGAGAGGAGGATCCTTCCATGGCTATGGATGTAAGCGCTGGATGATGAGCATCAAGACGATGCTCCAGTTACTGCTCTGTATATGCATCATGTTGGATGCTGGATATGATCAGTTGGATCATTTATATGTATGTATTCACCATGTTGGATGATGGATATGATCAGTTGGATCATTTATATGTATGTATGCATCATGTTGGATGCTGGATATGATCAGTTGGATCATGTGTATGTATTTGTATATGTATCAGGTGGATACATTGTATTATCAGGTAGATCATGTATGTTGATATGTATCAGGCAGATATTGTGTATGCATCAGGTGGATACATTGTATGATCAGGATGATCATGGATGATGAGCTTCAAGATGTTGCTCCAGATGACATGCATCAGGACGATGCAGTGATGATGATCAGGATGATCATGTGTACATCAGGATGATGTATGGTGAGTATCAGGTTGATACTCTGTGGCCGTGGACAGGTTGTGCAAATAAGCATATAATATCGCCCTGGGAGGTTTTCAGATTCTCTTGCTAGGTTTTGCCGCTGGCATATAATAGCTCCCTGGGAGATCTGGAAAATGCTCTTTCAAGGTTTTTCTTTGGGAGGACATATAATAGTGCCTTGGGAGGTATGCAGATTCTCTTGCTAGGTTTTGCCGTTGGCATATAATAGCTCCCTGGGAGATCTGGCAAAATGCTCTTTCGAGGTTTTGTCCTATGGCATATAATAGCGCCCTGGGAGATCTGATAGGTTGGGATGTGTTCCCGTAATAATTCTTGGGATGATCTTTCAAGGTTTTTCCATGGCCACATGTAATATCGCCCTGGGATATATGATAGGTTGGGATGTGTTCCTGTAATAAGTCCTGGGATGCTCTTGGTGACCACATATAATAGCGCCCTAGGAGATCTGATAGGTTGAGTTGTGTGCTCGTAATCAGTCCTGGGATTCTCTTTCGAGGTTTTGTGGTGGGGTCACATGTAATAGCTCCCTGGGAGATTCGATAGCTTGGGCTGTGTGCCCATAATAAGTCCTGGAATGCTCTTACGAGGTTTTGTGGCACATGTAATAAGTCCTGAGGATTCCACAGTATGGTCAGTGATGATGAAGACCTGCACGTGGTGGGCCTACATCCAGTATGAAAAAGGACTGGCTTTGTAGAACTTCCTATGACGAGTAGATTCAGAGATTGATTGAGATAGCAACAGCAGTGAGGATGACGATGATTCGAGGACGATGATTCGCTGATGATGATCCAGAGAAGAAGACTTGTGCTAGTAGATCCGTGTCGAGAAATACCTTCCTAGTTAAGAGGGAGTGTTGATGTATATGTAACTTCAGAATGTATTTCACCTATGTATTTCATTTATGTATATTGTACTCCTATAGAGATGTGTTATTCCTCTATAAGGAAGTGTCGTCATTTGTATTGACAAGTGTCGCAAGTGTCATAACTTGCCGATGGGTTATTAGACCACCATGTGTGGGGTCGGCCCTGATTAAGTTAACCATGGGTCATTATGATAAGCTCGACAAGTCGGCCCCATAAGTTTATTGGGCAGTCAGGACAAGTATAAATAGAGATCAGGAGATCTCTATTTTGATTATCTCATTATCTCACTCTACATCACTCAGAAGGTGGCGCACATGTGAGGAGGAGGATCAGCTACTAGGAGGAGACTATCTTTGTGTACTTGGGTTGTACTTTGGTTGTATTATTGCTCTATCTATCTCTGAGGAAGTTGTGGGGTTTTCACCTTAGGTTTTTCCCCACGAAAACTCTATGTGTCTATTGTCTCTTATGTTTGCATCTTGTGATGATTGATATGATTGTTATGATTGATATGCATTGATATACTATACATGTTATTCTCTCTGCAAAGATCCTAGAGTATATTGAATTAATGCTCAAAAATTAACATTAAGATCCTAGATCATATTGAATTAAGTGATGAAAAAACTAACAGTAAGTGTGCTAGGGACATGCGAGTTTATCTAGATCAAAATTTGCCCCAACATTGTTTGATAAATTCCCAATGACCTTTGAAGAAGTTTTAGATCTGAGATTGTGCTACGACAGATTTCAACAAGGCTCTGATCCCATGTTGAATTTTTCTTATAGTAGTAGAAATACAATTTTCATATATGATGATTAATTCCTGATGATTTCAAACAGTAATTTCATCCCACTGTTATCAGTGAATAATCACACACTGAAAATTTCGACTTTAAATGATGCATAAACAAAATATCATAGAAGAATAGCCATGCACCGTAGACACAATTTTTTTACCTTGGTAAACCCAACCTTGGGAGAAAACCCAACAACTTTTCTTAGAAGAAAGCAGTCCAATAAGTACATTACCATCATGAAGAAACCCCAACATATAAGAAGTGCGCCCTTCATGAAGAAAAAATGGAGCATGACATCATAAATATGATAAGAACTTTAAAAAACTGCTCCTTGTACCTTCGCTAGGCCTTCTTGGACTTGCGCATAAGAAATGAAGAGAAGATGTGATGATAAAATGAAATGTTCAAGAAATTTACTATACACTTCAAGTCACCTTCATTTTACTTTTGGGGCTGACTTGTACTTTTATTCTAGGGATGACTTGTACTTTTTAACTTCAATATTTCCTAGGGCTTCTTCAATGGTTGATTTGGATTTGGATTGTCTTCTTGGCATTTATTTTTTATTTGAAATTTTTTCCATGATCCTTTTTTATGTCATTCTTCTCCTCACATGCACATCTATTAATATAGAGCTCTAATGTTGAGTAAACCCACTGACAATCCCCTCACCACAAGAGGTTTCTTGACCCTACATATTCAACATTCGAATATAATTGTAAACAAGTCAAACCTACTCATATATAAAATAGATCACTCCTTCTTGGAGTAGCAAATGTGAGAAGATATCGATCCTTTCATCCCTACCCAAATCAGCATGGCCAATGCTGGGAGAAGGACTGCGCGTAGGCTATTCACCACTAGCCAAATCAACATGGCCCCATGAATGAATGTATCATTCTCTCTTGGTCAAATCAGCATGACACATCTAGGAGAATGTATGTCCGATGTTGCAAACTGGAGAAACATCAACAATAACATCTAATCCTCCTATTCCCCTAGATATACAAAGGGTCATTGATAAAAATTCCAAGGTATTTGAAGATAGTCCAAAAGGTCTTGCACCTACTCGAGATCATCATGCTATTCACTTGATTCGAGGAAGTGTTCCTCTTAACATCAAACCTTAAAGGTACTCTTATGGCCAGATGAGTGGAATTGATCACCAAGAAATGTTAGAGGATAGAATAATTATGCCTAGCCAAATTCCTTACTCTACACTAATGGTAATGGTACACAAGAAGGAGGGCTCATGATGTATTTGTCCATATTGTAAAGGGCTCAACAAGATAACCATTAAAGATAAGTTTCCCATTCCCGTGAATTGTTAGATGAACTAAATGGAGTAGTTTACTTCACAAAGTTGGATCTTTGTTCAAGTTATCATCATATTAGAATGACGGAAGAAGACATCCCAAAAAAAACACTGATAACTCATGAAGGTCACTATGAATTTTTGGTCATGCATTTTGGCCTTACAAATGCACCTTCCACATTTCAAGGTTTGATGAATTCCATTTTCAAGCCCTTAGAAAATTTGTGTTATTTTTTTTTTATGATATACTAATCTATAACAAGTCTCGGGAAGAATGTGTTCAACATGTTTACAGGGTGCTACAACTACTAAATCAGCAACAACCAAATGCAAAACCTTCCCAATGTCTATTTGGGGTAAAGGAGGTAGAGAATTTGGGTCATATTGTATCTCATGAAAGTGTCAAGGTAGACCCTAACAAAATTAAATCCATGATGGACTAGCCAATTCCAAAAACCTTGAATAATATTAGAGGATTCTTAGGTTTGACAGGGTACTACCACAAGTTTGTTCGTAACTATGGAAGAATAACAACACCTTTGGCATCATTATTGAAGAAGGATTCATTCTCTCGGACTCTAGAGGCAACTCAATATTTTGAACAACTTAAAGAGGCAATGGGCAAAGCCCCTGTCTTAACCACACCAGACTTCACAGAAACCTTTATTGTGGAACATGATGCCTTCAGAAATGGCATTGGTGCCATTCTAATGCAAGAAGGAAGGCCCTTGGCTTTTTAAAGTAGGCCAATTAGGGGAAATAACTTGCAGAAACCCATTGATGAGAAGGGAATGTTGGAAATACTACATGAACTTAAGAAATGACATCCTTACCTAATAGATAGGGAATTCAAGTTCAAAATAGATCATGATAGTCTTAAATACTTCTCAGAACATAGACTTTCTTAAGAAAAATAACAAAAATGGGAAACTGATATGTTGGGATATGGATTTTAAATCATCTACAAAAAAGGGAAATATAATATGGTGGAATATTCACTCTCAAGAAAATATGAGGATGTTGAGGCATTACTTTGTGCTATTTCTATTATACAACTTGATTGGATAGTAGAAGCAATGGAAGAATGGCCTACTAGTGTGGACACTCATTCAAAAGATACAAAAATATCCAAGTTTATCATATACTTTTGTGTGGATAAATGATTCACTATGGTATAAGAATCGCTTATATATATGTAAGAAATACCAACTCAAACAAAAGGTCCTTTTGGAATTACACACCTCTCCTATAGGAGGGCACTCAAGATTCCTAAAAACTTACCATAGGGTCAAGAAGGAATTTGTTTGGGAAGGGCTTACATCTGATGTTCAAAGGTTCATGGCAGAATGTTTGGTTTTCTAACAAAATAAGGTTGAAACAATTAATACCCAGGTCTTTTACAACCATTAGACATACCTTGTCAGTGATGGGAGGAAATCTCAATGGATTTTATCATCTGTCTACCCAAGTCAGAAGGGAAGAATTTTATTATGGTGGTTGTTGATAGGCTCACCAAGTATGCACACTTTTGTGTACTCTCTCACCTTTTTAACGCAAGTAAAATAACTACATCATTCATAGAAACAGTTCAAAAGCTAGATGGAAACCCAAATATTATTGTAAGTGATAGAGATCCAATTTTAACTGGAAATTTTTGGACTGAATTATTTTCTTGTTTGGGTACCCAATTGGCTCTCAATTCATCTTATCATACTCAATCCAATGGGAAAAATGAGATAGTGAACAAATATTTGGAAGGCTTGTTAGGATATTCCTATACTCCATCCTAGTCCCACCAGTATTTTGATCATTTACATTTTCAGTCATGCATGCACCTTTAGGGTTTGCATGCATTCTAGGGTTTGCATGCATCCCAGTCATCAGTCTAGCACCTAGCCCTCAGTTAGCCAGCCCCCAAGAGCTTCTCACTATTCATTTTTATCCCTCCAGTTGCTTAATGGCCCCTTCTTCCTTGATTTTAGGGAGCAACTCGCCCTTCCTCACCTACCAGTCCAGTTGTCACTCAGTTACACTTAGTTACAGTCAGTTACAGTTAGTTACAGTCAGTTACACTTAGTTACAGTTAGTTACACTTAGTTACACTCAGTTACACTTAGTTACACTGAGTTACACTCAGTTACACCTACCAGAGTTAGTTTGACTGATGGTTGACAGTTACTTGAGCATTGATGACTCCACTGATGATGATGAAGACTTCCAGTTGTGCTCCGATGATCATGAGGACACCTAGTTGTGCTCCGATGACACTATATTGATATTATGATCACTTTGAGAGGCTAATTCGAATTGCCACCTTGGGCATTTGAATCCTCTCTACCATTGTACTATTTATTTGTCCATATTGTGATCAATTAACTAGCGTGTGTGAAGTATTATTGCTTCTATCCGAGTTCTATTGTACCATATTATTCTATTGCTCATTATACTGTATTGACCAATCTTCTTCTATTTTCTTTCTTAATCATAATCATTCTCTTGTGAGGTATACATCATCTCTTAGATCTGCTGTGAGTATTTTCACATGGTATCGGAGCATGTTGAGAGTATTGTTTATCTCCATTCTTGAGAGTTTTTTGCAGGTTATTACCAAGATTTCGAGTGTAGCAGTTGCAACAGTTTCTGCATTTTTGCAGCAGTAGCAGTTGTAGTTATTCTATATTGTTTTTGCAGGTCTTCTAAAGCTTCAATGTATTCAGAAGAAATCTATCCTCCTCCATTCAACTATGATCCTCTTTCTCCATTCAACTATGATGAATGGAAACCAAAGATGATAGCACATTTGAAGAGAAATGGTCTCTTTGATTATTGTTTTGAGAGAGAGTTCGAATCCTCTGAAGAAAATATTGACTGGTTAAATAATGGTGACAGAGCCATGGGAAAAATGATGCTTGCTATGTCTAGGTGCTTGGTACATCAATTCATTGATGATGTTGAATCTCCAAAAGAGCTATGGGCCTACCTGGATGAAATATTTGGCAGACAGAATGAAGGGATTGGTCCAAATTCATTCGAAAGTAAGAAAAGTGTTCCATTCGCTCCCCTTGATGGTCTCTCAGATAATGAACCAATATCATCTCATATTAAAGTTGTTGACAAAGAACTTGCAGATTCTCCACTCATGCTCAAACTTTCTTCTCTTTCTGTGCCAGCTCACACTCTAGATATTGCAGAAGGTCCTAAATCCTCTCTTGCACCAGAGTCTGTTGGTTTGCATCATGATCACATGATTATTTCAGAGGTCAAAACAACTACTGAAGGTAATGCATTCGCTCCTCTCCAGCTATCTCCTCTTTTATACTACTATATGATCATAAATTCATGCTTTCAGAAGGTTATTGAAGATTATTGCCATTGCCATTCGCTTGGGATAAATTCTCATGCAATTACTGGTTTGATCTCACCTCTCATGGTTCAAAGGAGATCTCAAGAAACCATGATTCAAGTCTTGGATCTAATTTGGATTCTAAGAAATTACTGCTTGGTTAATTTCTCATGCATATGATAGTTTTGATCTCACCCCTGCTGGTTCAAAGGAGATCTCAAGAAACTATTTTTTAAGTCTTAAATCTGATTTTGATTTCAAGCAAACATGTAATAGTTATTTTTGGCATAATCTCACCCATGGTGGTTCAAAGGAGAAGACAAAAGACTATATGCACTTTCACAGATTTGATCCTACCTCAGCTGATTCGAATCACAGGTTCAAGGATCATTCTCATACTGTTGGATTTGTTCTCATCACATTCGATCTGAAGAGCAAGTACAAGCACATGCTTTTTGAGCATGATCCACTTCTTCCCAAGAAGAAGATACCTCCAGACATATGACCAAGCATCACACATGCTTGAGTTTGGAGCATTTATTTTTATGTGTGCCTTACAGTCTATTTTTTGAGGAGGGGGTATGTTTCCCACGATTAGTGGATTATGAAGTGAATATGATGAATGAGAACAAATATACTAATGTGTGCTTTGGAGCATGTGTGTAGAGACAGGTGAAACGATTCACTGACGGAATCACAAAAGAAAAAAATGGGTCGTAGAGTACGAATAAAATCACACATGGAGGAACGACGACGGTGTCGATTTCCTACAGATTCCATGCACGAGTTGAAAATCCTATCCACTTACTCAAGGAAGCATGGAGTCGTGCAAAGTGGACCATGATGGATTTGGTCACGTACGAGGTTGGGGGGCATGCCGCAAGAATGGACTTAATCCTCAGTGCCATTAGTCTCCAATAGAGTGTAGATGGAGGATTGAAGGTAACAGATCCTAAATACCTACATGAAGTTCCTGCAAATTAGATGCAATGGAAAAGTACTAACGAAAGGACCCGATGATGTGGTACCATGTGGATAAAAATAATATGAGGGATGGATGGACCCGATGAAGTGGTTCCTGGACCCAAGACGAGAAAAACTGATGAATATTATGTATTAAGCATATAGAGTTGCATTTAGGCCATTTGCACATGAAATAATTATTTGTAATTTAAATAATGAAGAATATTTGTTTAGGAGAAAATGGTATACTAAAACATTAGCATGTAGACATCTCCACTTTCACACACAAAAATAGAGACTAGATTGAAGCACCAAGGGGGACAAACTTCAGTAAATCTAGGAATGTAGGTGCACTCTCTTAGGAATTGAACACATGGTCGGGTGAGCTAATTATATTTGAATAATTAAAATATTAGGCATATTTACATGAAGCGACATGTGTCGTAGAGGAATTTCCTATTTAAGGAAGGAAAGAGGAAAGGGGAGGATACCCTATGGCTGGATGACTACTGTAATGATTGTAAGACATTGATTTTATTCTATTGTGAGTTTGGCCATAGGTCTTGGTGGGGGGGAATCCCACTTCTGGATCTCTAGTGTGTGTGTGAGCTCTACAACCCGAATTGCTTGGGGGTTCGGGAGGAAGAAGAGTACTCCTGATATGGTCGGGAGGTAAACTGAGGTGTCCGCCGGTGAATTTTGAAGTTTGGAAGAGGACCATGAAGAACTTAAGCTCTGATACCACTATCACCAACTCGAACACTCATCGGAAATGTATCATTTATTTATTTGGTTATATATGAAAATGCATGTGATTATATATTCATTGTAAACTATGTTGAATATATAAATTTTAGCAATAAAAAGAACTTAAGTTGGATTTTTCGTGGTAAAGAATGAAAGCGTGAACCTCACGATTCCACACTAGGTATGCACACAACATATTTTTTAGACTCTATATTATTTCCAGACTAGCGCGAGACAGCTTAGTGAATCCATGGGTTTGTTGTTAACGGTATACTCTGTTTTGTTCGGGTACATAGGGTACTACCAAAGGACCGAACACCAAGAGCAACCACTTCACACAAACAGATCACAGATCAACACACCGATGTTTTGACGTGGTTTAAACCCTCTTGAGGGAAACACTCCACGGCCCCGGCCAAATAGCTTCTACGGGACAATTTATTATGCAAAGAAAGAAAGTTACAAATGAGCTTCTCATAATCGATCAACTAAACAATGACCCTCCATGCTCTTTAAATAGAGATCATGGACCAATCGGGTGTTAAGCCACGGATCAAGGTTAGGTTTGATCTAAGAGAAGTTGAGTCGTCGGATCACTCTATGTCGGAAACATATCGTGACCGTCGGATTAAGTATATACAAATGCATACTAATGCATACTAAAGAAACACACTATCCCTAACGGATATATTACACAAGTTGATCTTAACTAACTCCTAAGTGTCTAAATATCCTAACATCCCCCCTTAAGAACAACTTGGGATAGGATTGAAGGATTTACAAAAGTGACACTATTAGGAGAAGGAAGGAGGCATTAGAGCCTATCCCCCCTTAATGACAAGTTCCTGAACTCCTAACATAGATCGAAGTTTAGAAAACTTCGCTTCTGTAAGAGACTTGGTGAAGATGTCTGCAACTTGATCATCTGTAGGGCAAAAGAGCACTTCGAGAACACGATCATGAACAAGATTTCTGATGAAGTGCATATGTAGCTCAATGTGTTTGCTGCGTTGATGTAGAACTGGATCTTTGGCAAGCTTGATGGCACTTTGATTGTCGCACCAAAGTGGAGTAGGCTGCTGCTGCTCGAATCCAAACTCTGAAAGGATCTGTCAAAGCCATAAAGCTTCCTGACTGGCATTAACTGCTGCTCGATATTCTGCCTCTGCTGAAGAAAGAGCAAGAGCTTGTTGTTTCTTACAAGCCCAAGTAATAGGTCCAGATCCCAGACTGAAAACATAACCTGCAGTAGACTTTCGATCATCAGGATCGCCGGCCCAATCTGAATCAGTGAAACCAACCAACAAAGGTTTCCCCCCTGTACTGTAATGAATCCCAAACTGAACTGTACCTCGAATATATCGAAGTATTCTTTTAGCTGCTTTCCAGTGACTTTCATGAGGTGTCTGCATATAACGGGCAACTCGACCAACGGCAAAGGAAAGGTCAGGACGGGAATGAGTCAAGTATAAAAGACAACCAACAAGCTGACGATACAGTGTGGCATCTACTTCAGGTGAAGTACAAGTGGCAGAAAGTTTGACTCCAGACTGGAAGGGAGAAGGGGCTGGTTTACAATCTTCCATGTGAAAGCGACGAAGAAGGTCACAAGCATACTTAGACTGAGAAATAAAGATTCCTTCTTTGGTTTGCAGAACTTGGAGACCAAGAAAATAATGCAAATGTCCTAAGTCTGACATTTCAAAAGTTTGTTTAAGACTGGATTTCACATGGGTTATAAGCTTAGGGTCACTACCAGTAAGAATAAGGTCATCAACATATAGAACAAGTATGATGAGATGGTTTCCTACTTTCTTGGTATAGACATTGGGGTCAGAATGGCATCTAGAAAAACCAGTGTCAAGGAGAAAGTTATCCATTTTGGCATACCAAGCTCTAGGAGCTTGCTTAAGGCCATATAAGGATTTCTTAAGGCGACAGACAAGGCTAGAGTTATTCTGAACATAGCCAGGAGGTTGTTCCATGTAAATTTCCTCCTGTAAATCACCATGTAAGAAGGCAGACTTGACATCCATTTGATGGACTTCCCAGTTGTGTAAGGCTGCAAGGGAAAGAACAAGGCGGATGGAGTTCATTTTGGCGACAGGAGCAAAGGTTTCATTGTAGTCAATCCCTTCAACTTGAGAAAAACCTTTGGCAACTAACCTTGCCTTAAGTCTTTCAACACTTCCATCTGATGCATACTTAGTTCTGTAGACCCATTTACATCTGACAAGTTTTCTTCCTTTTGGAAGAGGTACAAGATCCCAAGTATCGTTCGCCATTAAGGAACGATATTCTTCATCCATGGCTGCATCCCAATCTGGATTCCCTGAAGCTTCTGCAAAGGTTTCTGGATCATGATTCTCGGAAACTTGAGCCAAAAGAGAAGAGGCTCGCTGAAACTGAGAACGTGTTCGACGTTGATCTCTAGGATCACCGGCAAGATCACCAGCTACTTCACATGTTGAACGGACCCATCGAGGAAGCACTTGTGCTGGTGCAACTGGAGGAACATGAGCAGGCGGAGGTGGATTTTCATCCTCACTGTCATCATCAGAAACTGGAGTTGGAAACCTGTCAAGGAAGTTGGAAGAAGAAGAAGAAGGCACAAACGCCGAATCAGGCTCGCAGGCCAAAGATGGCACACTCGCCGAGTTAGGCTCGCAGGCCAAGATATTTTCATCAAATTTAACATCTCTTCTAATGATTATAGCATGAGAATGTGGTTGAAGAAGTCTATAACCTTTTACATCTTCAGAATATCCAACAAATATGCACTTTTCACTTTTAGGCTGCAATGCTTTCCGTTTTTCATCCGGAATGTGAGCCCATGCTTCACTACCAAACACACGAAAGTGACTTACATCAGGTTTAATTTTACTCCATGCTTCTTCTGGTGTTATACCTTGTAATGCTTTTGTGGGGGTGCGATTAACTATGTAATTTGCACAATTTATGGCTTCAGCCCAAAATTGAAGACTTAGTCCCTTAGATTGGATCATACAATTAGCCATTTCTTTTAAAGTGCGGTTCTTCCGCTCAGCTACACCATTTTGTTGTGGTGTATATGGAACAGTGTGCTGTTGTTGGATGCCTTGTTCAATGCAGAAAGTAGTGAACTGTTTGTTAACATATTCTCCTCCATTGTCAGATCTTAACTTGATAATTTGATGACCAGATTGTTTTTCAACAAGGGCCTTGTAGGCCAAGAACATGTTAAATACTTCGCTCTTAAGTTTTAGGAAATAAACCCAAGTGCGTCTGGTGTAATCATCAATGAAAGTTAAGAAATAATTGAAACCAGAAAAGGAAGCAGATGGAAGAGGACCACACAAGTCACTATGCACAAGCTCCAAGGGAACCGAGGCGTGCCAAGAGGCATGTTTGTCAAAACTGTCCCGATGATGTTTTCCGAGTACACAACCGGAACAAACACCATCTCTGCAAGATACCATCGGAAGACCTGTCACCATATTTTCTTTACATAGTTGTTGCAATGAGCGATAATTTAAGTGACCAAATCGCTCATGCCAAAGTTTGCTCAAGTTATCACTATGAGCAACAAAAACTGAAGGGAAAGGTGATGACCCAAAGTTGTTAAACTTGTACAACCTGGTAATATCATCAACAATTCCGGTAGCTAGAACCTGTTGAGGATCTTTAAAATCCTTGATTACAACTTGGTGAGGTGTAAAGGTCACAGTTTTACCTTCACCAGAATGAGTGATCTGATAGACTGATAACAAATTGCAGGAAATTCTTGGAACACATAGTACATCACTAAAATGACCATTATCGACTGGAACTGTTCTAGCTCCTACAACACTTAGAGATCTATCATCACCAACAAATATTTGTTTGGTGTTACATTCATGCATAGTAGAAAAGATGGCTTGATCCTTAGCCATATGATAAGATGCTCCAGAATCAATGAGCCATTCATTTGAAGTAGAAGAAGAAGATGCATTATAAGAATAACCAGAAGCACAAAGTGCATGTCCATGAGAGGCAGATTCTGAAGGCGAATCTAGGCTGATGTGGTGCTTCTTCATTGCTGCTTCCAAGGCTGCCATCTTCTTGAAACACTTAGATTCATCATGATTATCTTTCCCGCAATAGTTGCAATGACGCTCAGTCTTCTTGCCTTTTGGCTTGGATCCTTTGTCATTTTTTAAAGAAGGAGCTGACTGAGAGGGTTTTGGACCCTTGTTTGACTTATTATTGCGAAAATTTTGTTTCTTGGGAGGCTTGGACTTTTCTTTCTGTTGGGACAATAAGGCTTTCCCAGATGTATCTGCATTGTTGATTATTCCAAGATGAATGAGTTTATCTTGTTCTCTAATCAAGGAATCACAAAAGGATTCAAGACTAGGCTCTTGATAGCTAGCTGCATTCAATGACGCTTTCATGGAGTAAAATGTAGATACAAAAACAGAATATGCAGGTCCAAGTTTGGAAAGAATATGATAAATGCATTGTTTGTCTTCCCTCTCAATCTTACATTCTGCACATAAGAGCTTGAGAGTTTTGTACTTAGATAAATAATCTTGAATGCATGAAAAGTCACTTGGATTTAAAGAAATCAACTCATTTTCGAGTTGGTGACCTCGAATTTCATTGTGTTTACCAAACACAGTTTCCAACTTGTCCCAAGCAGGATTAGGTTCATCAATTCCAGATATGTGGAATCGCAAATCAGTAGAGATTGACATCCCAATCAATCCATGAGCTTCATCACATCTATTTGCCCATTTTATTTTCTTATCATCATCAGTGGGTTCTTTTTCTTTCCCTGTTGTAATTCTGAAAAGTCCCCTACTTCGTAGAACATCCTCCATACGAGATTTCCATGAGAAATAGTTGGAACTGTTAAGTAGAATATCACAAAGGGCGGCCATATTTATAAATTAATGGCTGTAAAAACAGAAACCAATAGTCTGGATGTGAAGAGCTCGAAAAAATAGGCGGTTTCAAAAAAAACGGCACTAAAAACGGACTTTGTATGATGAAGTTATGCTTGAACAAAGAAACTGTTGAAGATGTCCCCAATAGTGACGTGGCAGCTAGTGAATGGCCAGCAAAAAAAAGAACCCCCCTCTTCCCAAGATGAACCTTTTGACTATCACTTTACAAAAAAGTTGCTTTTAAGTGAATCACTTTTGTAAAATAAGTGATTTCACTTTTACAATGATATTACTTTTAAATAGTGCAACAATAAATAAAAAGCTTAAGTGACTCACTTGTATTTTTATTTTTTTATTATTTAAGTGAGATGCACTTTTACAATAAAGTAACTTGAAAATAGAAATTGCATGCACTTTTCTTTTTAAAAGTAACTTCCTAAGACTTGAACTCAAGACCTATTAAGGAATAAAGCAACTTTGGACCAAGTGAGCTAGTTTAAAAGGTATGTAAAATATGGAAATGAGGAAGGGGGCTTTTTTTTTTTTTTTTTTTTACTCTTCTTGCTCGGTTTGCGTGCTTGCCCTTTTTCCTGCAAAACAAACCACAAAACGAAACAAAAAAAACTTTTCCACACTTGTTTTCATTTCCATATGTAAAATATGGAAATGAGGAAGGAAAGCAACAATCCGAACCAAAAAAAACTAACAGTAAAAAAATGAAATATGAGATTTTTTTCTTTTCAAAAACGAAATAAAAAAATGCGTCACTGTAACATTGTACCTTCAGATCTGATGAAAAACGCGTTTCTGGAGCAACCGGGAACCGTTTTCGATCAAACGAAAACTATTTCCCAATGGAAACGACGCTCCGGACACAATGGAACACCTCCCACAGCCCAGAAATGCACAGAAATACCAGAACTAGAAACCCTTTCGAGTTTCGGCAACAGCAGTTCAAGATCTAGATCATAACCGGAAGCGGCACTTCAGAAAAGCTCTGATACCATGTTCGGGTACACAGGGTACTACCAAAGGACCGAACACCAAGAGCAACCACTTCACACAAACATATCACAGATCAACACACCGATGTTTTGACGTGGTTTAAACCCTCTTGAGGGAAACACTCCACGGCCCCGGCCAAATAGCTTCTACGGGACAATTTATTATGCAAAGAAAGAAAGTTACAAATGAGCTTCTCATAATCGATCAACTAAACAATGACCCTCCATGCTCTTTAAATAGAGATCATGGACCAATCGGGTGTTAAGCCACGGATCAAGGTTAGGTTTGATCTAAGAGAAGTTGAGCCGTCGGATCACTCTATGTCGGAAACATATCGTGACCGTCGGATTAAGTATATACAAATGCATACTAATGCATACTAAAGAAACACACTATCCCTAACGGATATATTACACAAGTTGATCTTAACTAACTCCTAAGTGTCTAAATATCCTAACATGTTTCAATTGTTAAGACTCGACATCTGAAATTTTGATTGGGTAGTATTACATGTAAATCATCCTATATGCGGGTTGACCCAACCTTGACAGGGTCCATTCTCTCCCATAGATTGGGAGCTGTAAAACTCATTCCAGCTTGAATTTCATTTCATTAAGGAATGTAGATTGACCTCTGTGGGTCATCAATAGAATACCACAATCAATGGTATCTCTGTGTAAGCATTGAAACGATGGGCCGTCGATCTCTGTAGATCCACGCCAGTTCGTTGTAGCCATACCCAAACTGGAGATTTGATTTAATGTTTGCTTACAATTTGAATAAAGGAAGGAAATCGATCCCTGGGATCGATGCTAGATATCATATTGTAATTGTATTTGTATTAAAATGTTTGCTTTTTGATTGATGAAAGGGAGGAAATCGATCCCTGTGATCGATGCCATATCTCTAATCGTATTTTGTATTATGTTTAAAATATTTTCTTGCTATTGAAGAAGGGAAGGCGATCGATCCCTAGGATCGGTTCCAGATCATTGGTTGTAAATTTGTGTTAGCTCACAGTTGGAAGAAAGGAAGGAAATCGATTCCTGTGATCGATGTCGGATCACTGAATATGGTTTTAACCTTTGGTAAATGTTACATATGCATTGTAGTTAACATGATACTCATAGATCGTTAAAGGAAGGCGATCGACCTTAGATTGACGCCGGATCACTGAATAGGGTTTATACAATTGTAAAATGTTACATATGCATTGTAGTTAACATGATACTCACAGATCATGAAAGGAAGGCAATCGATCTTAGATCGACGCCGGATCATTGAATATGGTTTATACAATTGTAAAATGTTTACATATGCATTATGGTTTAATGTGATACACACAAATCGTGAAAGGAAGGCGATTGATACCTGATCGATGACGGATCACTCATCATGGTTTATAACATTGGTAAATGTTTACATATGCATACTATCTTAATGTGTTAACACACACAACATGAAGGGAAGGCGATCGATCTTAGATCGCCGCTGAACCACTTTTTTAACACTTGCACTATGGTTTAATGCGATAACACACATAGCGTAAAGAGAAGGCGATCGATCTCTGATCGATAACAGAACTATGTTTTATCATTTGCAATTTGTGATCATACACAGATCGTGAAATGAAGGCATTCGATCTTTGATCTATGCCGAATCACTGTCTATACATATGCACTATGGTTTAATTTGATTATACACTGCTCGTGGAAGAGCATTCACATTTACATTGTTTACACACAGTTCGGGAAAATGGAGGCAATCGATCCCTTAGATCGACGCTAGATCTTTATGTTTGCATGGAATGGATCGATCCCTGTGATCGATGCCACATGGATAAAATGTATATATTATTAGTTTTTCATTTAATATGGGATAGATCGATCCCTGTGATCGATACCACCCATGTGACTTTAATATTTTCTTATGTTGCATTTAATATGGGGTGGATCAATCCATGTGATCGATGCCACATAGATGAATTCATTATTCTCTTATGTTTGTAATAGCATGGGATAGATTGATCTTTGTGATCAATGCTTCATGTTGACTTTAATATTTTTATATGATTATATTTCGTATTAAGTGGACCGATCCTTGTGGATCGACGCCGCGTGGCTACCATGATTTCTTATGGTTGTATTTGTATTGGATGGATCGATCTCTATAGATCGATGCCATACGACTTTGTATAATATCATATGTTGTACTTCGTTAATATATAGATTGATTGTGTATCGATACTATGACTATGTGTTAATACTTCTCTTACTCAGTCGTATGTGTAAAGTAGACGCATGCACACGATCAATGGATCCATGCTATGCAATGATTTAAGTACTTATTTAACTATGTATAGGTTGGCAGCAAACTTTTGTGACCATACCGTGGACAGTTTGAGGCTATGGGAGTTGAGACACTTTCCAAATACCTCATGTTAACTTTGTTGTGTCAATATACAAGTCAACCAACCTTTAGTTATATGTTTTTGTAGAGTCAAGCTTAGATATTCAAGATCAAGCAACTCATATTTATCATGGGGGATTCACTCAATAAACCGTTATCATAGCACGTTCGTTCATGGCATATGAAACAATACCCCTAATTTCCCTAAATATTGAAAAATACCTTCCAAAATCATTTTTTTAACCCCCTCCCAATATGCCTTCCCAATTTAAAAAAACCCCTATTTTCACTAGATATTGTATGTATCAATTTATTCATTAACATTTTTTATACCCCTTTATATTTCTACCTAGTATATTGATATGATACCCCTCTTATGACCCCACATGCATTCTACAATGCACCTTGCTTCTTTCGATGTATATTATGGATGCACATTACTTCACCCACAATGCAATTACTCAACCACATATCATTATGATTTGCAACATCTAATGGTCTAATGAAGAGATAGGAGATCACTTCTTGTATGTCAATAGATCCAATGCACATAGTACAACATTTATATTGCATGTTATAGTTCCCCAATCAGTGACTAAGCCTATTGTGGGATAGGTATCCAAGCCCCCAATGCCTGTAACAAGCTCTAGGAGGCTGACTAAACCTCCCAAGGCTTGTAATAGGCACGAGTGGTTGGGTATTCAAGCCCCCAAGGCCTATTGAGGGCCTATAACAGGCCTTGGAGGCTTATAGCCTCCCAAGGCTATTGGTAACAACTGGATGAGTGATATTGGTAACAATTGGTTTTCAATGACCACTGTCTCTCGACTATGATCGAATGGAAACCCACTTCACCATGAAACCCCTGGCCTTAAGCATGCCTCAAGACGTGATTTCCCTGCGTACTGGTAAGCCCGAGCCTTTCCTCAACCTAATTTCTCATCTAGCCGTGATCCCTCCATCTCCATTTGGCGGACATTTGTCATCCTGCCCATATAAAAAAGACCCCAAATTATTTTTTTATTGTTACATTAAATTAAAAAAACCCTTTTCCCATTAATATATAAGCAATATAATTTTTAGGTTTTCATGAATATTTAATACCGCAATATGAATGAACGTGATATTATATTTCCTTCTAGTGAAGCCCCCGTGAGAGTTATTCGATTAAATATTTTTTAAGTTGTGTTGAGTAGAATCATATCTTAAAGCCAATGTTGATAGGTTGATTTATTTATATAGATGATCTATTTATATTAACTCATGTATTCACATTATCTTGTGTTCGGAATATCATGCATTGTATATTTTGTATATTCATGTTATTTATACCAAAAGATGATTGAGAATTACTATAATTTAAAATACACTGCCAACACATGTGAATGTATGAAGTGCAATAGAATGTGTAGCGTATTATGTTTTGATGTGATTTGGAATAGGGTTATGGTTAGGAGTATGTGACTTCTTTCCAAGTAAGTTATCACCTTGCTTAAAGTTTTCAAAAAGGGAAATTGATCACTTAATCAAATCACGTAACAATTCTGACATATTAATTACTCACACAATGTATTTTTCCTAACCGATCTGGACCCTAGATTTGGTATCAGAGCCAGTCGAACCTTAACTGGACCTAGAAAACTTGTATTTCATCTTCCGTAAAAAAATTCAACTGATGTTTCTTAAATTAAACTGTTGCAATTACAAAATTTTGTAACATATTAAAATCTAATGAATTTCCCATTGAATTAAGGACATGGATCGTCGCGTACGAAGAGGGAGAGGAAGGGGTGGGAGAGGACAAGTTGGACGTCCTCCACCCAATTCAACTCCGTCAGCCACTCCACCGCGACAAGAAGAGCATGAAACTTTTCCTGCCGAAGAAGTGGTTTCCATGATTAGGAACTTTCAACGGATGTCAGAAGCCTTGATTATGAGATTAGATCGGGAGAACAACAACTCGCAAGCAGCCACTGTACCACCAAATCCACCGCTGGTCAACATACACCGGGAACTGGAAAATATCATATTTCCAAAATTCTGGGGTTCCACTGAGGGAATTGATGTTGAAGCATGGTTGGAAAACATGGCTATGTGATTTTCATTGAGGGGCTACTCCTCAAACATGAAGGTTCGTATGGCAGTTCTGCAGCTTAAAGGAGAAGCTCTCCTTTTGTGGAAAATGTTGCGGCCAAAGATAGGCTTGGAGTAGGAAGAGATTTCATGGGAATTCTTTGAAGAAAATTTATGTCAACATTATCTGTCCGATGAGTTCATCGAATGACAGTTAAATGACTTCAATGCCTTAAGACAAGGGCAACGAGTGGTGCAAGAATATGAAATCCGTTTCATGGATTACTAAGATATGCATCTCACATTTCGACAGAAAAGTTAAAGGTCAACAAGTTTGTGTTTGGGATGAACCAGAATATCAGGGATAAGGTTCGTATCTTAATTCCCTCTACCTTACATGAAGCGGTCCAAAAGGCTCTCATGGTTGAATAAGAGATTGTTTACAAAGGGCCACCGATTAGGAACTTTGCCAGTGTTGACTGAGGCAGTCAATTTTCTGTTGCACCCAAGCATCACTATGGAAAAAGGAATATCGGGAAGGGATATTTCAGTGGAATATCTTAGAGAGAGGATAGAGAACCCTACTAACCACTGCCACTGAGAAATGATCAAGTAAATCCTTTTTGGAAATCAACACAGTTCGGGCCACGACGGAACAATGTACCCACCAGAAATGTTACTAGAGGTCCAAAGTCTGGGTGTTGGAAATGTGGAGGGCCACACTTCTAGAGCGAATGCCCTCAGCTGAACCAAGGAAATGGAATAATTCAAGGACCTAAAAAACCCATTGCGGCTGATATGGGACAAGCACACCGCATTCATGCGACTGCCGGCAACCGTCAAGCCAAACACCAATCTAGAGTCCTTGAGACCACTGGTAATATAGATGGTAATGTATTCTCTTTACTAGTAGACCCTGGTGCTACTAAAATTTTCATTTCATTTAAAGCATTAGAGCATATTAAGATGATGGAAATTAGTAAAGAGGATTTCGACACTGTCGAAATGGCCTCTGGAAGTATCCAAAGAGTGGGTCTCAAAGCAGAATATTGTGAAGTTGAATTAGGGGTATGCTCTACTAAAGTGTTGTTCTATGCTACAGAGTTAGGCACATATGATCTAATCCTAGGAATGGATTGGCTAGAGGCACATTCAAAAATAATGGATTTCCGGAGTAAGGATTTAACCTTGTACGATGATGGAGGTTACAAGAGAGTACTTACGGGAAGGAAAAGGAAGGTTTCCTTAAGGATGATTTCGGCCATGCAACTGAAGAATAGTATGAGAAAGGGGAGCCAACTTTATGTAGTAATAGCTATGAACAAGGAAGGAGATAAAGTGGATGTAATCAACCACCCTCTATTTTCAGAATACATAGATGTATTTCCGGATGCACTACCTGGTCTACCTCCACAACGTGAGTGGGATTTCACTATTGAACTAAAACCAGGGACAGATCTTATAGCTAGAAATCCATACCGAATGTCGGTACTTGAATTGAAGGAATTACAGATACAACTCCAAGATTTATTAGATTTAGGGTTGATTAGACCCAATGTATCTCCATGAGGAGCACTTGTGATCTTTGTCAAGAAGAAAGACGGATCATGGCAGTGAAGCATTGATTACCATCAGCTAAACAAGGAAACTGTGAGAAATAAATACCCTCTACTGAGGATTGATGACCTTTTTGATCAAATGAAAAGGAGAAATAGTATTTTCAAAGATAGACCTGAGATCGAGATATCACCAGTTGAGGATTAAAGAAGAGGATGTCCCTAAGACTACCTTCAAGACAAGATTTGGACACTTTGATTTTGTTGTGGTACCTTTTGGATTGACGAATGCACCAAGCGTATTTATGAACTTAATGAATGGTGTGTTTCGTCAATACCTAGACAAGTTTTTACAAGTATTTCTGGACAAAATTTAGATATATTCTAGAATGCCTAAAGAACATGAGGAACACTTGAGAATAGTGCTGCAATGATTGAGAGAGAAGCATCTATACAGAAAGTTATCCAAGTGTTCGTTCTTTTAGAAGGAGATTCACTACCTTGGACACATTATATCCAGTGATGGGATTCTAGTGGACTCGACAAAGATTGAGGTAATTTGGGAATTACTGGCACACTCACTAACGTACATGAGGTACGAAGATTTATGGGATTGGAAGGATACTATAGATGGTTTGTAGAAGGTTTCTCCAAGGTGGCAGGACCCATAATGGAATTAAAAAATAAAAATAAACCATTTGTGTGGACTGAGAAATGTGAAGAAGCTTTTGCTAAACTTAAGGAACTATTGAAATCAACACCAATAGTGAAGGTTCCTGATATGGACAAGGATTTTCTAGTTTGTACAGATTCGGAAAAAGATGGAGTTGGGTGTGTATTGATGCAATCTGGAAGGGTGATTTCCTACACATCTCGAAGACTAAGACCACACAAAGAAAACTATGCAACACATGATATGGAAATGACTGCGGTGATTCATGCATTAAGGCTATGGCGACACTACTTGGTCGAGAGGAAGTTTGATCTTAAGAAAGACCAATATGGGATACAACATGTATTCACTTAGAGATAATTAAATGCTAGACATAGAATATGGTCAGAGTTACTCAGTGAGTACAATTTTGACATTACTTATGTGAAGGGAACCTTAAATAGAGTAGCGGATGCACTCAGTTAGAGACCTAGGATATTCTCTGTTATACCGATGAGAACCAAACTAAGATCAAATATTCTAGCACTACAACAAGATGACACATGGTATAACGAAGTAAAAATGGAACTGGAGAACGAGCAAATGAGGATCCCCAAGTATAATGGTACTCCTTGGACTTGGATGGGTTAGTTAGATATAACAACCGTATCTATGTACCAGAAAACAATGAGATCCAAAATTTGATTTTGACTGAAGCCCATAGGGCGGTTTATAGAGCTCATCGTGGAATAAAGAAAATGTATGTAGATCTGAAACCCTTATTCTTTTGGCAAGGAATGAAGAAGTATGTGGTAAGTATCATGGAAAAATGTATGGAATTCTAGTTAGTGAAAGTGGAACACTGACACCCCGCCGGATTGCTCCAACCGCATGTAATTCCTGAATCTAAATGGGAGGTCATCTCCATGGAATTTATAGTTCATTTACCTTTAACCAAGAAAAGACATGACACCATTTTTGTAGTAGTCAACACTCTTACCAAGAGTGCTCACTTCCTACCAATCAAGAACATGTATCAAGCTCTTGAAATTGCTAATTTTTTCATGAATGAAGTTGTAAGATTGCACGGAATACCAAAAACGATTATTTTGGACATAGGTTCAGTATTTACGGGAATGTTTTGGACAAGATTCCAATAAGCCCTAGGTACTCAACTCAACTTTAGTATAGCTTATCACCCTGAGACTAATGGAAAAACTGAAAGAGTAAACCAAGTATTGGAAGACATGTTAAGGATGTTCGTAATGGATCAACAACAGAGATGGGAGGAATACCTACCTTTAGTGGCGTTTTCCTACAATAACAGTTATCAGAGTTCAATTCAAATTGCACCTTTCAAATTCCTCTACGGACGACCTTGTAGAATACCCATAAGTTGGGATAGATTGGAGGATAGGGCATTGTTAGACCCAGAAGTGATACAGTAAATGGAAGAGAAGATGGTGACCATTCGTGCTTGAATGAAGGAAGCATGAGTTCGACAAAAGAGCTATGCAAATGCACATAGAACGAACCGAAGTTATTAGGCTAGAGATAAGGTATTTATGTGAGTGAAACCGCATAAGAGTTCAATAAAATTTGGCAGGGGAGCCAATTTATATCCTAGGTTTGTAGGACCCTTTAGGATTTTGGAACGGATAGGACCGGTTTCCTTTCGTCTTGACTTGCCATCATATTTGAGTAGGATCCACAATGTCTTTCACATTTCAATATTACGTCATTATGTTCTCGATACTTCATATGTTATTGATTTGAGCAATGTGTAGATAATAGGCGACGGGGCTGTGATGGCTGAGCCGATCCGGGTATTGGACTAGTGCACACGGTATATTAGGCACCGTGTGCTTGATCAAGTCAAAGTGCAGTGGGAAATTTATAGTCCTAGCTCTGCGACTTGGGAGGACGCAACTGAAATGCGTCGTAATTTTTTGTATTTATTCTAAACTTTGGGACAAAGTTCTAAATAAGAAGGGGTGTATGTAGTGCCCCTAGACTGATGTAGACCTTTAGGGAACTCGTCGAGTGACCTGACTGATAAAAATTTAGTAAAATGACCCTTTGATTATATATTTTTGAATGATTGAGAAACACCTGATGTTGTGCGTGATGACAAATTGATGAATGAAAAACAATGAATTGAATGGCATTTGTGTAAATGGATACTTTATTTGAAATTGATGAATAAAGGTATGATTTCTTAATGATTAGCTGTTTTAGAAAATATATGATGAGTATACATGAATATGCAGCTTAACGGTTAGCTATGTTATGAAATATATGATGTGAACGAAAGAAATGCATGATTGCTTAATGATTAGCAAATTGATGAAATATATGATGTTATGAGTAAATTACGGTTGCTTAATGATTAGTGGATTATGAAGTGAATATGATGAATGAGAACATAGAAACTAATGTGTGCTTTGGAGCATGTGTGCAGAGACAGGTGAAATGATTCATCGACGGACTCACAAAGGAAATAAATGGGTCATAGAGTACAAATAAAATAACACACGGAGGAACGACGACGGTGTCGATTTCCTACGGATTCCATGCACGAGTTAAAAAACACCTATCCGATTACTTGGGGAAGCGTGAAGTGATGCGAAGTGGACCATGAAGGATTTGGTCAGGTACGGGGTTGGGGGGCATGCAATAAGAATGGACTTACTCCTCAACGCCATTAATATCCAATAGAGTGTAGACGGAGGATTGAAGGTAACAGATCCTAAATCCCTACATGAAGTTCCTGCAAATCAGATGCAACGGAAAAGTACTAACAGAAGGACCCGACGATGTGGTACCATGTGGATAAAAATAATATGAGGGACTGATGAACCCAACGAAGTGGTGCCTAGACCCAAGATGAGAAAAAATGATAAATATTATGTACTAAGCATATAGAATTGAATTTAGGCCATTTGCACATGAAATAATTATTTGTAATTTAAATAATGAAGAATATCTGCTTAGGAGAAAATAGTATACTAAAACATTAGCATGTAGACATCTCCACTTGCACACACAAAAATAGAGACTATATTGTAGCATCAGGGGGGGGAACTTGAGTAAATCTAGGAATATAGGTGCACTCTCTTAGGAATTGAACACATGGATGGGTGAGCTAATTATATTTAAATAATTAAAATATTAGGCATATTTGCATGAAGCAACATGTGTCGTAGAGGAATTTCCTATTTAAGGAAGGAAAGAGGAAAGGGGGGGATACCCTATGGCTGGATGGCTACCGTAATGATTGTAAGACATTGATTTGATTCTATTGTGAGTTTGGACAGAGGTCTTGGTGGGGGGGAATCCCACTTCTGGATCTCTAGTGTGTGTGTGAGCTCTATGACCCGAATTTCTCGGGGGTTCGGGAGGAAGAAGAGTACTCCTGATATGGCCGGGAGGTAAACCAAGGTGTCGGCCAATGAATTTTGAAGTTTGGAAGAGGATCATGAAGAACTTAAGGTCTGGTACCACCATCACCAACTCGAACACTCACCGGACAGGTATCATTTATTTATTTGGTTATATATGAAAATGCATGTGATTATAGATTCATTGTAAACTATTTTGAATATATAAATTTTAGCAATAAAAAGAACTTAAGCTGGATTTTTCATGGTAAAGAATGAAATTGTGAACCTCACGATTCCACACTGGGTATGCACACAACATCTTGTTTAGACTCTATCCTATTTACAGACTTGTGCGATGCAGCTTAGTAAATATGTGGGTCTATTGTTAACGTTATAATCTGTTTCAATTGTTAAGACTCGACATCTGAAATTTCGAATAGGTAGTATTACATGTAAATCATCCTATATGCAGGTTGACCCAACCTTGACAGAATCCATGCTCTCCCATAGATTGGGCACTGTAACACTCATTCCATCTTCCATTTCGTTTCATTAAGGAATGTAGATCAACCTATGTGGGTCATCAATAGAATACCGCAATCAATGGTATCTTTGTGTAACCACAGAAACGATGGGCGATCGATCTCTGTAGATCCATGCCAGTTCATTGTTGCCATACCCAAGCTGGTGATTTGATTTAATGTTTTCTTACAACTTGAATAAAGGAAGGCAAGTGATCCCTGGGATCGATTTCGAATATCATATTGTAATTGTATTTGGATTAAAATGTTTGCTTACCGATTGATGAAAGGGAGGAAATTGATCCCTATGGTCTGTTAGGATATTCCTATACTCCATCCTAGTCCTAGCAACATTTTCATTATTTGCATTTTCAGTCATGCATGCACTTTTAGGGTTTGCATGCATTATTTAGGGTTTGCATGCATCCTAGTCATCAGTCCCAGCACCTAGCCCTCAGTTAGCTATCCCCCAGAGATTCCTTCCACTCAGTTTCAGCCCTCCTAGAGCTTCATGCGCCCTCCTTTCACCTACTGCATGAAAAAGGCGCCCTTATTCACCTACCAGTCCAGTTGTCTTCAGTTAACTGAGTTCTCTCCTTGATTTTAGTCTTAACTCACTCTTAACTGACCTTACCACTCCAATGGACCTCCAGTGTGACTAGACTGCTCATTCTGACTCCAGTTAGCTCCTCATGCGCCCTCCACTGAGTCTCCTTCATTCAGTTAATGCCAGTTCATTTACACCTACCACACTCAGTTAGAGTCAGTTTGAATTATGGTTGACAGTTACTTGAGCATTGATGACTCCACTGATGATGAGATAGACTACCAGTTGTGCTCTGATGACACTCCAATGATATTTTGATCACTTCATGAAGGATAATTCGAATTGCCACCTTAGGCATTCGAATCCTCATGCATTTTACTATTTATTTGTCCATATTGTGATTAATTAATTAGTTTGTGTGAAGTATTTTTGCTTCTATCCAAGTTCTATTGTATTATTATTATGTTGCTCATTATACTGCATTGACCACTCTTCTTCTATTTTCTTGCTTAATCAATTACTTTCTTGTGAGGTATACATCATCTCTTATATTTGCTGTGAGGATTTTCACATGGTATCAGAGCATGTTGAGAGTATTGTTTATCTCCATTCCTGAGATTTTTTTGCAGGTTATTATCAAGATTTTGAGTGCAACAGTTTCTGCATTTATGCAGCAGTAGCAGTTGCAGATATTTTCTATTGTTTTTGCAAATCTTCTACAACTTCAATGAATTTAGAAGAAATCCCTCTTCTTTCTCCATTCAACTATGATGAATGGAAACAAAAAATGATAGCATATTTGAAGAGCCATTATCTCTTTGATTGTTATTTTGAAAGAGAGTTCGAATCCTCTGAAGAGAAGATTGACTGGTTGAATAAAGGTGACATGGCCTTTGGAAGAATGATGCTTGCTTTGCCTGAATACATGTTATACCAAATCATTGATGATGTTGAAACTCCAAAAGAGATATGGGCCCATCTAGATGAAAGATTCGGCAAACAGAATGAAGGATTTGGTCCAAACCCCTTCAAGAGAAAGCAAAGTGATGCATTCACTCTCCTTGATGATCTCATTGATCATGAACCAGTATCAAACACATCTCATATTGAATTTGTTCACAAAGAAGAAGAACTTGCAGATTCTACACTCATGCTCCAAATTTCTTCTCTTTTTGTGCCAGCTTACACTCTAGATATTGCAGAAGGTCCTAAATCCTCTCTTGCACCAGAGTCTGTTGGTCTGCATCATGATCTATTGAATGTTTCAGAGGTCAAATCAACTATTGGAGGTAATACATTCGTTCTCCTCAAGCAATCACCTCTTATTTACTACTATATTATCATTATTCCATGCTTTAAGAAGGTTATTGAATAATATGGCCATTGCCATTCGCTTGGGATAATTTCTCATGCACATCATGGTTTTGATCTCACCCCTGCTGGTTCAAAGGAGATCTCAAGAAACCATTGCCATTCGCTTGGGATAACTTCTCATGCATTTACTGGTTTTGATCTCACCTCTTATGGTTCAAAGGAGATCTCAAGAAACCATGATTCAAGTCTTGGATCTAATTTGGATTCTAAGCAATCACTACTTGGGATAATTTCTCATGCATATGATAGTTTTGATCTCACCCATGCTGGTTCAAAGGAGATCTCAAGAAACTATTCTTCAAGTCTTAAATCTGATTTGGATTTCAAGCAATCATATGATGGTTCTTTTTGGCATGATCTCACCCATGATGGTTCGAAGAAGAAGACAAAAGACTATCTGCACATTCATGTTTTTTATCCTACCTCAGCTGATTCGAATAACAGGTTCAAGGAACATCCTCATACTTTTGGATTTGTTCTCATCACATTCGATTTGAAGAGAAACTACAAGCACATGCTTTCTGAGCATGATCCACTTCTTCCCAAGAAGAAGATACCTCCAGACATATGACCAAGCATCACACCTGCTTGAGTTTGGAGCATTTATTTTTGTGTGTGCCTTACAATATATTTTGAGGGGGGGTATTTTTCCCATGAGGTTTTCCCCATTTCCTCGGTTTATTGACTGTTATTACTCATTGTATTGGGTGACCTTTGGTCTTAGTCACCAGGGCCAAGGATGGATTAAGGGGGGGTGTTAGGATATTCCTATACTCCATCCTAGTCCTAGCAGCATTTCCATTATTTTCATTTTCAGTCATGCATGCAATTTTAGGGTTTGCATGCATTATTTAGGGTTTTCATGCATTTGCATGCATCCCAATCATCAGTCCCAGCACCTAGCCCTCAGTTAGCTAGCCCCCGGAGCTTCCTTCCACTCAGTTTCAGCCCTCCTAGAGCTTAGTGCACCCTCCTTTCACCTACTGCATGACAAAGGCGCCCTTCTTCACCTACCAGTCCAGTTGTCTTCAGTTAACTGAGTTCTCTCCTTGATTTTAGGCTTAACTCACTCTTAACTAACCTTACCACTCCGATGGACCTCCAATGTGACTAGACTGCTCATTCTGATTCCATTTAGCTCCTCATGCGCCCTCCACTGAGTCTCCTTCATTCAGTTAGTGACAGTTACACTAAGTTACACCTACCACACTCAGTTAGACTTAGTTTGACTGATGGTTGATAGTTACTTGAGCATTGATGACTCCACTGATGATGAGATAGACTACTAGTTGTGCTCCAATGACACTCCAGTGATCTTTTTATCAGTCCATGAAGGCTAATTCGAATTTCCACCTTAGGCATTCGAATCCTCATGCATTATACTATTTATTTGTCCACATTGTAATTAATTAATTAGTGTGTGTGAAGTATTTTTGCTTCTATCCAAGTTCTACTGTATTATTATTATGTTGCTCATTATACTGCATTGACCACTCTTCTTCTATTTTCTTGCTTAATCAATTACTTTCTTGTGAGGTATGCATCATCTCTTAGATCTGTTGTGAGTATTTTCAAATGATCGATGCCGGATCTCTGATTGTATTTTGTATTATGTTTAAAATATTTTATTACTATTGAATATTGGAAGGCTATCGATCCCTAGGATCGATGCCAGATCATTGGTTGTAAATTTGTGTTAGCTCACAGTTGGACGAAAGGAAGGAAATCGATCCCTGTGATCGATGACGGATCACTGAATATGGTTTGCACCTTGGGTAAATGTTACATATTCATTGTAGTTAACATGATACTCACACATCGTGAAAGGAAGGCGATCGAACTTAGATCGAATCCAGATCACTGAGTAGGGTTTATACAATTGTAAAATGTTACATATGCATTGTAGTTTACATGATACTCACAGATCGTGAAAGGAAGGTGATTGATCTTAGATCGATGCCAGGTCACTAAATATGGTTTATACAATTGTAAAATGTTTACATATGCATTATGCTTTAATATGATACACACAGATCATGAAAGGAAGGTGATCGATCCCTGATCAATGCCGGATCACTGATCATGGTTTATAAAATTGGTAAATATTTACATATGCATAGTGGCTTAATGTGTTAATACACATAGCATGAAGGGAAGGTGATCAATATCAGATCGACGCCGAACCACTGTTTTAACACTTTCACTATGTTTTAATGTGATAGCACGCACATCGTTAAGAGAAGGCGATCGATCTTTGATCGATGCCGAACCTCTATTTTATCATTTGCAATTTGTGATCATACATAGATCGTGAAAGGAAGGCGATCAATATTTGATCGATGCTGGATCACTGTCTATACATATGCACTATGGTTTAATTTAATTATATACTACTCGTGGAAGAGCATTCACATTTACATCGTTTACACACAGTTCATGAAAAATGGAGGCAATCGATCCCTTAGATTGACGCCAAATCTTTATGTTTGCATGGAATGGATCGATCCCTGTGATCGATGCCACATGGATAAAAATGGATGTATTATTATGTTTTCATTTAATATGGGATAGATCGATCCCTGTGATCAATACCACCCGGGTGACTATAATATTTTCTTATGTTGCATTTAATATGGGGTGGATCGATCCATGTGATCGATGCCACATAGATGAATTCGTTATTCTCTTATGTTTGCAATTGCATGGCATAGATTGATCTCTATGATCAATGCTGCATCTTGACTTTAATATTTTCATATGTTTATATTTCGTATTAAGTGGACCGATTCTTGTGGATCGACGCCGCACGATTACCATGATTTCTTATGGTTGTATTTGTATTGGATGTATCGATATCTATAGATCGATTCCATACGAATTTGTATAATATCATATGTTTTATTTAGTTAATAGATAGATCGATTGTGTATCGATAGTATGATTATGTGTTGATACTTCTCTTACTCAGTCGCATGTGTAAAGTAGATGCATGCACACGATCAATGGATCGGTGCTATGCAATGCTTGAAGTACTTCTTTAACTATGTATAGGTTGTCAACGAACGTTTGTGACCACAACATGGAAAGTGCGAGGCTATGGGAGTGGAGACACTTTCCAAATACCTCATGTTAACTTTGTTGTGTCGACATAGAAGTCGACCAACCTTTAGTTATATGTTTTTGTAGAGTCAATCTTAGATATTCAAAATCAAGTGACTCATAGTTATTCGATTAAATCTTTGTTAAGTTGTGTTGAGTAGAATCATATCTTAAATCCAATTTTGATAGGTTGATTTATTTATATAGATGATCTATTTATATTAACTTGTTTATTTACATTATCTTGTGTTCGAAATATCATGCATTGTATATTTTGTATATTCATGTTATTTATACCAAAAGTTGATTGAGAATTATTATAATTTAAAATACGCTGCCAACACATGTGAATGTATGAAGTGAAATAAAATGCATAGCGTATTATGTTTTGAAGTGATTTGGAATAGGTTTATGGTTAGGATTATGTGAATTTTTTACAAATAATATATTATCACCTTGCTTAAAGTTTTCAAAAAGGGTAATTGATCACTTAATCAAATCACATAACAATTATGACATATTAATAACTTACAAAAAAATAAAAATTCTAACCGAGCCGGACCCTGCGATATAGGCTTCTCAATAGTATTGATAGTACTTACAACATGAATTGAATTCACTGGTTGTTTCCCCCCAACATGAGTTGCAGTGACTAATGACTTTCCCCTTGTCTTCGCATATTAATTTTTTCTTCCCTTTTCTATTCCTTTTAGACTTCTGGTTACTAGGAGCTAGAATTTCACCACATGAAGTTGAAGGAGGAAAATATTTCACTAGTGAATAAGGGAAAGGGTGAACATTAGTTTGATTCTATTGACATAAGGTGATTACTTGGGAAATATCATGAGCACTTGGGACATTCATAGTAGAAAAAGACCAAACTAATAATCCCACATTGAATCCATGAATATTCAAGGTGGCCATCAAGGGAGCACCAATGTTTCTAAAGATAGGAAAAACAAAAGGATCCCCTTGCACAAAGCTCCTTTGGTTGGTATCCTTCAGAATATTATCCATAACCTTTGATTCAAAAAGAAGGAAAATCGTAAGGCCTTCTAAAGGGTTGTAAAATTACAATCAACAGACACCTATAAAATATTATCTAAGAAACAACCAAGTAAATTCAATCTTCCAAAAATCAAACTAGGATGGTTAAGTCCTTAGTCCAATTAGTGAACATCCAACCATGGGCGTTTTGAAGGTCAACCTAGGGTGATAAGGGCCCATGTCTTTTTTCTTTTTGAGAAACAATTACGGTAACCTTCACACAATAATCACCCAAGGTACAAGTACTGTCGCAAAGGCATGCATCCTCCAAGGGAGCTAATGTAGATGTTAAGCATTTGTCTCAATTATCGCAAGCACTCACCACTTGTAGTCACCTAGGTGGAAAATATATAAGAGACAATTATACCTACCACTTTGCAATCAATAGTCGGGTGAAACAGTCATGTGTAAAGTGTCTACATATGGGAATAAAATACAAGACCGAGTCTTGATCCCAAAACTCTATATAAAAAATGTCACCCCAAATAATTTCTAATTGTACCAAATCTCTTGTAAACACATAACTCACTAAGCAAGCAATGAGGGGATAAGCTTAATCATTTACTAAGATTGACCTCGTACTTGACACATGTGTGAGGTTCTATTTCCTAGCAAGTGCCACTTACTACTAATGGATTTTACCCCCAACTAGTCAACTCCTAGCTTTGTTTTATGTGGCCTTGGATATATTACTCTATAATCCTACAACTAGGTAACTGATAACTAGAATTTATTGGTTTTCTAGCAAGAAAAGTCTACTTTATTTTATAATTAATCATTAATTTTAGTGGCTATTAATTACTTGGGTAAATGGACGTGCAATTGAGAGATATATAAACTGGAAACATTAAACACATTGTCAAACTTTTCAATTTGCACTTATTTTTCAATTCTTAGAATCAATAATGTGCAATCTTACAATCCAAACAACTTTCTAAAGAAAAATGCAACCACAAGCTTAATACTAGAAATGAAATAGAAAGAAAAACAAATTAAACAAGAAACAACTTTTCTTCTCTTATAGGTAAATGTAATTGTACTACTAAAGCACAAAACCATTTAAAACTTCACTAAATATATGTCTTAAACTTCCATTATGCCTGAAGGACAGTGATTTAAAATAAGAAAGAAACTAAGCAAATGTAGGAAATGGTTTTTCAAGACATATATGCTCCTATGTAGTGCAGAAGGTGAGTGAAACACCATTTTGTGGAAGGGAAGGGGAATACAAGTGACATGTTTTTCTCCAAGGAAAAGTGCATTCAATGCTTATGTTCCAACAAAAAGGATCATTTACACTTTACAAAAATCTAATATATGAAAAATATTTTGAAATTTTATTATTATTTTGGGATAACATATATAAAGTAAAGCAAGAATTGAACAATATAAATGACCAGGTACCCTGAGTAAGGTTAGGAAATAACACGAATAAATATTAATGAGAAGAACTTAAGTTCTCCCCATTGGATTTTCTAGTTCTATTGTGGACAAAAACATCCTAGTAGTTTGGGTTGAAATTATAACAAATTTAGTTCAAAGAATAACAATCTCTTTCCCAAAATATAGGTGTTTGTTTTTTGCAAGAGACTAAAAATGATAGGAAGGTAAATTCCATGGTTCTAAAGGTTTCCTTGAGAGATAATTTGTATGTCAATCCAAATTAATCTTGTTTCTACTCCGATCTTACTCTCAAACCTACAATGAAAGAAAAAAAACGTTCCTCAAACAAAAATGGTTACAGAAGAGCACATATAAGTAAATTACTATGTTTTAACGTCCAATTCATTAAGCAAATTTATTCACATATATAAATACTAATTGAAATAATAATTAATGAATAACAATAGTATTTAGGGGTGTGGAAGGTAGGGGGTAGGCGGGGGTGGATAGGATATATCTTTATCTTATTGAAATAAACAACAAATATAATACACAATGTTACTTCCAACACCTCTTATCGTTGTCGCCTGGGTCCCTCCAATCCTAAGTTACTTAAGACATCTTCAAGAATCCAACTCCACATGCATAAGTGAATTAGAGAAAATTGAGAGTTTTATATATCAAATTCCACATAGAAGTTCTATGATAGAAACAATAGTTTCTACGTATCTAACGGTCATAAAAACTTTGATATTAACCCTTATGATTACTCCAACATAAGGGAACACAAATGATGGATCCCCTCTATCCAACCATGGGTCTCAATTTGTAGTCTTAAGAGGTGATTAAGATAGTTTGCAAAGGGTTTTCGAAGAGTATAGTGTTAAATTTACAACATCACGAGTCATTATCCAAGTCAATCTTGTGTGTCAAGATTGAGCCTCGTGTGTCGAGGTAGTGCCTTATAGGGTCCTGAGTTGGAATCATGAAACTTGGAGAAGAATCTTGAGTTGGACTCAAGAATGAGTAAGCCTCATGTGCTTAGGTAAGTGCTTTGTATGTGAAAGTGATGGTGTTGTACAGTCTTGTTTTTAAAGACTAAGGTCTTATGTGTCAAGATGGATCCTCATGTGTTGAGGTGGTTCCTAACATGTTGAGGTAATGCTTTGCATGTAGAAGCATGAATGGTGTATTATTTACTACTAACCATGGTTGAGCTATTAAGTCTCCTCTAGAGACTAGCCACCTCTAGAGTGAATTACTTTAGCATATGAGCACTTGGAATGATAGTAGAAAAAGATGATCACATCATTGGAAAAATATCCTTACTATATTTGATATGATAGATAAATTAAAGTTGACACATGTGGACCATGAAGATAAGACAAGATATAAGATAAGATGTGATATGATAAGAGAGAACTCAAATTGTTAAACTTCAAACTTCAGTGATGTTAACAAGAAAGGATTCAATTAATTAAAGGAGAATTCAAATTGTTCACTTCAGTGATGTTATCAAGAAGGAATTTAGTTAAAAGAGTTAATAAGTGTTAATAAAGAATATATAGTTAACTAAAGTGTTTTTAATGTCAACACTTGAGTTAAACTAAAATACAACACTTAAGTTGAACTAAAAGATAACACTAGATTTATGACACTTTCATGTCAACACTTGAGTTAAACCGAAAGATGACACTTAAGTTGAACTAAAAGACAACACTTGAGTTAGGACACTTGCATGTCAACACTTGAGTTAAACTAAAAGACGACACTTAATTTGAACTAAAAGAAAAAACTTGAGTTACGACACTTGCATGAAGACACTTGAGTTAGTCTCCTAACTAAGTGGCCTAGCATCCAGATGAAGGGCGAGTTCATCATGAAGTCAGAAGATAAAAATAGAATCCAAAGCATGAGAAGTATGATATATATATGGTGTGTAGTATTGGTGAATTCGATGTGAGAGTGAATTCTCTTCTCTCTTGAAGGCAATTCACATCCATTGTGCATGTGACAAAAATCAATGAATCGATTTTGTGCAGGATATTATTCCAAGTTCTATTCTTCCATATTCTCTCTTGCATTGTGATTGCACCAGGGGTGCTTGATATTTTTCTTTGATAATTCACCAAGGGTGCTTGATGTAATCTTCTACATTTTCTGCTCTCTATCAATATTCCAAGGAATATTTTGATGGGGTTTTATCCATCAAGTACTAAAGGATTTCCCCATGGTAAATACTGTGTCTCATGTGAATGCTTATGCTTGTTGATTATTCATTTTATTTCAAGTCCTACTATAATTCCGCATTAAGATATAAAATTTAACATGGTATCATAGCTCAGGGCGTGAATGAGCTAAGTTTTGCAATCAAGATTAATCCCACATTGATACTGTCTGGAAACATTTGAGCACAATACTTGAATAATAATGGCTTCAATATCAGTAAGACCAGAAGATAGAGTTGAAGGAACTTTGAACTTCAATACTTGGAAGGCCAAGATTCTGAATATCCCGGAAGAGCATGATCTAGATGTATACATATCCAATGTTGTTGAAGAGCCTACTTCTAATGATGGGTGCACTTATTTCAAGAAAAATCAAGCCAAATCAAAGAAAATTATTTATGATTCTGTGAAAGACAATTTGATGCCGATGATTACTCCATTGAAGACTACAAAGGAGTGATTCAACACCTTGACAAATATTTATGAGAAGAAGGCTCCTAGTCAAAAGAGAGCCATGAAGAATGTAATGGCCCCCTGGGATACCAAATGGAATTAGGGACATATAATTAGATCTCTGAGGCTAATTACTTGATTTTTTGTGTAGCGGATATACCATAAACATTTAATTTCTATTTTTCCAAAATTAATTGCAACACAAAGTCCAATAATTAACAGTAATTTAATATAAATTCATTAACACATCCAACATCTGATATAAGGGATGTGAAGGATTCTTAACATAATATAACATCATCAAACCTTCAATCCAATCCATATTAGAGATGATAACCACTTCTAAAGGCTAATTATTCTTAATCACAGTTAATTAGTAATTAAGGTATAAATTATGACACTTAACAACACTTAGTGCGCAAATGACGACACTTATCACAAATCCAATTTTATAAAAAATAAACATCAATTATAAATCCCAATGGATTAATAAAATCTAATTACATGTAAATAATGCCTAATTATCAAAATTACAATAATTAATCATGGTAATTATGAAAGAGAGTCCACAAGACTACTTAACTAGATTTCCGGTATAAGCAGCTAGTCTTGCACAAAATCAACTTGAAACCGTGCCATTAAACCAAAAATAAATCCTACAACCATTAAAAACATATTTAATTGTTCACCTACAACCAATTAAAGGTTTATTTACAGATCATTCTAATTGCACATAAGGTGATCTTTTCCATCAGTTCCAATGAAAATAGTTAATATTCACTACAAGGAATTGAGTCTAAATAAGTGAAAAAAAAATGAAATGCATCCATAAGTAAAGGATCACACCTGATAAGTAGCCAACTACAACACAATAACATGTTAGAAACCGAGCACATGGTTGTAACATTCTGTTTTTACGAAAATAGAGATTTCAATCCGCAACTAGTTATCAATTTTCACCGCAATGTACCTAGTTTCCAATTTAACTTTCCAAATGACAAATAAAGAGGAATATATGAATATTGTATCTCATGGAAAGTGTATCATGGTTATACTACATTCATATGGCCATATCTTTTCTCCCATATATAGTCCATTAAATAATTCACAAAAATAGCTAATTCTACTCATCCGAATTGGCTAATAATTCTAGGAATCGCTAGAATAATTAAATCCACAACTCATAGAATCATTCAAATTCCATTCCAACTCTAAATAACATGTTTTATAAGTTGAAATTAATGTATATATCATTCAAACATTTCGTCAAACACTTCATCTGCAAATTCACAAATCTACTCAAAACAATTCCATTAAAGAAGCTAGAAATTGGAAATTGATCTAGAATTTCGGTAGACATTTCAAAAAAACTATAAAGAAGATTTCCCCTCACATTATCACACAAAATTAAATTTTATTTATCATACATAAGAATACAAAGAACACGAAGGAATTTTTACAAACACTTCATGTGCTAAGTCTCCAAACTATGCAAAACAATCCAATTGAAGAACTAGTTTTCGAATAAAAGGTAGAAGCATCAAAGAGAAGTGTATTATACCATTTCGAGGATAATGTACCATAAAAATATGCATTATATAATTAACAGGGGAATAAATATCAGTTTTTTAGTAGAGGTTCCAAAGAATAATTTCCTCAAACAATTTGTGCACAAAATCCCAAAAACTAGTTTCCAATTCCTTCACAAAATTTACTTGCATAAATAGATTGAATTCCATGAGGAATTTATTCCACAAATAGCTCATACATTTCATAAAAAAATTCATGTGAATCTATAAATAAATCATATCATAGAAAACGAAATTAAATAAACATGATATAAAGCACTTATTTTTTCCAAATACGCAACCAGAATTGACTGTGCCACATTCCACCCAACTGTTGACACAATGCAAGAAAAAAAATCACTTTAAATGGTCACCCCCCATCCAGAAACATGATGCCAAAATAAAGAAAAAACATTCCAATCAAATCCCAATGGCAAGTGTGGCCTCTACTTCCACTCCAGGGAAATTCCAGTGGCTCCAGGACAACAGCCTAACAAAAACCCAATGGAAAGTAGCACTTCCAATCCATGAAAATTCTAGTAGCTCTAGGAAAACCTCAAATCCAAGGAAATGGACCTTACCCTTGCTACCAAACCAGGATCTCTAAAGGCAATACACAACCTTGTCCAACATCAAATCCAATGGCAGTGGACCTCACCCCTGTCTCCAATCAAGGATCTCCATAGGCAATTCTAGGACATACACCAGTGGCTCTAGAGAAAATTAGCTTGGGAATAGGATCCACATGGGTGAAATGACCAGCAAGGATCTCATAATAAGAGAATAAAAACACATCCACAAGTGCCAAACACAAGCACAAGAGCAAAAACATGAACCAACACAAGCAAATCGAATTCCTTAATGAGCAATTCGAATTGGGAGAGAGAGGGACATAGGCATGAGATTTACATTCCAAAAATATCAAACATGAGTTGCACATCAGGTGGCTACACCAATAGACACTAAGACAACTCATGAGGGTGCACTAGGTGAGAGAGGGACTCCAATCCTAAAAAAAAATTAATCTCTGGGTAAAGAAAACCAAGGAGTGACATAACACATCAGGGGCATAAGCAAGAGGGTCTATTGAGTACATAATAAGGGTGTACAACATCAACATAGGATCAACACACATAGGTAAACAATTTTCCACAACCCCTTTCGCGTAACATCATGGTTCCTCATACTCTCTTTCGTGGCATCGATCATCTGGTTAATTTTATTTTATTAATTATTTTATAATTTCAACATAATAAAAATAATAATAATGTGCAAACCATATTCCAAGCACTTTGTGCCACTATGTACAACATAACAACAATAAGAATATGTCTAGGGGATAAACCAAAGGGTATTACATCCCCCTCCCCTTAAACCATGCATCGTCCTCGATGCATATTACATACATGCCTTTATAAAATTATAACAAAAATGCCCATACATGCCTCATAAAGATAACATCTTTCTAACCACAATACTTCCCACTACCACCTACTCTCTTGTTCATCTCCACTACCCGTGGGAGAACTAGAACTGGTAGAGTGGACTCAAGGAAGCAAGGGTCTGTCTTCAATCCCTATGATAGGGTATTCAGACCTCTTTACAAGGCCTTCAAACTTCAACAATGATACATCCACCTGAAAATCATATTTCAATCACCCATATGATTTACATCAGGCATAAAAATATATGATACATGATATTCTTCATCAAGGATACTTTCTTCACATTCCAACAACACATGGTTAGCAGGAAATACACACACAAACACACATATATAATGTTCATCTAGATACATAAAATACATATTCAAGATACATGACACATGAAATAAATCACACAAAATACATCAGTATATACAAGGTACATGAGATATAGATACTTCTTCAACAAAATACTTGAAATGCATCTACCTGAATCTTATTCTAATCAATTTCAATCATATGAAATGCATCAGGTGTATCAATCAATTTCATGAAGTGCATCAAGTATACCATTCAATCTCATAAAGTTCATCAAGTGTGTACTCTTTCTTCATGAAATGAATTCCAGTCAATTAATCACATGAGATGCATTACCAAGATGATTTTACATTATTTATCGCCCAAATACTTTCCCTACAAGGATGCATGAGATTTACCATGATAATTTACAAATATGCCTTTCAATAAAGGTACTTGATATACCGTAAGGATACTCTAGCAAGATACTTTCAGCGAAGATCACAAAGATATTTTTCTAACAATGATACTTGTATTAGTATCGGATATATAAGAATACATGAAGTACATCTTCAATAGAGGTACCTAAATCATGCTTTAATCAGTCACACAGTTAGTACATACTTTTCAACAAGATATACGAACTACCACCAGGATATTACCAAGATACCTACACATGAAATGTCACCGAGATAGCACCAAAATACCTTTCTTTGAATATTGAAGATACAAATATCACAAATATACCTTTCTAATGAATATCGAAATTATAAAGATCACAAAGATATTTTTCTAGCAAAGATCGAAAAGATCACCTGAACATTTTATGCACATAACGTAACAGATAAGTGACTTATATGCAACAATCCCAATCTAACTAATAAAACAAGAAGGGCCATCACGACTAGCATTTAAACATGCTACCTTTCGTCTCCACACAAAGCATAAGTCTTCTTTAGAGAACAATAAAAAATCCAATATACATCAACTAATGGTAATTAGTATCAACCAGTAACATGAACCAATATCAATCATACATCAGTCATACAAACATTGGTCTATAGTACCTCAACCATATATCAATCATACACCAATATAAACCAATGACAACCATACATGCATCAACTGACCATACAAACATCAATCATAGTACATCAACGACAATACATCAACCAGAACACATTAACCAGAAGCAAAATACATCAACCATAATACATCAACTAGAAGAAAAATACACCAACCAAAAGAAAAATACATCAATCAAAATACATCAACCATAATACATCAACTAGAACACATCAATCAAAATACATCAAGCATAATACTTCAATTAGAACACATCAATTAGAATACTATAAATGGAAGAAAAATACATCAACCAAAATAATTCAATCAAATTAAGGATACATCAATCAAATCAGGATACATTAATCAAATTACATTAATCTTTAACAATCACATCTATGCCACATATGATAAACATCAATTAGTTTCTCAATAGCATCACCCAAGCACATCAATCATACCAATATCAACCAATGACAACAATAACAACCAATAGAAACCATATGAATAACAATATCATCCATCATCCACTCAACATCAACCATCATTCATTTTGAATAGTTACTATTTATCATAACATTATATATAATTATTAGCACATGACGATATATATAATATCAATATATTAATAATACATGTATACAACCAACATCATCACACAAACACTACTAATACTACACTCATGTAAACACTCAACACATACACAATCATACGTCTTGCCTACACACATACTCCATCAATAGCAATTTTATACATACTTTGACGGCAATCCCATCTAATCCCCATATACTAACCATACATTACGTTACTAATTATTTATACATAGCACACTACTTATACTATCAACCAAAGTAAATACATAGTCACCTCAAACAATCAAACATCTTACCACTAAAATCTTTTAATAAAAAAAATAATTACTAGCTATACAACACACCCATTTTGTCTACATACATATTATAATTCTTCAATCATATATCATATTATTATAAATCATGTACACAACATATTAGTCATATAACCTATATATCCTATATTTTATACACCTGTATAATTATTATGTTATACCATAATATCCATACAATTATAGTGATATACCTACTTAATCCAATGCTATCATATTAGGTACGCATTATAACATATATACTAACATAGTACTTCTGATCACACTATACTTCCTAATACTTCCTAATACTTCCAAATACTCCCAAATATTTTCAAACACTTTTGAATTTTTCCAAACACTTCCAAACACTTCCGAATATTTCCAAACACTTCCAAACACTCTCAATATTTTACACATACTTCATTACATACGTTCACATAGATGCATATAGTACATATACACATAATACAAATAATTATTGCATATTTTAAAATGCATATTACAATATACACAAACATACATACATACAAACATACATACATACATATATCCATTCATATCTATATTTACTTTTAGCAACTATATATATACCACACACACACACATATATATATATATATATATATTATGTTATATTCAATATCATATACCCCTCATCTGTCTTACACCAAATATTATGTTATGCATATTTAAGTTATGCCATATATATATATAACATTATCATACACTACTATACTACCTACTTACACACATAAAATAAAATAAATAAATCTAAGAGAATATTAACAATATACAAGGAGTTACTCACATACATTGAAAAAGTAAAAGAAAAAGAAAAAGAAGGAAAATGAAACCATTATTAAGACAAATGACCTATTTCCCCAAAATAAACAAGGAGTTACTCATTAATATAACCTCCACCATCGAAGTGGCATAAATAATCCTATAAAAGAATACCATCAATATAAAATCCAAAATCCATATAGGATATAAATGCCACTTAAAAAATCATATTAATATTTAATAATAAAACTATATCATCTTAGTAACTCATCATTAAATTAATATTGATAATGGTACATAGTACATGCTATTATAATAAAAATTGTTTACTTATCAATTAATAATCATAATGTACTAGTAAATAAATCGTACCGCAAGAAGCATTTCAATATTAAATATTCAATGAGAAGTAAAAGAGGCAATGCACGATGAACAAGAATCGACAAATCAAGTCACCGAATAGTAAAATAGGCAATGGACAAGCATCAACCAATCAAGTCACTGAACAATAAAATATTCAATGCATAAGCATCGACCAATCAAGTCATTGAAGCAGTAAAAGAGGCAATGCACAAGTATCGACCAATCAAATCACTGAATAATAAAAGAGGCAATGCAAGGTGAACATGCATCATCCAATCAATCTATTGAACAATAAATATGCAATATTAACTAATTCTAAAGCATACAACAAATTGATCTCTAAAGTGAGGCTTCTTATTCTTCATTAACATAATAGAGCTTAAAACTATTTCACAAAGAACATTTATAATCTCCAAATGCATATAAACAAAAGATTTATAACTATGTGGAAGTCCCAACAACCGCAGTGTAGGAACCTAAGATCTGATACCACTTTTAATGTCCCTAGGGATACCAAATGGAATTAGAGACATATCATTAGACTTAAGAGTATAATTACTTGATTTTTAGTGCAACAGATAAACCATAAACATTTAATTTCTATTTTTCCAAAATTAATTGCGACACAAAATCCAATAATTAACACTAATTTAATATAAATTCATTAACACATCCAACATATGATCTAAGGGGTGGGAATGATTCTTAAAATCATACAACATCATCAAAACTTCAATCCAATCCATATCAGAGATGATAACCACTTCTAAAGGCTAATTATTCTTAATCACATTTAACTATTAATTAAGGTATTAATTACGACACTTAGTGCAAAAATGGTGACACTTATCACAAATCCAATTTTTGAACAAATAACCATCAATTATCAATCCCAATGGATTAATAACATATAATTACATGGAAATAAGGACTAATTACCAAAATTACAATAATTAATCATGGTAATTACGAAAGAGAGTCCACAAGACTACTTAAATAGTTTTTCGATATAAGCAGCTAGTCTTGCACAAAATCAACTTGTAACGATGCCTTTAAACCAAAAAAAATTCTACATAAATTAACAACATATTTAATTGTGCACCTACATCCAATTAAAGGTTTATTTGCAGATCATTCCAATTGCACATAAGGTGATCTTTTCCATCAATTCCAATCAAACTAGTTAACATTCACTACAAGGAATTGAGTCTAAATAACTAAACAAAATGAAATGCATCCATAATTAAATGATCAAACCTAATAAGTAGACACATAAAACACAATAACAGTTTATAAACCTAGCACATGGTTGTAGCATTCATGTTTTACAAAAACAAAGATTTCAATCCACAACTAGTTATCAATTTTCACCACAATGTACCTAGTTTCCAATTTAAATTTCCAAATGAAAAATAAAGAGGAATATATGAATACTGTAGATCATGGAAATTGTATCATGGTTCTCCTACAGTCATATGGCTATATATTTCCTCCCATATACAATCCATTAAATAATTCACAAAACTAGCTAATTCTACTCATCCAAATTGACTAGTAGTTCTAGGAATCGCTAGAATAATTAAATCCACAACTCATAGAATCATTAAAATTCCATTCCAAATCTAAATAACATTTTTTATGATTCATAAAATATTTATATATAATTCAAACATTTCTTCAAACACTTCATATGCAAAGTCACAAATCTACTCAAAACAATTCCATTGAAGAAGCGAGAAATTGGAAATTGGTCTAGAAGTTCGGTAGACATTTCCAAAAAACTATAAAAAATAGTTACCCTCACATTCTCACACAAATTTAAAGTGTATTTATCATACATAAGCATAAATAGAACACCCAGGAGTTTTTACAAACACTTCATGTGCGATGTCTCTAAACTATGCAAAACAATCCAATCGATGAACTAGTTTTCGAATAAAAGGTAGAAGCATCAAATAGAAGTGTCTTAAATAATTCTAAGGCTAATTTACCATAAAAATACACATTATATAATGAAAATGGGAATAAATATAATTTATGTAGCATAGGTTCCAAAGAATCATTTCCTCAAACAATTTGTGAACAAAATCCCAAAAATTAGTTTCCAATTCCTTCACAAAATTTATTTGCATAAATAGATTGAATTTCATGAGGAATTTATTCCACAAATATCTCATAAATTTCATCAAACGTTTCATGTGAATCCATAAATAAATCATATAATAGCCAAATAAATCAAATAAGCATGATATAAATCACTTATATTTTCCAAATACGCAACTGGAATTGATCGTGCCACGTTCCACCCAGCAGTAGACACAATGAAAGACAAAACTCAATTTGGAATGGTCTCCCCCAATCCGGAACCATTATTCTATAAGAAAGAGCACACTCAACCACAAATTATCTCAAGAAATCAGTCCAACCAAAACCCAATGGAAAGTGTGGACTCTACTTCCACTCGAGGGAAATTCTAGTGGCTCTAGGACAACAGTCCAACCACAACCCAATGGAAAGTTGCACTTCCAATCCATGAAAATTCTAGTGGCTATGGGAAAAACTCAAATCCAAGGCAGTGGAAATTAACCCTACTTCCAAACCAAGATCTCCAGAGACAATACATAACTATGTACAACCTCAAATCCAATTGTTAGAAAAACAGGATCGCAGAGCAATAACAATAAACAGAAATGCAAATATAATCACACATACACATTACAAGAGAGACACAGATATATCGTGTTTCACCCAACTTGGGCTACGTCCACACTGAATTTTCCAGTTCTTATTATTATTACCGTCCAGCAAGGTGAAGGGATACAACCTGCAGCACAACCGCTGCACTTCCTCTTCACTGTTTCACAGTCTCTCTCCTGATCTCAGAGATCTTTACAATGCATAAAACCTAATACATCATCATCCCTAGCCGTATTACAATGCCTTTATTTTATAGGGGAAATACAATGGGAAAATACCACTGGATACCCAAAACCATGGGCCCGCAAAACAGTTGGCGAAAACAGCCTCAAAAATTTTCTACGGGGGCGCTGGCCCCCGGACCCCCCAGCCAGGGGGGATGGTCCCCCCTGGGACCCTGTGGGGGGGCGATGCCCCCCCACACCTCCCCGCTGGGGTGATTGTACAGTCCACCTACATATCATATAAAACTGGGGTACAAACATGGCTGATACAATATCATCTATGAGACTAGAACATCTGGCTCCACAACCAACAATCTCCCACTTGGAGACTGATCACAGCAACTCCACCGCTGCTGCACTTGCTGGGCTTGGACTTGGAAAATTTCTCCTCTTCACCTTCATGCTAGAAGGCCAACTGAAACCGAGCACGAACTCAGTTTCTCTCTGGTCACTACCTTTGTGAACATGTCTGCAGGATTCTGGCTAGTATGTATCTTTTCTAGCTTCAACAGTTCATCTTCCAGAACAGAGCGTATGAAATGGTACTTGAGCTATATATGTTTAGTCCTGGAATGGAATGTTGAGTTCTTTGCAAGATGAATGGCACTTTGGCTGTCACTATACAATCTGCTATCCTTCTGCTTCTTACCCACTTCCTCCATAAACCTCTGCAACCAAATCATTTCTTTACTAGCCTCTGTAATGGCAACATACTCTACTTCTGTTGTTGAAAGTGCAACAACCTTCTGTAGTTTCGAAATCCAGCTTACTGTTGTTCCACCTATAGTAAACACATACCTTGTGGTGCTCCTCCTGCTATCCTTGTCACCTGCCATATCTGCATCAACATATCCCTATAGAACAGTGTCTGAACCTCCAAAACATAATGCCTCAGTTGTAGTACCTCTCAAATACCTGAGAATCCACTGTACTGCCTTCCAATGTTCTTTACCTGGATTGTTCATATATCTGCTCACAACTCCCACTGCATGTGCAATATCTGGTCTTGTGCACACCATGGCATACATCAAACTACCAACTGCTGATTGATAGGGAATCTTGGACATGTAATCTGTCTCTTCTTGTGTCTTGGGACACATTTCCTTACTTAGACTGAAATGGCTAGCCAAAGGTGTACTTATAGGTTTTGCATTCTGCATTCTGAACCTCTCCAACACCTTTTGTATGTACTCACTTTGAGACAATGTCAATTGCGATTTTTCCTATCTCTCGTTATTCTCATACCAAGGATTTGCTTTGCAGCACCCAAATCCTTCATCGCAAATGAATTAGCTAGCTTCCTTTTGAGTACATTTATATCCTGCATGTCAGACCCTGCAACAAGCATGTCATCCACATACAATAACAAGATAATATATCTTCCATTGTCTAGCTTCTTAAAATAAACACAATGGTTAGAATGACATCTACTGCAACCTTGTTCTGTCATAAACCTGTCAAACTTTAGATACCACTGCCTTGGAGCTTGCTTCAAGCCATACAAGCTCTTTTTCAACCTGCATACCAGATCCTCCTTACCTTTGACCTCATACCCTTGTGGCTGCTACATATATATTTATTCCTCCAAATCCCCATGAAGGAAGGCTGTTTTTACATCTAACTGTTTAAGATGCAAATCTTCTACCGCCACTAGACTTAAGATAGTCCTAATTGAAGTCATCTTAACAACAGGAGAAAATATTTGATCAAAATATATACCTTTCTTCTGTGCAGACCCCTTTACAACAAGTCTGGCCTTGTACCGCTTCTTACCTCCTTCTTCTTCCTTCAACCCGTAAATCCATTTGTTTTGCAATGCTCTTTTACCAGCAGGCAACTGAACCAAATCCCAAGTCTGGTTTCCTACCAATAAGTCCATCTCCTCGTTCATGCCTTGCTCCCACTTCTTTCTAGTTTCCACCTGCATTGCTTCTTCATAACATTCTGGTTCACCAGAATCAGTCATCAATAAATAATACATTGAAGGAGAGTATCGTTCAGGGAGTCTACTTAACCTGGTAGATCTTCTTACAGTTGCAGGAGTTTCAGGTACTTGCTGCTGCTCTTGATTTTCTGGCACCTTCGGAACTTCATTTTCTTTAATTTCATCAAGCACTATGTACTCTGTGTTTTCCTTTTCCTGTTTATTTCCCTGCAACCGATATTTATACATGACCTTTTCATTGAATATCACATCTCTACTCCTGATGATTTTGTTATTTTCATAATCCCATAAACGATAACCAAATTCATCAACCCCATATCCAATAAAGGTACATTTCTTGGATTTAGCTTCAAGCTTTGTTCTATTTTCTTTATCAATATGGACAAATGCTTCACAACCAAATATTCTCAGAAATGAGTAGTTTACCTTTTTATTTGTCCATGCTTCATCTGGAATACCACCATCCAAAGCACTTGAAGGTCCTCTGTTTATTAAATAAACAACAGTATTTACAGCATCTGCCCAAAACTGTAAGGGCAACCCTGCATGCAGTATCATACACCTTGCACGCTCCATGATCGTTATGTTCATTCTTTCTGACACACCATTTTCTTGTGGTGTTCCTGGGACTGTCTTTTCTCTATGAATCCCATGGTATGAACAGTAACTATCAAACTCCTTGCCGCAATACTCACCTCCATTATCAGATATGAGACACTTCAATCTTTTTCCTGTCTCATTCTCAACCAAAGCTTTCCACTTCTTAAAAGTAGCAAACACATCAGATTTCTGTCTAATGCAATAAACCCAAGTTTTTCTAGTTGCATCATCAATAAATGTAACATAATAATGAGAGCCACCAAGAGATTGTACCTGATCCGGTCTCCATACATCTGTATGCACAAGCTCTAATTTTTCATTATTCTTCTTTTTCCCAACCCTGAGAAATCTGACTCTCTTCTGTTTTCCATAAACACAGTTTTCACAGAATTCCAAACTTACCTGCTTCAAATCCGGCAGCAACTTCCTTGAGTGGAGAATCTGCATCCCCTTCTCACTCATGTGGCCAAGCCTATGATGCCACAATGCTGTATCTGTTCCTGTGGAAGCTAAAGAGATAGAATGGTCAGTATTATGAGAACATAAATACAACGTACCTACTCTGTCTCCTTTTGCTATCACCATTGATCCTTTAGTGGTCTTCCACCACTTTTCTCCGAACGTAGATAAACAACCGCCACCTCCCAACTGCCCTGTTGAGATCAGATTTCTTTTTGTAGTAGGAATATGCCTAACTTCTTTCAACAACCAATCAGTTCCATTCTTAAGTTTTATCCATACCTTACCCATTCCAACAATTTTACATGGCTCATCATCACCCAATAAAACATGTCCAAAGTCGCCAGGAACATACTCATGAAAGTATTTCCTATGGGGTGTAGCATGACATGAAGCTCCTGAATCTACTACCCAATAATCACTAGTATTATCTAATGCAAGAATCAAAGCATCTTGTAACACATCACCTGCTACATTTGCTTCCTGGGTAGTTTCCTTCTGTGCATCTCCTTTCTTCTTTAGAGATTTGCAGTCTTTCTTCAGATGTCCTTTCTTTCCACAGTTCCAACACTCTATCTTTCCCAGTCTGGACTTGGATCTTCCCATTTTAGACTTTCCACGATTACGTTGACTCTTTCCTCTCTCCTTTTGTCTTCCCCTGCTCTCCATGGTCAACGCATTACCTGATGTCTCACCTGTGCTTTTTCTTCACATTTCCTCGCTAAGAATAACACCAATAACATCATCAAATTTCAAGGTGTTTGAACCAGAGACAGAGTTACTTACAGCCATGACCAAGCTATTCCAACTTTCTGGCAATGAACACAAGATTAGAAGAGCCCTAACCTCATCATCAAAGTTCACACTTACAGAACTTAGCTGATTTGTAACCGTATTAAACTCATTAAATGATCAGTAACAGATCCACCTTCAGACATCTTCATATTAAATAAACGCTTCATTATAAATACCTTGTTGAAGGCCGAGGGTTTTTCATACAGCTTACCCAATGCGCTCATCAAACCCTGTGTTGTCGTTTCTTTTGAGATATTGAAATCCATCGACGAAGCCAGGCTCAACTGTATTGTTCCCAGAGCCTTTCTGTCAAGAACATCCCATTCTTCATCCTTCATAGCCGTCGGCTGCTTTTCTTTCCCTCCCAATGGTAGGAATAGATCCTTCTGGTACAGATAGTCCTCCATTTGCATCTTCCATAACCCGAAGTTTTGGCCATTAAACTTCTCGACCTTAAACTTTCTTTCTTCTGCCATTGCTCCCACTTGAACCAGAAACCCTAGCTTCCTGCGGGTTTAACTGCCAAATAGACCTTTGGCTCTGATACCAATTGTTAGAAAAACAGGATCGCAGAGCAATAACAATAAACAGAAATGCAAATATAATCACACATACACATTACAAGAGAGACACAGATATATCGTGGTTCACCCAACTTGGGCTACATCCACACTGAATTTGCCAGTCCTTATTATTATTACCGTCCAGCAAGGTGAAGGGATACAACCTGCAGCACAACCGCTGCACTTCCTCTTCACTGTTTCACAGTCTCTCTCCTGATATCAGAGATCTTTACAATTCATAAAACCTAATACATCATCATCCCTAGCCGTATTACAATGTCTTTATTTTATAGGGGAAATACAATGGGAAAATACCATGGGATACCCAAAACCATGGGCCCGCAAAACAGCTGGCGAAAATAGCCCCAAAATTTTCTTCGGGGGCGTTTCCCCCGAACCCCCATTTCTCTGGGGCGCTGCCCCCCGAACCCCCATCAGGGGACCGCTGGCCCCCGGACCCCCCAGCCAGGAGGGATGGTCCCCCCTGGGACCACGTGGGGGGGCGATGCCCCCCCACACCCCCCCCGCTAGGGTGAGTGTACAGTCCACCTACATATCATATAAAACTGGGGTACAAACACGGCTGATAAAATATCATCTATGAGACTAGAAGATCTGGCTCCACAACCAACACCAATGGCGGTGGACCTCACCCCTGTTGCCAATCCAAGATCTCTAGAGGCAATTCTAGGAAATACAAAAGTGGGTCTAGAGTAACTAAGGTTGGGCATAGGATCCACAAGGCGCAATGACCAGAAATGATCTCATACCAAGAGAATAAAAATTTAACCACAAGTGCCAAACATAGGCATGAGATAAGAAGCATGAACCAACACACAAGTGTGACTAGCCAACACAAGCAAATTGAATTCCTTCATGAACAATTCGAATTGGGAGAGAGAGGGACACAAGCATGAGAGTTGCATTCTCAAAATAGTAAACTAGAGTTGCACATCAGGTGGCTACACCAAGAGAGACTAATCCAACTTATGAGGGTGCACTAGGTGAGAGAGGGACTCCAATCCTCAAACAAAAAAATTAATCTTAGGGTAAATAAAACCAAGGAGTGACATAACACATCACGGTGCATAAACAAGAGGGTCCATCAAGTACATAAGAAGGGTGTAAAAAATCAAAATAGGCTCAACACACATAGGTAAACAATTTTTCACAACCCCTTGCTCGTAACATCATGGTTCCTCATACTCTCTTTCGTGGCATAGATCATCTGGTTGTTTTTTATTTTATCAATTATTTTATAAGTTCAACATAATAAAAATAACAATAATGTGCAAATCATAGTCCAGGAACCTTGTGCCACTATTTCCAACATAATAACAAATAATAATATGTCCAGGGGATAAACCGAAGGGTATTACAAAGAACAAGCTTCGTAATTTGAAGATGGAGAAGGAAGAATATATTGCTTCCTTCTTCACAAATATCTCTCAAGTAAGAGATC